>RYFJ01002324.1:0-125000 GCA_003991445.1 Oryza meyeriana var. granulata
CCCAACACGCCCGGTCCCGCGGATGGTGCTCGCGAAGCCATGCCTGGCCCTTCGCGAAATATCCCAGACAGGCAAAGCCAAGCCGCAAGCACCGAGCGGAGCCGAGATGTCTTCACCACGGGACATCGCTCCCTTCACGAACCGGACCGCCGGGATGACGTCGGAGGCAACCGGCGTCCTTCGCCCGAACTCACGTCCCCGGATCCACGAAAGCCTCCCCCGCTACAAGAACCCCCCCCGCCCGGTGACGTCTATACAGCTATTTTTTATCTGCGGCAGTCGGCCACGGCCTCCGAAATCGGCCGCCGCGCGATTCCGGAGGCCTCGCCTCCCATTCCATCGCCACCGACCAAATCGCGGCCTTCCACCGCCGCTCGCTCAAGGGATCTCATGCCTTCCGGACCGCGCGAGCCCGGCCTCTCGCCCAGACGCCCTTCCTTCCGGAAAATGTTTTCCCCCGCGCTCCATCTTGGATCCGACCAGAGACTCTCACCGAGCGAATGTGCCGCGCCCTCAGTCCGCCGCCGCGCCCCTCCCACTCGGCGCCTTCCGCACGCTGGATCTTCGACGTCCTATCCGCGAAAGGACGGCCCGATCGCCGGTGCCGACGAAGGACCCGGTCGCACCTCGCGGACCGGTCAATTCTGCGTCACGTCGCGTCCCTGCTCCGTTCCGCTCTCCAGGATTCCTCCCGGCCGGCCGACCACCTCTCGAGGATCCTCCCGGACCGGGCCGGACCTCCCCTCCCTACGAAGTTTTGCCGCCTGCCACTGGCCGGCGCGACCCCATCTGGTCCGCGCAGAGCGAGCATGCGCTTCCTGTCGGTTCCTGTTGCCGGGCAAGCGGAACCAGCCCACCTCCCCTCGCGAAACTTCTGGCCCTGCCTTCCTCATTCCTCTTCGCAGCAAACATCAACCCAGTTCCACACGCCCGCTCCCGGCGCGGCCACCCAGGCTTCACACCACACCATCCATTACCGCGACGGCCCCCCGGTCCGCCCGGGCCCGCGCAGCTCCGAAAGGACGCCAGACAACGCCGCCACGGGCAACATCTTCGCCTTCTCTGGCCACCGCGTCTCTTCTCGGATGCGCGCTCCCACACGGGCTCGCCGCCGTGACGAAGCCCCGCCTCTTGCAAACGGTCACGCCACGGCTACTCCCGCGCCTCCCTCACGAACCACCGCGAACTCCCTCAAACATTTTAGCAAGCCGAGCGGGGCCGAGAACCCGGAAAGCATCCCTTTGCGAGCTCGACCCGGAAGGCCGTCCTGCCGTACCTTCAATGTTCCCAAGCACCCTGGTCCCGGACACTTTGTCCCACCGCATTTATCCCCCGGGCCCGGTCCCTGGCCCATTTTTTTTCCCGCAAAACATCGGTGCCAAGCAAGCCTAAGCTCTACAGCCAAAGAACCAGGCAGACCAGCTCCCCTCTTTTCTTCAAGACGTGGCCCCTTCTGCCCGGGCGGCGTTCGCCGACAACAGGCCAGGCACTGCGGCATAATGTACTGGTGGTCCACAACCTGCGGGACGCGTGATCTCCGGCACATCGCCCCCTCCGAGGACGTATCGCTGCACATCCGGCGGCCGCAGGGAGGCCGCCCCCACCCCACCATGTGCTCCCGCCGGCCGTCCGTGCCCGGAAAGCGGCCGCCCGGGACGCCGCCTCTCCAGCCCGGACCGAGTGTGCCTGGGAGCGTGCCGCCCGGAGCGCCGCCCTCCGGCCTCACGCGCAGTGCCGCCGGAGCGCCGCCTCCGGCCGGCGCCGGTGTCGCCCGTGCCCGATGCGCCGCCGCCCGCGGTGTGTGCAAACCAGCGCGACCAGACCCAGATCCAGCCCCACGCAGCCCACCTACAGGGGCTCCTCCTAGCGTGCACAACAGCCGGCTGCTGGCACTGCAGGTGCTCCAGCCGCCCACACGCAAGCAACGGCTCCGACGATCGCGGCGTCAGCAGACGTGTGGCACAGGATTGAGCTCGCCGAAAACTTCTCTCTCTCTATATTCTAGCACTTGACTCCCCCAATCTATTAAATGAGTATCCAAGCCACCAACCAGGCACGGCCGCTCCAGCTGTCCAAGCAATATGACAACAAGCAACCTTTACTTTCTTCCCCCAAGTTCTTTCCGGTACTTCCCGAGCTCCCCGACAACCTTGTAACACAGACCAACTACATCTCCCACATAGATACAAACAGACGTAGGTATTACGCTCCGGCGGCCCGAAAAACCTTTTTATTAAATCCTTTCTCGCCTCCTCTGTGTGGCCTTTTTCCGTCTTTCTCAACCCCTACACCTGAGAAACAGCCCCCTGGCCGAAACCTCAAAACGGGGTCTCCGACTCCTGCCGTCGAGGCTCGTCCATCCGACAACAATGGTCACAAATGAAAGATCAACAATGAAAAAGAACCAAATTTTTGAAATGGAAAAAACTATCACACAAGGATTTTCGTAATATTTTGAAGAAATGAGTTTGGGAATGTTGGAGCTCCGTTCTCAGTGTCCAGACCATTTTCGACATAGAAAAGGCCTCAAAAACACAGAAGCTCACTTTGATTGACACATTTTGACCTATTTTTGACTATTGATTAGTCAAGCACGTTAGTCATGCAATGTTCGAGAATCTAAGATATTGAGCTCACTCTAAGCTCGCCAAAACCAGTTCTCATCTAAGGGTTTGGTAAGAAATATCGGCAAGTTGGTGTTCGGTTTCTCAATGGGTAATTGCGGATATCTCCTTTGGCTTCGTGTCTCTCAAGAAGTGGTGGCGTATGTTCAATATGTTTTGGTTCTTAAGTTTGACGGATTATTTGCTATTTTGATGGCGCTCTCATTGTCACAAAGGAGTGGGATTTTTCATTTTGTACATATTCTTTAAGAGTTTGTTTCATCCAAAGGAGTGAGCACAACATGAGCCGGCGACTAATTACCGCATCGGCGTTGGATAGGGCAATGATTTTGCTTTTGGAGCCCAAGAAACAAGAGACCGTCCCAAGAAATTGACAAGTCCCCGTTGTACTCTCTGCGGTCAACCTTACACCCGGCATAATCGGAATCGGAATATCCAATTAGCTCAAAATCACAACCCTTAGGGTACCAAAGACCGAAATTAGGAGTGTGCACCAAATATCTTAGAATTCTCTTTACGGCAATAAGATGACATTCTTTAGGTGCCGCTTGAAAGCGAGCGCACATACACACACTAAGCACAATATCCGGTCTAGATACACAAAGGTAAAGAAGAGATCCAATCATGGAGCGATATACCTTTTAATCCACCAGTTTGCCATTGCCGTCGAGGTCGAGATGCCTATTTGTTGGCATTGGAGTCTTGATGGGCATGGCTCCCTCCATCTCGAATTTCTTGAGAATATTCTTGAGATATTTTGATTGCGAGATGAAGGTTCCATTCTTTTGTTGCTTGACTTGAAGCCCAAGGAAGAAAGTGAGCTCCCCCATCATCGATATCTCGAACCTCCTAGTCATAATCTTGCAAAACTCTTCACTAAAAGAGGGATTAGTAGAGCCAAAAATTATGTCATCAACATAAATTTAGCACACAAATAAATCATTCTTGAATTTCTTAGTGAAGAGAGAGTAGTATCGGCTTTGCCTATTTCAAAGCTATTTTTAGTAGAAAGTCGCGGAGACATTCATACCAAGCTCTAGGGGCTTGCTTGAGCCCGTAGAGTGCCTTGTGAAGCTTGTAGACATAATTTGGATGTTTGGGATCTTCAAACCCGGGCGGTTGCTCCACATATACCAACTCGGAGATTGGTCCATTGAGAAACGCACTCTTGACGTCCATTTGATAAAACTTGAAATCATGGTTAGCGGCATAAGCTAATAGAATTCGAATGGACTCAAGGCGAGCAACCGGCGCAAAGGTTTCATCGAAGTCGAGGCCCTCGACTTGAGTGAACCCTTGAGCCACTAATCGTGCTTTGTTGCGAGTGACTACTCTATTTTCGTCTTGCTTGTTGCGGAAGACCCACTTGGTGCCGATGAAGTTTTGTTTGGGTCTCTCCACTAATGACCACACTTGATTGCGGGTGAAGTTGTTCAACTCTTCTTCCATGGCCATCACCCAATCCGGATCACCAAGTGCATCCTCCACCCTAATTGGCTCCAAAGACGAGACAAAGGAGTAATTCTCACAAAAGTTAGCGACCCGAGAGCGAGTGGTTACCCCTCTTTGGATATCACCAAGAATGTTGTCGACGGGATGATCTCTTTGCACGGTGTGGTGAATTCTTGGATGGTGCACCGAGGGGACTTGAGCTCGCACGGTGTCTCTTGGCGCACTAGTGCCCTCGGCATCGATCCCATCCACTCGTGCTAGATCGTCCCCTTGATCAACTCTTGTGCTTGAGGGCGCCGCTTGAGTGGAAGGAGCTTGTTCGGTCCCTCTTTGCTCCTCCGACTCTTCTAGCGGCCTCACCTCTCCAATTGCCTTTTTCACGATGTTGAGTCCCGTGACTCCTTCAGCTAGCATCTCAAGCTCAACTTGCTCCACTTGGGAGCCGTTAATTTCATCAAATGTCACATCTCTCGTGGTTTCAATAATTTTGGAGACTTTGTTGAAAACACGATAGGTGTGAGCATTTGACTCATATCCGAGTAGAAATCCTTCATCCACTTTTGGAGCAAACTTGGTTTGCGAGGTCTCTTACCCAAAATAAAATATTTGCAATGAAAAACACGAAAGTAGGAGACATTGGGTTTGTTACCGGTGAGGAGTTCGTATGCTGTCTTTTTTAGAAGTTTGTGGAGGTAGAGGCGATTTAGCGCGTGACACACAGTGTTCACCGCCTCCGCCCAAAAGATGTCCGGGGTCTTGTATTCATCTAGCATAGTCCTTGCCATCTCGACAAGAGACCGGTTCTTCCTCTCCACCACTCCATTTTGAGGTGGATCATATGGAGCGGAGAACTCGTGCTTAATCCCCTCATCTTTAAGGAATTCCTCCACTTGAGTATTCTTGAACTCCCCCTATTGTCGCTCCTAACTTTTTTGATCTTGAGCTCGAACTCGTTTTGGACTCGCTTTGCGAATTTCTTGAAAATTCCTTGGGTTTCACTCTTATCTTGCAAAAAGAATACCCAAGTGAAGCGAGAAAAATCATCAACAATTACGAGCCCATATTTATTACCTCCGATGCTTAGGTAGGCCACGGGACCGAAGAGATCCATATAAAGTAGTTCCAATGGCCTTGAGGTAGTCATTATGTTTTTTACGGGATGTGGGTTCCCTACTTGCTTCCCGGCTTAACAAGCGCTACACACACGGTCTTTCTCAAAAGTGACGTTAGATAACCCGAGGATGTGTTCCCCCTTTAGAAGATTCGATAAGTTTCTCATCCCCGCATGGGCTAGCCTTCGATGCCAAAACCACCCCATTGAGAATTTTGCAATCAAGCAAACCTTCGGGTTCACTTTATCTAGGTCAAAGTCCACTAGATAAAGATCGACCTTCAACCTTCCCTTGAATGCGACGGAATTATCATCTCTTCTAAAGACGGTAACATCCTCGTCGGTAAACAAGCAATTATAGCCCAATTTGTACAATTGAGACACCGATAATAAATTGTAGCTTAAGGACTTAACGAGAAGAACATTTGAGAGAGATAGATTGTTGGAGATGGCAATTTTACCTATACCCATTACCTTGCCCTTACCATTATCTCCAAAGACAATATTGTCGTGATCTCCTCCATTCTCGTCAAGAGTTGCAAACATACTCCTCTCTCCCGTCATGTGGTTGGTGCAACCGCTGTCAACAACCCAACTCGATCCACCGGAGGAGTATGCCTACAAAAAAAATCAAGCTTGGGATTTAGGTACCCAAACTTGTCTAAGTTTGGGTCCTTTAGCATTAGTCACAAGCACCTTGGGCATCCACGTACAAGCCCTGTACTCCTCATAGCAATCACCAATAAAATGGGCAATCACTTTACCGCGGTGATCCTTGATGATCTCATATGAGTCATAGTACAGTTTTCCGGGTCGGAGCCTCCTACCATTTTGGTCAGAGCCTCCTACCAGAACTCTCTGTCTGTCTAGGTTGACTGGTCGGAACCTCCTACCCTCTGGGTCAGAGCCTGCTACTAGGCCTCTCGGTCTAGCTGAGAAAGCAGGCCGGAACCTCGGACTTGTTCCGTTGAAACCTCCGACAGGCCTTCTCGGCCTGGCCGAGAGGCTTGGTCGGAACCTCCGGCCTATATGGTCGGAGCTTCCGACCCCCAGACTGACCGAGGAACTTTTTACCTCCTCAGCTTGCGACGAACCTCCTTCTTTCACAAACTTCAGGCATTGCTTCCCATTGACCATGGTCCTTCTAGATGGTCTGATTTTATGAGGAGAGAAGCCAAAACCATAGCCATTCTTATTGGAGTGGGTTGTGAGGGTTTTTTGTAGAGGGCATCTTTGGATTGGAATGTTTTCAAACATCCAAACTTCACCAAAGTACCCAACCGCTCATTCTCCTTTTTGAGCGCCTCCAAAGCTTCAAGGTATGCATATGCATCCAAATCATAATTATAGTATTTTGCACAACCGTTGCTTGTGGAGGCATTAGAGATCTTAGTGGCCTCATTGGAGGTGGAGGCGCTATTCCAAAGAGTGTCAAATTGCACTTCAAGAGCCTTGTGATTTTGGTCCATTTTCACAAGATTTTCTTGAGGTGTTTCATTCACACTCTTTAGATTAGCCATTGAGTTATTGACCAAAGAGAGCTCTTTGGTCAATTTCTTAACGCTCTCCTTCTCCTTAGCCAAATTCTCCTCTAGGGCAAGGTTTCTCTCCTTTTCAAGGATGAGCAAGTCCTCTTGCCTTTCGAGGGACTTCTCTTTATACTCTAATGCCTTCATAAGTTTTGCCAATTGTAACATGGCCGGCTTACTAAAACCCTTAAGCATCTCATCCATATCATCCTCATTTTCATCATCACTAAAATCATCATCATCAATTAGAGGAGGTTTGGATGTTGAGGTTACCTTTCGCCCTTATGCCATGAGGCAAGTGGGCTCATAGTGGTCGTCGTCGCTTAAGTTGTCGAAGAGTCGCTCCTCAAACCCCGACGACGACTTGATAGCAATTGTGGCAACCCCTCCTTCATCGCCTTATTCCTTGTCATCGTCCTCATCATTGGAGAACCATTCCTCTCTAATATGAGCACGCCCGGTCTTCTTCTTTACCACCTTGGACTTGCCGCTCTTGTCCTTGAGCTTGGGGCAATCGGCGATGAAATGGCCGTACTCCTTGCATTCGTAGCACGCCCGCTTAGATTGCCTCCTTCCTTTGTCTTCCTCCTTCTTATCCTTGCCGAATCCGCCTCAACGAAGGAAATGCTTGAACTTCCTCACCACAAGAGCGAAGTCTTCATCTTCACTCTCGGAGTTGTTTGAGGCTTGCTCCTTCTTTGCCTTCAAAGCAACTTCCTTGTTCTTGACGATTGCGGCACTCTTGGCAAGTTGCTTGACCTCCTTGGCTTTCTCTTCGAGCAGCTCATGTGAGATGATCCTCGAGAGAACGTCGCTTGGATGAGTCTCTTGAAGTTCTTCATCTCCCAGATGAGGGTCACCAAGGTGGGGTTCCTTGGGGCGATCGAGCGAAGAAGCCTCTTGACGGCCACATGATCGGTCATGTCTTCACCACCAAGACCACGAATCTTGTTGACAATGACCATCATGCGATCGTACATCTCTTGTGGTGTCTCGTCGTCTTCCATCACAAATCGCCCAAGTTGCCCCTCAAGCAACTCGATCTTGGACTCTCGTACGCCAGAGGATCCTTCATGCGCCAATTGAAGTGTATCCCAAATCTCCTTGGCCTCCTCGAGTTGGTCCACCTTGTTGAATTCCTCGGGACTAAAGGAGCTGAGGATGACACTTGCGGCTTGAGCATTGCGGTGGATAAGAGCCTCTTGAGCCGGTGTAGGCTCCTCTCCGTCCTCCGGAGCATCCATTACACCTGTGCACACAATCTTCCAAACACTTGGATGTAAAGAGATTAGATGCAATTTCATCTTGTGCTTCCACGCGCTATAGAAGGTCCCGTCAAAAAGGGGAGCGCGTCCGGAAGGCACGGAGATGAATTGCTGAGGAGAAGGGATAAACTTGTTGTAATCAAGGTCAAAAGTAGCCCCCTTTCTTCCACCCGACTTGCTAGTCGAGCCATCTCCGTCTTCTTGACCTCCCGTAAAATTAACCATCTTCTCAGTCGACATCCTCGGATCAACTCCAAGCGGTTAAGCTTCTTAGGAGTTTAGGCTCTGATACCAATTGAAAGCCCGTTGATATCGCCTAGAGGGGGGTGATTAGGCGTTCCTGAAAAATTCTCCAAAAGCAGCGGTAAAATATTGGTAGGAACCTCCGACCAAAATGGTAGGAGGCTCCGACCGGCTCTCTCGGGCTGGCCAAGAAGGCTAGTTGGAGGTTCCGACCAAGAACGCCAGAGGTTCCGACCCTAGAATTCTAACTCTACCAAGACATCTCAATAATGGATAAATTTGCAGAGGTCAAGAGTGAAGCAAGTAATAGGGTAGCAGATAAATACAGGCAAGTAAAGATACAAACAAGGCAATAATGAGAGAGCACAACGGAGACACAAAGATTTTTCCCCAAGTTCAGATCACAAAGATCCTACGTCTCCGTTGAGGAGCTCCAAAGAGCCGGGTGTCGATCGACCCCTTGCCTCACCAAGCGACCACGAAGATCAACTTAGTATCTACTAGAATTTACCTCCTTTCCTTGCGGAGGCAAGGTTAACCTTCACAAACTTTCCCGGGATAATCCACAATTCAAGGAAGCTCGCGGGAGACGCCTAACCGTCTAGGAGGTTTCCCTCCAAGAGAAATAAGCTCCAAACAGCCAATCCGCGTCCTCCTCAAGTGCATAAGATCCTCCTAGCCTTCTCTCAACAAAATTCACTCAATTTTCCACTAGATCTTCACAAGAATCACCAAGAATGCACTAGAACTAGTTGGGAGAGCTCAAAAAACCTTAGGAGATGCTAGGAGTCAGTGGAAATGAAGTGGAATGGCCAACCAACGGCTAGAAACCAAGTTTGGGCTTTATAGGCATTGGCATACGTCACTTAGCCGTTACTCACAGATTTTGGCCAGGAGGTTCCGACCCCAGGGGTAGGAACCTCCGGCCAACACTTAGTCTCTGGCCAAGGTGGTTGGTCGGAACCTCCGACCCTAACACTGAAATTAGCCCATCCCAAGTGTATATGTTGTGCCAAAGTGATAGACTCTCAGCTATTTGGATCTTAACCACTTGAGTGGTCTTGGAACACTGCTTGCAACCCCTCTTGATAGTACGGTTTTTCTATGACTCAAAAGAAAATTCAAAAGAATTTAAAATAAACTCCGAGTCGTTTCGCCGTTTTGCATCATGTCTTTGTGGGGGTCTCCATGCACCACACCAAGCAACCTGGGACTAATTCTCTGCACAATTTTCGATAAACTCATTAGTCTCTTAACCGCTTTGTCATTAATCCACCAAAACCCACTTAGGGGTTAGATGCACTTTCAGTGCATAGTATCCGCCGTCAAAAATTCGTTTCGGAGCGGATTTTGCAGAATTTCTCAAAGTCTCGTGAAGACCTAGAGCAAGTCAAGTCACCTTTGATCAATCAAGCCTCTAATCGAATTTAAATTATTTTGTTTGCGAATTCTGCATCGATAAGAGTGCACTGAATAGTTTGGCCCCGTCTGCGAGTCAGATCGGTGGGCCAACCCAAGCTTGTTGCACTTAAGTCCTTCTTTGACCTTGCAATGTTCCCTTGTAACCACCACTGTTGCGCCTTGTAAGACTCCTGTGCAAGTACCGACGGTCGCTTTCCAAACTTAAAAATTTGAGAAACCTTTGGGTAAAACTTGGTTTTATGAAACGTTTGGAAAACTTGACACCTGGATCGATGCCTTGTGAAAGAAAAACAAGTTTTAAAAATGGAGACTCACTACACAAGACCAGTCCGGTGTGTAATGCCTATGTGGTCGCCGTAAGAACCGATTCCTTCGGAATTTCATTTGAACATATGATAAGTACAACCACATGGGTGCAATGGAATGCCCCTGGCTGAGTAAATAGCTGCCTAGGGACGCCATGCGTGTCGTTGGACTATGGATCGCTGGGAGGGCATCGGGGAAGGCCTCATGTCCTGGCACAGTATGGTCTAGGACCTACCCTGTTCTTGGTCGCGGACCCCTCCAGTTGACATGGGGTAATCTGGGATGGCTCTGGAAATGTTTTGTCACGAAAACCTCTAGGCCACCGATCATGCCTGATCAGTGTGAGCTGGTGGCTAGAGTGAGTCGTGTTGTGTGGGCAAAGTGTATCCCCTCTGCAGAGGTCTAAACAGTTTGAACAACCGTGCTCACGGTCATGGGCAGATGTGAGGTGATTCCTTAGCGTAGTTTTGTTTTACCCTGTTTGCAAAATGTATGTGTGGTTTGGGAACTGTGGGAATGAAGTGTCGTCGAGAACGTGGGACGTTCGATGATTTCGGCCTGGCTATTGTGGACGGCAAGACTTGGGAAGTCCGAAGATGGATTTGGCTCTGGGAGCCGGCATGATGCCAACTCTTGAGATTCTAAAAATTAGAGAATTAAAGATTGATACATTTCACTCCGGTCTGGCGAGACTCCACCTCGTCCTGATTGTTGAGAAGCACACACTTAGCAGATTTAAAAGATTTCAACAATATTGATTGCTAAATATCCAGCCACTCTTTAAAGCCTGCAACAAACACCTAGTTTTCCCTAGCTTGCTGAGTACGTAAGTACTCACCCTTGCTATATATATATAGTTCTTCGTCGGGAGCTGGAGGTGGAGTTGCAGTGAAGTGAAGACTAGGGTTTCATCCTGGTTCTCAGCCACTACCTATGGTGTTGGGATTTAGTCCGTTATTCCGTTACCGCCGCTGCCTCTATATTGTTTGTTGCTGTCTCCGGCTTGCTCTGAAGCTACAACGTAAATTAAGGTATAAGTCTATTCATTTATTCAAGGTCGCGATGATGCATATCTGATTTTCACGGATACCAATGCTGCGTCCTGTGACTGGTATCGGTATTGCGGTTCCGCAGGGAAGCAGCTCACGCTGTTTTCCTGCGGCACGCCCTATTTGGTGCCATTGTACGACGGTGTCAGATTGGGGTACGACAGACCGCCGCCTCACCATCGGTCT
This sequence comes from Oryza meyeriana var. granulata, assembly GCA_003991445.1. Taxonomy (NCBI): domain Eukaryota; kingdom Viridiplantae; phylum Streptophyta; class Magnoliopsida; order Poales; family Poaceae; genus Oryza; species Oryza meyeriana. The sequence continues at coordinate 11,188 of RYFJ01002324.1, forward strand.
GACCGCCGTTCTCCTATCGGTCTGACCACCGCCACCTTGCCAGTTGAACCATCAAGACCCAGAAAAACACAAACTGAAGATGCTTCAAAGTAGATTAACTGTATTGTATCAAGATGTGTTTACAAAGTGCAACTACAACACTCCTCTCTCAACTTTAATACACAAGTCGTGGCTCTAGGCTAAACCCTAATTTTTCTTATCTCTAAACTTCATACCATTAGAGGTCCAACCCCTCATCTATTTATACCTAAAACCTCCTACACAAAGTAGGAGTAGAACTCCTAATCCTACTAAGACTCAACTCCTAATCCTACTATGACTCAACTCCAAAATAGACTCTTTTTTCCATACACACACAATTCCTCTTGTATGCCATATGGAATCGTCACCTTCACTTGCATTGATCTGTAGCCTTTAGTATCCCGCGTGATCTCCCGATCATCCGGACATCAACTTCTCCCAAGTCGACTTCCGATCCATCATCGACAATACTCCCAAGGCATCAAGACTCACCGACACGTGCAAGAACAAAGAAACCATATGCGAGCACAAGTTCTTCCCCAACTTGACTCACATTAGTCACACACACTCACGCCAACATCGACTTATATTTTTTTTAACAAATATTCATTAAATAAATCATTTGTAAAGCCAATTACTCATCACAAAATATTAATCATGATAATGATTTTACATATGAAACTAGTTGAAACTGTCATTAGGAGCTAGAGTGTTTCATTTCATCCAACTGCATCCAATTCCATGTATCGCTATTCAATGTTATGACTAGCATATGAAACTGAGAAATGAAATTGTGCATTGTAAGTCTTATTTCATTCATCAACTCAAATCTCTTTAGATGATATGGCACTCTTGGTAACGTGAAATGAAACTCTCCACTGGGAATGGCCTTAGGGTGCGTTCGTTTCTAAAGGTTGGCTGAGCTACTCCCTTGGTTTCTGTTAGCACACTTTTCAAACTGCCAAATGGTGCGTTTCATGCGAAAACTTTCTATTTATAAGTTGCTTTAAAAAAATCAAATAAATACCTTTTTCAAGTTTGTAATAATTAAAACTTAATTAATCATGCGCTAATAGCTTGTCTTGTTTTGCATGCGCTAAGAATCTCAGCCTAACCAGCAGTAACTAACGCAGCCTTAGGCTGTGTTCGGTACTAGATGTTAGCCGAGCTACTCTCTCGGTTTTCGTTAGCACGTTTTTTAAATTGCTAAATGGTGTATTTGATGCGAAAACTTTCTACTCCCTCTGGTTCAATTTACTTATCGTTCTAGCAAATCTCACACTAAATTAGGAGATGTGACAAATTACATTATTACCCTCATTAATTATATTCAAATTAATTTTCTAAAGCAAGGATTAAATTCCTTCTGAGGAGTGCTTCAGGATTATATTCAAATCAACCCGACAAGGAACCAACCAGACCAGCCGCCCGCAGCGGACGACCGGACGACCCGGCGTGCCTCCCACGCGGCCCAGCAGGCGGGCGAGGCGGCGACTAGACGTCCCTCCGGCGTGGCAGGCGGCCGCATGCGAATGACAAGACGCAGTGAGAAAAGCTCTCTCAGGGCTACTCGGCACTGTGGACTCCCCTAATTCTATAAAGGAGGATCTAAGCCGACGACGGAGAAAAAAGGGCTTCAGGATTAGCAACCACCGAAGGCAGAGTTCGGAGTAGAGCTGCCCCTAGTCGATCAACCCCTCCTAGTCGAGAACTTCTCCTGGTCGAGAGCTTCTCCCGGTCGAGAACTTCTCCCAGTCGAGGCCTTGGTCTTCTACCTCAGCTCGTGTGAGTCTCCTCGGGTCCGGCGTCCGGCAGAGCGGCCGGGGCCGGTGAACACCTTGTAACACAGCAAACCACATTCTCCCAGATAGCCAAACACACAGGAGTAGGGTATTACGCTTCCGAGCGGCCCGAACCTGTCTACGCCTCCTGTCTCTCTTTCGAACATCTGCCGTTCCCCAGCTCGGGCCCCCGGGCCGGACGGTCCGATCCATCAACGGACGGTCCGAACCCTGCTGTGTGATCCACCGGACGCCGCATTCGCCTGAGACTTCCTCCTGTCTCCTTCGCGCGCTGATCCATCGATAATCCATCCATTGTTCCGCTGATACACACTGACGCCGACTTCGCCTGAGAACTACTCCCCTGGCCGAATCTCAAAGGGGGGTCTCCGGACTTCCCGCCGTCGGGGTTTCACCCTTCGACAATTGGAAAAGTATCAAAAAATTAAAGATGCGGTCGTAATTACCCATGTACTATGTCCGTTCAAAAAGACGTTATCTTTTCTTTTTGTCACACATACCAATACAAAACTAAAAAACAATAATACCCTTCTTTTAGCAAACTTGTTGATGGATTGATGCATGCCTGCAGTAGCCGTGCATATACAGTATATGTTGAGGACGTAGGGTAACTCTGGTATAAAGATACGAACGAAGACGCAAGAAGACGTGATTATTATATAGGTTCGGGCCCTTAAAGGTAATACCCCTACTCCTATTTGGCCGGGAGGCCGGTATTTTGCATTATATTAATCTCATGAGTATGAAGTATGGAAAAAAAATCCTAATCTAGTCTGCTATTATGTTGGTGTAGAGTTTAGGTATGGTGGTCGGCGGCTAGCTATCGCCGTGCTCCTCGAATGGCGAGTCCATAAAATTGGCGGGTAACTTGTGTTTTCTCTTTGGGTTTAGTTGGCTTATCTTGGCTTATCCCTCCCCCTATGGATGGTCTTGTATTTATATTTTTGGACATCTCCTTGTCTAAGTAAAACTAGGGAGATCTATTAGGATACGAATGTGAGTAGTCCTAGTCGGGCCTGAGTAGAACCATGTATTTCTTTCCTTATCGAGAACTCATTCCTTATCTGCTCCTGACTTTATCCATATGTAAGGTTTGTTTTTATATAAAAATTGGTATGTTGTACTCTGTTGAGATATATATATGTCTTTATGATATCCCATATTTAATACACTGATAAACTTTAATGTAATTGTCCACATTTGAGCAAACTCTAATGCAATTGTTTCTACTTAAGTAAATTTTAATGTATTTGTTATCTATTTATATTAATTTTAAGTAAACTTCAATGTAATAATTATTTTAAGGATGAAGTATTGGTACGATGAATGAAGAGAAAAAAAAAAGTCTTGTGAGACAGCTGGAGAAGAATCGTGGACTTCGCCCTGAACATGATTCGTACGATCCAGCTACAAACCTCCAAAGAAGCCTGATCTGGGTCTACCTGTACTCTGAATCTTGCCTGTCTATTTACTCCTTGATCCAGAGCACGCAGAAGGCCAGCCAGAGGAGAATATGCAATAGGAGTAGTAGTTTTTATAGGGTGTTTGAATTTATTTATTGTACTAATTTATAAGATATACGTAAAACGAGAAATATTATTATCATGTGTTTAATTAAGTATTAACTATTAAAAACTTAAAAATTGTATTTATTTAATTTTTTAAAGATATTTTTATATAAAAAGTTTTTTAAAAAAAACATACCATTTTACATTTTTGATAAACGTGCTAACCCAAAAAAAAGGAAACACCGCAAGAGGAAAAAAAAAACTCGATGCCCACCCCGTCATGCTCGTTAAAACCTTTCTCTGCTGGGCTTCCAAAGTAGGCTTAGTTTACTGTTGGCCCAATAAGCTTTCTTGGTGAAACGATTTCCTAGGCGGCCCAATAAGTCTAAACGATCCAGTATGCACGTTGTACTCTGCAACTACTTCGCCTCAGCAGGCTGTACAAGGACCAGCCACTGAAGCGCAAATACCGCGACTCGAACACATCACACGCACAAAACAGTACGACTATTTTGTTCGCAAGTTGTGGTAGTACTACTTGCTCCGTACCAAAATATAACCGTTTTTAATTTAAATATAATTATCTAAAACATGTTAAAGATGACTTTTGTCTTATTAATTTTCATATTATCCCTAATATGCCTCATCATCTCACCTACTTTATAGGCTTGCACCCTATGCATATTATTTATAATTCTCGCAATCCTAAAATATTTTGGATATTTCATCTTAATTCTTAATTTATTAAAAACTTCTTAGATCTAAGGGTATGCCCGGATCTCCATCTTAAGGGAAATTTTCACTCGTTTTCCATAAGCACATTTCCCAAACTATTAAACAGTGCGTTTTTTTAAAAAAATTTATGTAAAAGTTGCTTTAAAAAATCATATAAATCTATTTTTTAAATTTATAATAGCTAATACTCAATTAATTATATGTAACTGCTCATCTCGTTTTATATAATTTTCTCTTTTTTTAATTCACTTACCTTTAAACTATATTTAAATAGATATGTTTTGGGATGGAAGGAGTAGCACAGAACAGCAGCAGCCAGCAGGTGAAACGACGACTCAGGTGCCGTCCATTTCCTGCAAAAAGCCCAGGGCAGCCGGCCGGACAAAGCTCCCAGACGACACCCCAAGCTGCATGGTGCGTAGCATCAAAAGGCACACACAACAAGACGACGGCACCCATCCCAACCCCCAGTCCTGCCCGCCCAGCGCCACAGTGCGCGCTCGGCTCGATCGTCGACACGTGAGAAGGCCAGGTGCGCACGGCCGCGCCGCGTACTTCGGTTCTGTGCCCCACCGCGCGGTCGCTCGCTTGCCGCACGCACCGTGCCGTGCCGCTTTGACCAGCAGGGCACACGGGAGGTAATGGGTTTGATGGAGGCAGCACAAGGCCAGGGCGGCACAGCGCGCGCTGCGCTTTCTTTTCGTGCGCCTCACCCGCCGCGCACCAGGTGTGCTGCGCCAGGAGGATGATGGGTGATTGGGTGGCGCTTACTCTCCTTTCGTAATATAGATATATTATGGCATTGCGGCTATGCCTGTGGACTCGCTGACTCGGTTAGAGCATGTACAATAATTCTACGGTAGCAGGCTACAAGAGTTATCATTTTGGATTTACAGTAAGATGGATGAGAGAATACTAGAAGAAAAAAAAACGGTTACTAATTTATAGCAAGACTGCACATTTATCTTAAGGCATAAAAGTAGCTAACTATTTTCTAGTTGCTTTCTTAATAGTAGAGGTTTTCTATTTTTTAAAAAAATTAAGGTTGAAATAAGAAGTGGCTATGATTGGTTAAGATAAGAAGATAAGTGACAAAAATTAATAGAAGGATAGTTATGATTGGTGATAGGTAAAGAAATAGCATTATTATTCTAGAATAAATTTAAATGCAAAAGATAGTGATATTTTAGGATAAAGAGAGTAGCTAATAATTTTTTGACATCTTTGTCTAAGGAACTATATATTATAACATGTCTTCTGAACAGTGTAACTACTAACGATAATAAGCTTTGACCTAATCTCACGTTTAAACAGTCCCTGAGCTCGTTTCTTCCTCGGCGCGCGCATGCAGAAGCATAATCTACGACGCCACGCTACACCGCACGGTTCATCGTTTATGTGATGCTTTACGATAACGGGACTGTTTGGAAGGAGTTAGCTTCGGTTCCAGCCAACGACCACTTCTCTCTTTTTCTTTTTCTCGCTCTCTTTTGCTACATCGAGGGTATCCACCCGGCAGGAGTACTAACATGGTCAGGAGCGATCATACTGTCAGCGGGGAACCAATTTTCTTTCTTTTTCATGTTATCCTGTACTAGTAGTAGTACTGCCTCGTTCCAAAATATCACTTCCATCGCTTTGATGTTTGCTCTTGTTTTATAAGGAAGCGTTGGACACTATCGGTTAGAAAAAAAAATCCTTGTTTTCTATAAATATGTTTTCCGAACTACTAAACATTATATTTTTTAAAAAATTTCTATATAAAAGCTACTTTAAAAAATTATATTAATTTATTTTTAAGTTTAAAATAATTAATATTTAATTAATTATATAATAATAACTCACATCGTTTTATATTATATAATATTCTTTCTCCTCGTACTCCCCTCACCTTCCATCTATCGCTAAACAATCTTCAAGTTTACGCCATGCGCCCATGCCCCTAGCTACCGCAAGCTTCTTGTATAGCCCCAGCAGGATGTACATTTACCACGTCAATCACTTATCCTTTCATTGTCCTTTTGAACAGTTCTTGTCCATCAATGGTGAACATAGACTCCCAACGATTGTACATTGTCAGGTACGGCACGTATTTTCTTTTCACACGAGACTTTTCTTTCCTCCTTGTTACAGTGTATACATGTCACGAGGTTTTCTTCCTTCCTTATCTTTACAGTGAAGTCCTAATGCTAGTCGGTAACATGATGTATATGTATCTCCCCTAGTGTTAATTACTAGTGTTTACCATACATTATAGCTTAAAAATGTACTGGAGCACATATATGTATATTCGCTTCTGTTCCAAAATAAACCAATCTATCGTATTCTGAGATAATTTTAGTAGTGAGAGATAAAATTACAATATCACTTATTAATAAAAAAATAGTATTAGTGGATGTGTATATAAGAGAAATTAAAGTGATAAAACTTCTAAATTTACATATAGATAAGAGGGAATTGATTTATTTTAGAATAAACTTTGAAGGATATAAATTCATTTACTTTTGAGACCGAGGGAGCAACACTCAGCACCTCCCAAGGACCTAATCAACTCCTCGTTTCCTTCCATTATCCCTGAACCACGCCATGGTTATGGTTAACGGCCTGTTTGGGATGGAGGATTGTCAAGGAAAATCAAAGCAACTCAAAATCATAGTTTTTTTTTTCCTATAGAGGTGTTTGGAATGGAGGAATGGACCTATGGATTTTTTGGAAATCTTTCTAAATTTCTCTGTTATAGTATTATTCTAGTACAAATCAAGGGAAAATAAAAATAAAGTCAAATCTAAGGGAAATTTTCCCTTGGAAATGAGACAGCAACGGTGAGGTGAGCTTGCCCTAAAAAGGAGTTAGTTTAAGCAAACAAGGGCATTATTCTTTGAAATTACTGCGTTCCAAACAACTATTGATATAATTTTTCTTTGCTTTTCAATCATCGCTCGTGTATTTCTATATATTCTTTTTCTACGTTTTTATTCTTGTGTTTTTCCCCTCAATCCAAGTAGAGGCTAATGAAAGAGATGATAGAAAAAAAATACAGACCGACCATACAATCAGTTACAGTAATATACAGTTCATACATCAAGATAGTTAATGAAGCTTGTGTGCTAATCACCCGTAACAAAAAATTAAAATTTGAACTTAATTTTAGAACTGATTTGGGCCTTTTCATCGAGGTATGTTTCCGGCCTTTAAATTTCAGAGCTGGCCTACATAGTATGCCTTTCAAATCCTTTTAATTAAATTTCCTTTGAAAATACTACTACTGTAGTCTGTTTGGTAGAGTTTTAGTCATCAGAACCTAGTTGAGCGAAGCTGGAGCTCTATCAAATAATTTACCTCTATTAAAAAATAAAATAAAGTAGACTAGAGCTGCTTCAAAAAATTAAACTACAAAGTAAAATAGCCTTTAATTAGCTCCATAACTCTAACTCTAAAAATTGAGCACTACTAAACAGGGCCTATACATCCCATACATGGCATAATAGCCGGTTAGCCCCTCACCACACTGGTAGTCAGTGATGACCAAAGCACAAAATGGCAGTCCAAACCTCAGTAGTACTAGTCACTACTCCAGTACTACTACATTGAAGTGGCAAGCATAAAATGCAGGGCAGAACGCAGGCTGCAGAGCGCCTGAAAACTGCTTGCAAATCGCAGGCGCAGCCGGATTTATGGCCAGATCGGCCACGCACAAATCACAGCTAACTTTGACCGATCACCAATCCGGCCCAACCCAACAAGCGACGAGACCATTTGAGATAGATTTTTCTTTACGTTACTAATGTGATTTTTATTAACACGATAAATTAATATTTTAAAAATAAACTTTATAAATATTTTAGAATATATGGTCTAATTAATATATTAGATATTTTTTAAAAAAAATTGTATTTTTAGAAACGTAGAGTTAAAAAATATAAATAAATATAAAAGAACACAGCCTTAAACCAAGGTGCCAATCCACCCCAACACGATCAAAGTGTACAGCTCTTTTCACTTACCTCGGAATTCTCGCCTGGATTACAATTAACGTGACAAGTTACCACTAAACGAAGCACAAATGCCCAATTAGATACAGATCAACTAATGCAAACTGCGCGCGCGCGTGCGAGTTCAGAGCAGAAGGCAGCACAGCGCCACGGTGGCCGGCCGGATGAGCCGCGCGGACCAGTGGCCGCCGGTTAGCCGGAGAAGTACATCTCTCCTGAACAACGTAGCAGCCGATCCCTCCGCGGTGGCGGAGCTGATGTCACCGCGGCGGCAAACGCCGACGCCGACGTCGACCTGCACGACGGAGCGGTCGTCGACGCACAGCCCCGGGTTGCCGCTGAGGTCGAGGTTCCGGCCGAGCCGCCTGAGGAACGCGCCGTCGAACGGCACGACGCCGTCCAGCCCGTTCTTGCTCAGGTTGAGGTGGTACATCCGCTTGAGCCGGCTCAGCCCCGCAGGGATCCTCCCGGTGAGGTGGTTGTTCTCCAGCGACAGCGTCGTCAGGCTCACCAGCCGGCCGAGCGTCTCCGGGATCGAGCCCGAGTAACCGGAGTTGGCCAGCCGGAGCTCCTGAAGTCGCGCGATGTCGCCCAGCTCCGACGGCAACGGCACACCCATCGGGTTGTTCTCCATGATCAGGTACTGGAGGTCGCGGAGGTCGGAGAGGCCGGCCGGGAGGTGGCCGCTCAGCCCGTTGTTGCTCAATGCCAAGAATGTGAGAGATGTCAAGCCGGTGATGGTGGCCGGGACGCCGCCGGTGAGGTTGTTGGAGCTCAAGTCCAGCTTCTGCAGCATGGCGAGGTCGCCGAGCTTGTTCGGGATGGAGCCGGAGAAGGAGTTGTAGCTGAGGTCGAGGCCGGCCAAGCTCCGGAGCTCACCGATGCGGCTCGGGATCGTGCCAGTGAGCGAGTTGTAGCTGAGGTCGAGGTGCACGAGGTTCTTGAGCTCGCCGATGCCCTGCGGGACCTCGCCGCGGACGAGCGCGTTCTGGGAGACGGTGAGCACCTGCAGCGACCGGAGGCTCGCCAGCTGCGGCGGCAGCGTGCCGGACAGCGACGGGTTGGACCGGACGCTGAGCTGCTGCAGGCGGGAGGAGGAGAGGTTGGCCGACGGCGGCAGGGTGAACGCGGTGGTGGCCGCCGGGTTCTTGAAGCAGTTGACGAAGAACAGCGACTGCAGATGTGGCAGCGCGAAGGCGAGGTGGGGGAACGCCGCCGCGTCCTTGCACGTCGGGTTCGGCGCCACCCCGAAGTCGAGCCGCGTGACGTGCAGCCTCGTCGCCGACACTTTCCCACCGCCGGGCACCGGCTTGCACTCGAGCCCGGGCCACGGCGCGCCGCAGGGGTCAGGGCCGACAGAGCGCCAGTCGCGGTCGGAGGAGACGGCCTCCATGACGAGCAGCAGCGTCTCCCTCTCGGCGGGGTCCATTGCCACCGCCGCCGCCGCCACGGAAAGGAGGTGCAGGACGAGCGCGATGGAGGCTACAGCTACAGGCATGATGCGCGCGCGTGTGGGTGTGGCTGGCTTACGCAGAGGCGTCGAGTTTTCGCTTTTGGGAGGCGCCGATGTTATTCAGGAGGAGAGGGGAGATGGAGTTTATGTCGAAAGGGCTCGTGGGGGATCTGATGTGACGAGGCCGGGGCCCACATGTCCATACATGAACAAGGCCAGAGAACTGTGTGAGCGTGCGTGCGCGCGTGTGATGCTGCTACCAACTTTTAGGCCCCTTTTTAACAGAGGGAATTTAAAAACACAGGAATCAAATTATATCTACTCCCTGGGTCTCTATACTCGCTCTATTTTAAAATATATTTGTTTCATAATATTAGAGATTATATTATTTTTATTAAAAAAAATATCAAAAAGACAAATCATAGTAAAAAGGTGATACTTAGTGTAAATAAACTAATACAAAGATAATAGATAAGGAATAAACTGGTGCAAAAATAGATAGGTGAAAAATAGGCTAGTATAAAGTTGGTAGATAAAAAATAAAGAATTATCTCGTGATACTAAAATCTATTATATTTTAGAATAGCTAGAAGGACAAAATCCTATTTTAGGACAGGGACAAAATGTACGAAGGGAGTAACAACCTTTAATGTTTTGAGTTTCTTTTAAATATACCTATCTAGAATATACTCCTTCCATCTCAAAATAACTTCACTTTTGATCTTGAGAGTGCAAAACAAGGTGGAGGAAAAAAAGACCAAAGTAACCCTCATTAATTGAAAAGTAATATTGGTGATAGGTAGATAAGGAGTAGGTGAGAAGTATTGAAGGAATAAAACTCATTGATTTGTGGATCAAGAGTAGGTAAGAGGATAGAAATGAAGTTATTTTAGGACAAATGGTAAAAGCTAAAAATAAACTTATTTTAGGACGGAGCGAGTATAAAAGATAAATTTTGGTATAAAACTTTCCATCTTACCCCAGTGATCTATATAATTCTAACTAGAGTAGGCCCTGCACTCTACTCACTATGTTGAGGGCATTTTTAACCTTACACCACAATTCTTAATGCTTGTAAAAAGTTTCTATGTAGCTATATTTTAGGACCGAGGGAGTAGCTACCTAAGACTATTTTAGGAGAATTAAAGATTAAGATAAATAGTCTAAGATGTTATCATTAAAAAATGGTAGGCGATGGGAATTAAGATTACTATAGGTAGGGTATGGGTCTCGAGAGTTGGAGGGATGATGAAACCCACTAGAAGAAAAAATAGGGTAAAGTCACATTTTACATGTTCTAAGTATTATATTTAGAACAAAATTTAAATCTAAAGTTAGCTATATTTTAAGACAAATAGAGTATTCTCAATCCCTATAGGAAAAAAAACCATAGGAAAGGTTCAAAAGATATGTTTGATTACAACATAGGAAATTGTAAGAGAAAGGATTAAAAATATGAGCCACGACCTTTTGGTTATTTTCCTCCAAAATCTTCCTAGGATTGTCTATTTTATAGGAATTTCAAAGAAATGATATGATTTAATTATTTATTTCAAAGGCTTTCTTGTGAATTTTTTCTATAGAATTAAAATCCTCTAATTTTCTGTGTTTTTCTACAAATCAAAGGGCTCTCTTAGACTGTGAGAGCTGCTCTGCCAGAGGCACATCGGAGCATTGTTTTTTCAGCAAATATTTGTCATTTGTCTTCTACCGTTGACAATTAAACACAAAATGTATGGCATTTTGTAAAATTTTCATTTTTTTTACTATGGTACTTTCTTTCTGAGTAAATTGTGCTTGGGGTAGAAGAACATATATGACGAGTGCAAATAGATAAAACAACTTATAAATTATTCCTTTAGATACGATAGCTTGGTTAGTCCGTACAAACCTAGTAAAAAACGATCCACACAACAAAACAATATGATATGGCGCACTTAGGAGCATGTTTGGATATCCTATTTTGCAGAAAAAAAAACTCTGCTTGCAAAAACACCCCTACTAGAAATTAATTAGTTTTCTTGAAATAGGGAGTTTAATGTATGCATATGAGCAAGCTTGCGGTACCTTCGTGGAACTATTGCCTCACTGGCTTGATGATGAATTTAGATGCATCAATGGAATGCGAAACCATGCACGAAAATCCTGCTCAAGCGCTCAAGTTCAGGCAACAACCGAAAAATTTCACAAATAGGTATGAGCTGCACACCTCTGAATTATAGTTTTCGCGGTTTTCTACAAACAACTGCTAGCGTGTGTAGCAATGTGGTGTCACTCAAAGGTAGGTGCCTTAGAGGTGCGCCACGTCATATCAATTTTTTTTATGGATTATGGTGGCCTAGACTCATTTAAGCTGTTTAACGGTTTGAGAAGTACGCACATAAAATATAAGAAGGATTTTCATCTAAGTTTATAGATTTAAACTATCCCTAACAAGTTATTATACTGCAACTAGTTATTCGTAATTGGTTGTACCTATTTATGTGTACCACGTAAGTTTATGTACTAAGTACTGGAATTTACTCTTTCTTAAATCATATACTGGAATTGAACCGTTTTACCGTTTGCAATAGTCGGATATGCAAGACTTCAATGTTCCAAACAATCCCAATCTCTTATTTTCCCCAATTACAGCAGTCCGGACTTTTGTTCCTGTACCAAGTACGTTTACACGGCCAGGAAGTGTAATGTGCAGTACAGTAATAGCTCATGTGTTTTAATTTGCTCTTGTCATGCTTCAGACAGTGCACTGCACATGCACAGCAAAACATGCTACAGCAATATGAACTGTGTAACCTGACTGGCTCAAAGCTCAAACAGTGGTTAGAGAGTACTTCCTCCGTTTCAAAATAACTTCACTTTTAATCTTAAGAGTGCAAAAACAATATGAAGGGAAAAAGATAAAGTGACCCTCGTTAATTAAAAAATAGTATTGGTGGTGGATACATGAGGAGTATTTAAAAAATAAAACTTATCGATTTGTGAACTAAGAGTAGGTAAGAGGATACTCTCTTCGCCTCAAAATATAAAAACTAGTACTAAATATGACACCACCAATATTTCGTACTATGAATAGATAGAGAAGTTTGTATGTTATAGTACATATTTTTATATTTTAAAATAAAGAAAATAAAAGTAAAGTTATTTTGAGACAAATAGTAAAGGCTAAAGATGACTTATTTTGAAACCGGGAGTACTAAGACATCACTCCTATTGTTCGATCAGTGCACCCGTGAGGGGACAAGAACTAGATTTGTAGCTAAATAGCCCTTCTATTTCTAGCCCCAGATGCACTGGTGACTTGGCCCCTCTGAATTATTGCACCCAAGAGAAGGAAGAGAGATCAAGAAGAGGGTTCCTTCTCTGTACTTGTGTAGCTTCAATGCTTGGCTCCACACACTTTTGGAACCAAGAAATTGATGAGTTGAACATTCGTTTCGAGCAGTCGCAGTGCTGAACTGCATGCTGACAGCAAGTGATGCACTTTGCAGGTGAGTGGTCACCTTGATGAGTCCATGTAAATGACACCATGACTGCTGTTTTGGAGGCCTTCCTCCACGTCTCCAACTTAAACATCTTCCACAGTAGAAATGTATAGCATCACCACAGTAGAAATGTATATTTTTTAGAAAATAGATTAAAACCCGGTCTCTACATCCAAACTGGATGTACAGCCAACAGTAGAAATGTATAGCATCACTGCTCCCTACAGAACTGAAATGGAACCATGTTTTGGAGCAAAATTTTAGCCATTCCAAAGAAACCAATGGCACCAAGAACCAAACCAGAGACAGCCCCAATGAATCGCCCAAAGACAGACCAGTGCACATGTGTTGTTGCTGATCATCTCCAATCTCTACAGCGAATGCACACAGTGCTTCCACTGCATCATCATCATCGATCACCATTCATCAGAGTTACACTGCTCCTCACGTACTGCGTGCTACTTTATCGATGTGACATATATATACACAAGTACTCGTACTATCTCCGAAGACTGAAGGCAAGAACAAAGGTGACCTCGTGTGAGCACGGGAGGAGCAAGCAATGGGCCAAGGGGGGCCATAGTATAATGGCATCATCATGCAAGATGCAACGCAAAATTGCAAATGCAAATTGCAAATGCATTGCGATTGCATGCATATGTGGCGACACCTCGCAGTCCCAGGCGATGTGACAAAAGATACCTGACAGAGGGAGCACACCTCCATTGCTGGGGAGCATGGTGTGCTTGCTAGGGAGGGGAGAAAGTTGACCGGAAAGCCACCCCCCAGCCTGACTGAGATGACCGGTCGATCGTGTCGCTCGACGCATGCAGATGCAGTGCAGGGCTTCACTGCCTCAGGCAATCAAGGCTCCTCGATCGCGAGCGCAAGACGCTGTCGCCATGTGCGCGCCATGGCCGGACATGGAGCTATGGGTTCTTGCAAGATGCAAAGGCAAAAGCAGTATCACGAACAAAGATCCAATCATGAATCATCAATCGATCCCATCCACGACAAGGGATAATCGTAAGTTGGAAATACGGTGTGCAGGATAAACCAGACCTCATTTGAATTGGATCGAAGATGATTATGGTATCATGGTATGGGCTTATGGCGTGCCATGTGACTTGCTGCTGATTTTGCATCTTCAGGCTTGTAGTGAAGCGAGCATCTTTTAGTACTTCAGAACTGGGCCAAATACTTGATAAGTGTTTTAGTGTATAATTTTATCAGGCTTATCATCAATGAGTCAAACAGACCGAAAGTATAACAGGCTATATATGTACACTATTATACCAAATCTAACTGCGCAATTGGTCAGATGTGATCGTGTGAGTCCCACGCCCTTAACTTTTGCAACGTGCGTTGTCTCAGCTACATTTGGAAAAGGAAGAGCTGGGTTTGCAAACAGTTTCATGGCAGCAAGAAGTTTCACTGGAATAGTTAGAAATTGCAAGATGTTGGAACAGGGAAAGGAAATCAAGGGTGGCAACTCACTAGTCACTGCTCTCAACTTCAATTCTCAAGCTACTATAGCTGTAGCAAAACACTAACAGTGGAGATGCTGATTGCACACACTATGGGGAAATATATTCATCTGCAGAACGCAACGATTCAGCATTAAAACTTGTAGAAATAAAATTTCTGCATTAGATTTGGCTGAGATTATTCCAAGGATGCCACTTATCATTTACTGGAGACTAGCCTGAAAAAGGAGGTTCTTTTGATGGTGCAGTCTGTTTGCACTGTAGCTTTGCTACAGCTGTGCTCTGTTTTCCGTCATGTTTGAAAGCGGAATAATCACAAGCAATTAGGAATTGTACTAATGTTGATGCTTTTTCCAACGCTGTGCCGGCGAAGCTGACAGGAGCGAGCAGAGAAAGCACCATCTGCTTCATGGAATTAACAGGTTTGGTTGATTATTTTCGCATTGCAAGATCATCCTTGGTCGCAAAATCAGAGGGCTACATTATGTGGCTCTTTCAGCTGCAGCCTGCAGCCGGCAATGACTGACATAAACAGAGCCGACCGTATGCTGCTCACCGTGAAATTCAGCCGAAGTTGTCATCGGCGTCGGAGATGACGATGGTTTTGTTTACGCTATGCTGCCGTCGCCGTGAGCCCGCCGCAAATCGGTGGCCGACGGCCGACGCTGACAACTTAATCGGTAGCCGTAGTGCCAGTGGCCGACGGTGGCTGTGGCTGCTGCATCGGGCAACCGGCTAGGTCAGCGAGGAGGTGGCGCACCCGGCGTGAACTCATGAGGTGCCGAGCAACATACGGTGATGGGGGGCATGGCGACTTGGCGAGTTCGATCAGCGTCTCCTACGTTCCAGTGGCCGCGGCTGTTGTGTTGTCTCGACCGGCGACGGCGAGAACGACGAGTCAACCAGCCAACCCGCTCCAGCCTCCAGGTCTCCGTGAGACGTTCGATCACATTTGTGCGTCTCGGATTGAGAATGTAAGCGCAGGGGAGGAACGTTTCTCCACAGGATCCTTGTAATCTTTGATAATTGCCTTCCACATCGTGATCCTTGTCCATTCGATCAAGATTGGACGTCTCTGATCGTGCCCAGATTTATGTGACGTGGATGTGCATTTTGAGAACGACACGTACCATATTATTAGTAACTATTTACCGGTCACCACCGGCTACCACATCACCGGTGCTCCGACTCTCATGGTATTCGCCCCTCCCCCACCAAAGCCTCCACTCCGTCTTGCTTATAAGGATGGTAATGGGTTCACTTTATCGTCCTATAAAATTTAAGGGTTATGCTTAACAAAAATAGACTGAATTTTACATAGCTTTTGAGTTAGAAAATATAAAAACACTGAGTTATGTTAAGAATTCATGGATCTTGGCCTACTACCACGCAACCTATTTGCGCATCGTCTGTGATGCCCTTCTCATCGTTCTTGACCTACCGTTCCTTATCGTCCTTGACCTGCAAGGACTACGCCGTTCAAGTATTTTTGGAGAAGAGGCAGATACAGTGCAGGTATAGGAGGAGATTCATTCATATTCATTTGCAACCAAAATTTGAATTTTAGAACTTAATTAGAGAGTTAATTTTATAGGTTTTTTTTATCATACTATATTATCCAGTCTTTATTTTTATACCACATAAAAATTTTATACATAAATTTTTTCTATTAGTGGTTGCTTTCTTTATTTTACAACGACTTAGGTGCCGTTCATTTCGACTCGCGGCTTTTGGCTACTCCCTCGGTTTCTGTTAGCACGCTTTCTAAAACGTAAAATAGTGTATTTTTTTGCAAAAAGTTTATATATAAAAGTATCTCTAAAAATTAAATAGATCAATTTTTTAAGTTTATAATAGTTAATACTTAATTAATTACGCGCTAATGATATTTTTCGTTTTGTACTAGCTTATAAGCCGGCTGTTTAAGCCAATTTGAACACTAGATTAGGCAGCGTTCCTTTGTGTGTTTTGGCTGATTAGTCGATTACCTTCTCTGAGAAGATACTAAATTAGCATATAATTAATTAAGTATTAACTATTATAAAGTTAAAAAATGGTTTCATTTGGATTTATTACTAAACTTTCTTATATATTTTTTTTAAAAATCATACCATTTAACAACTTAAAAAACACATCCATGGTAAGCTAGTAGTAGCTATAAACTGGCTATGTTCAATTCAGCCAGATGAGCTGAGCTTATTCTGGCATGTAAAATAAGATAAATCATTAACATATAATTAATTAAGTTTTAATTATTATAAACTTAAAAAATATATTTATTTAGTTTTTAAAGTAACTTTTTATAAAAAGTTTTTACAGTCGTGCTAAGGAAAATCAAGATAGCAGTTCAGCCAAGCCGCCGTTGAAAGCAACGCACCCTCTGCCTTATAGCACCTGTTGGGAGGCTGGGATTCATGAATGAAAGAATTGCACAGGGTGCGTGAAAGGTGGAAAAGGCTGTAGCAAGTTTGACATCTGCCGACTTCGCAGCCTGAAACCAGAGCAAAAACTGCCGTGATGCATGCTGATGATGTTGACGGCCGCAACTACACTGTGACAGACTGGGTGTACTGGAGCAGTTGAAGATGTTAGTACTACATTGTACCAAACGCTAGTTGCACGGTGTTAATCCGAACTGCTGCAACCATCGGTGAATACAGCCCGATTACAACCTCGCGACGCGATTAATCAATCCTGGCTCAATTAATCTATTGCCTACCACCTACAGAGAAAAGATCGTCCAACACTGTCAGTCACGTCTAAGATAATGGATCGCGTCGATTCCCTTGCAACGCTGCAACATGGCGCGGCGTCGTGCCAGTTGGGGAGAACATGTGTGTTCCCGTCGCCGCGTCCGGAGCCCGCGGCGCGATGGCGGCAGCGACATCCACACACCTCTCCACCGCCGCTTCGCTTTCGCGAGCGCGTGTGGAGCTCGCCCAACGAGCGGTCGCCGTCGCCAAAATTTCTCGCGATCCGACGCGGTGGAATCCCATCAGGCAGGGCGGCCATCTCGCCCCGGTATATAGCCGGCCGCGCTCGCGCGCGCCCCAGGTGAGCTACTAGCTCGACGCTAGCTCTCTCCGCCGATTGCCACCTTATCATGGCGATGGAGGAGGAGCTCGACGAATTCGAGGTGCTCTGGCCGGACACCGACGCCGACGACGCGCCGCCGCGGATGAGCTCGCCTGCGCTGGTGCAGCCATCCGACCTGCCGGCGCCCACGCCGCGCGTCAAGCAGCAGCAGTGCGCGGCGGGGTCTCGGCCGGTGGACGTCCCCTGCAGGGCCGCGCGCTTGCAGCGGTGGAAAGACGGTGGTGCTAGGGAGGAGGGCAGCCACGGCGGCAGCGTCGGGAAGGTGGTCGTCGTGCCGCCGCACCTGCTGCTGCTGTTCGGCAGGCTGCGGCCGGAGGAGGAGGAGACGGCGCCGGCGTCGGCGTCGGCGTCGTGCACGCTGCCGTCGTTGGGGCCGCGGCCGTGCAAGCGGGCTCGCGACCTGCGCCACCTGCGCAACTCCGTGCTGCGGATGACCGGGTTTATTGAAGGGTGATGCACTGCTGCCATTACTGTGTGATGCTCATGTAGGGCACAAATTAAATCTGTGTGCGTCGATGGAGAAATACTCAATTTGTACTCGGAATCAGAATTTGAAATGTAAGAAGATGGTTTGGGAACTCGATTTGAATTTGTCTCGTTGCTTTTTACTTGAGCAAACAAGTTTCGTGAAATTTTGTCATCCTAAAGTACATCGACCCGTACGTTTTACGGAAAGGGATCAAACTCTAGAGATGGCGCGAATTGGAAACACTTGTCTTGCCGTGTGAAAATTCTGTCATTTGTCAAGTTGGATTTACCACGGGACAGGACTACCCCAATGTAATTACATCTCGTATTTTCTTACGTTGTAGGGCTGCGTTCCAATCTCGGTGGAGGCTGTTATTTTTGGGCGGCACCTAAAACGTGGTAAAGAATTAGCGAGTTTTTAAGAAACTTTTAAATTTTTTTTAAAAACATATCGTTTAGCAGTTTGGGAAGTGTGCTTACGGAAAAAAAGAAGTAGCCAAGCAATTCGAATGCGCCCTAGTCCGAGAGCTTAGAAAGCAAAGGCAGCGTTCAGAGCTGCGTGGTTGGCTAATAGTTTCAGCACACGCAAGAGACAAGCCATTAGCATATAGTTAATTAAGTTTTAATTATTATAAACTTGAAAATAAATTTATTTAATTTTTAAAAGCAACTTTTATATAGAAATTTTTTATAAAAAACATACTATTTAGCAGTTTAAAAAACATGCTAAAAAAACAAGAAAGTTTTTTGCAGTTCAATAGTCTGTTCATAGATACTACAGCCGATGGTACATATTTTCAGACATCACAGTGATTGTGTGCCACAGTAAATTAGAATGGCCCACAGGTTCAAGAACACAATTTGCCTATAATACGAATTAATTAACCAACACAAGTGTAATTAGCGCGAGGCATCCACGTGGCAGCTGACGATAGGGTGCACCACACTCCACAACAACCCGTTCGGTTCCTTGCAGCGTATAGACACACTCCGCCCGATAATTGCCGTCTCCCCAAGGAAGTGTGCTTGCTCACCAAGACACGCCAGCTGCCTCCTTGCAGAGCACACCGCGCTATATATACCCCTCGCCGTCGACGCCGAGCTCTCTCCGTCCAGGACGACGGCCGGCGAGGCCATGGAGGAATTCCAAGAGGCTGACATCCTGTGGCCCGAGCCCGCGGACGACAACTCCGATCACGTCAACGACGGCGCCGGAGATGGCGTATTGGTCGTCACATCGCCTTCGTTTGTTCGAATTCGTCCCAGCGGCTCGCCGGAGTCGTTGTCTGCTCCGGTGGAGATCTCTCGCCGGAAGCGGCGGTCTCGGTCTTGGGCTTCCGAGCGCAACATGTTCTACCAGACCGATGATGAAGACGACGACGCTACGAAGCAGATGGATGGTATTATCATCGTGCCGCCGCACACCATTGTTGATCGGAGGAGGCTTCGAGGTAGGACGGCGGCGTACTCCATGTGCGCCGGGAAGGGGAGGACGCTCAAAGGGCGGGATCTCCGCAACGTCAGGAACCTCGTCCTCCAGATGACCGGATTCATCGAGAAATGAACACCGAATTAAGATTACTGATTGATTGCGAATAGCTAGCTGAATACACCGAAAACCTGAAGATTTTCAGCATGGCTGAAGGCTGAAGAAATTTGCAGAATGCAATAACTCTTTGTTTAATTAATCATCTGTAGGATTGCAATTTTCAGGCGCGTAGAATAAATGTACATGTATATTGGCTAAGAAATTAACAAAGAAAAGAAACAAAATGAATGCCAGCTGCTACAGAGTCGCTGAAATTATTGTAACTCTGTAAGCATTTATTACAGAGGAAAAATAAGACGTTTACATCTAGCAAATTCAGAAAACGCTGATTGGGTAAAGACCATGTTCTTTTCAGCTTGTGCCTACTAATTTATCGTGGACACACTTTTTCAATTATTAAACGACGTGGTTTTTTAAAAACTATCTATATAAAAATTTCTTTAAAAATATAAATAAATCTATTTTTTAAATTTATAATAATTAATATTTAAATTGATCATGTACTAATTGAGTGTCTTCCTGGATAAATCAAGGGGCTATTCCCTCCAACCTCTAAAAGGAACGGTGCCTAAACTAGCAGCTAGCTATTTGGTTCTTTTAGCTAATGCCAATCTTCATGCAAAAATTAAACTGAATGTTTCGTATGCAAAAACATGTCAACATTTCACGATACCAGAAAACTTCTACAACTACCTGGTGATGTAAGAAATGCTAAATTTATTCATTAGAGCTAAATAAGTAAGCTGTCTAAACTTCATGCATTTTAGGAAAAATGACAAAGTACCCTATCAAACCACCCGTTATTTGGCGCTTGCTGAAAATCTTTTACTCTATTTGTTGAAATTGTTAGTGAGCCTAGAGCCCAATTAGAGAATAATTTCTAGAAAAATATCAAAAGCCCATCTCATAAGAGGTATGCATATGAACTTTAGTACCACTTGCTTATTCTAGAAGAAGAAGATCTTCTTAAAAGGATGAGTGCTCTTCTAATCACTTGAGCAATGTGTCATGGAGAGAACTAGAGAAACACATGCGCATGCTTGCTCGCCTCGTCTAGCCGAGCATGGGCACAAGGGGCGCGCGTATGCGACATGCACGTGAATGGTTCGTCAAAATTGGCTCCTTATGTTTGCGCAGACGCGGCTTCCTTTTGCAGTTTTGTTTTTGCTGCATCCAACGGATATTTCGGTGTTTGTTTTAGAACTCATCGGATTATTTAGTGCGTTGGACTGGTGTGGAATCCAGGTAAGTTACGCGCGACTTATCCGGTTCGGTTACAGGAAGGACGTCCTAATCACACGTCTTATATTTATCGAACCGCCACCTCTACGCAACACACGCGAAAGCAAACTAGGGTTTTGCCTCTTCTCTGTACTACGCCGCCCGTACATCATCTACTCTGTCTTGCTCGTCGGCGTGCACTGGCGATCGGGAGAATAGGTCTTCAGAACCATCGTCCTCGTGAAGTACTGCACTAGGAGAGGGCGACTAAGGTTTTTGGGAAGCGCTCCGCGTGATTGCTCGTTATTTGTCCGTCACGGCTCGTTTTCCTCTACGTTCAGGCGTTGCGCGTTGTCATCACTATCCTGTACCGCATATTGTACGTGCGATGCGTGCTACTGCTTCGAGCACATCTGCTCTGAGTTCTTCTCCTGAACAGACTCGTCGGTACGTATTCTTCATGTTTTACGTCTTCAATCTATTCATATATTTTTTTGTTGCATACATGTCTAGATTATGTGAGATGATTCTACTACCTTATGCGATTAATATCATAATTTATTTATGAAATAAATTAAATCTACATATGTTTATTTTTCTAACACTATTTTCCCATGAAATAATTAAGACTACTTATCAAAACAGCATGGCAAAAATACAAAACTCCTGAATAATCATTTTTTTTCACAAGCCGGCCTATTCCTTAAGGAGATGAAGGCATGAAGCAAGTCAACTACAGCTCAGGAGCCAAAAACTGTCCCCAATCACGACTACACTATGTCACTGTTTACCAATTTGGCGAAAATGCCGCTACGTTTTCCTGAAGAAACATTCTTGCGTCCAGTAGCTGCCTATTTCTTGCTTAGGGCATGTTAGGACAGTTCTAACCTTCCACCTTAGCTGGTTTTTATAGCATTAAATATGATGTCATATAACTAAAAAGTTAAGGTGGTAAGAAATTTAATGAGGAGAGAGGTAAAAAAAATAAAGAAACCGTTTCTCATATAAGAAAACAACTTTACATGAGAACAAAGAAAGAAGAAAAAATGATTGGGAGAGGAAATGAGAGAGAAGAGAGAGGATTGGATGAGAATCTATTTTGAAGAAACCATTCATTGGAAACGTAGTTTCTCTACGTAGTGTCTAGATAACATGGCAGCTATGAAAACTACGTAGTTTCTCTACGTAGTGTCTAGATGACGTGGCAGCTATGGAAACTATCTAGTAGTGTATGAGTTGGGATTGTTCTGAGAAGATAAATATTGAGGGTGAAAACTCCCTTATTTCTCGTAAGCACGCTTTTCGAACGGTTAAATGGTATGTTTTTTTAAAAAAATTTCTATCTAAAAGTTGTTTTAAAAATTAAATAAATTTATTTTTAAGTTTATAATAATTAAAACTTAATTAATCATACGTTAATGATTTATCTCATTTTATGTACGTTCAAAATTTCCTGCACCTCCGAACTCAGCCGTTAAACGTGCGATTCTTTTCCAGCATCGATATATCTCTCCTTGTTTCCGCTTGTTCAATAATTTGGGGAACCCTTAATCCCCTTGTGCAGCGTAGCTATCCAAATTGCGTGTACGAGAGAGAATTGGGGATGGATTGAAGGAATAAATTTTCCCAAAGCCGGAGGGAAAGGTCAGGATTGACAGTAACCGGAAGCGAACTTCCATCGGCCTACATACTCCTGTTGGTATCATGATTTATCTCAGATTCTCAACCGAAGTAGTACGTGAGAGCTAGGTCGCTATCAATTGCAAGCTACATATCGTCAAAGATAAATCATCTTCTTAATTACCTCATGAAAGTTTCTGTTGAGCAAATTTATCCGGATTCAGGCTGGTTTCAAATCAGGCCTTTCCATCGTGCAAGAACTACATGGGCGTTGTAGTACCTTTTTTTGTTCCCGATATAAAGCCCATTAAAATCAGAGGTGTTACTATTGGCGGCCCATTGCCTTGGCGGGCCTTCCACTTACAGGCCCGAGTGCAAACTCGACGAGTCAATCTGAGGCTGCATTCATTTCTCCACACTAGACTTAGCTGAATTTTTACTGTTATTAATTTAATTTTTTTTAATTTATAAAACTAATTTTTGATTTCGCTTATTTGCAGAAGTAGCCTCTTGCCGCCGTGGGGGCAGGGCGGTGTTTAAAAACCGCTGTGGCCCAGGGCGGCGAATGGCCTGGGCCCACGGCGCCGTCACGGCCTGCCGACGGCGTCAGTCGGCCGGGGGTTGTGTTGCCCGTGCCCGTCCCGCGTCCGCGCCCGTCCCCGCGCCGGTCCCCGCGTCCGTGCCCGTCCCAGCGCCCCGCGCCCGCGCTCGTCTCCCGTGCTCGCGCCCGCGCCCGTCCCGTCCCCGCGTCTACGCCCGTCCCCGCGCCCGCGCCCATCGCCGCACCCCACGCCCGCGCTCGTCTCCCGTGCGGGCACGGGCATTTTTGCTCTAGGCCCGGGGCCATTCACCGCCGCCGTCACGGTCTGGTGACGGCGCCGTGGTCTAGACCATTCGCCGCCCTGGGCCACGGCGGTTTTTAAACCCCGCCCTGGCCCACGGCGGCAAGAGGCTACTTCTGCAAAAAAGCGAAATCAAAAATTAGTTTTGTAAATTAAAAAAAAATTAAATTAATAACAGTAAAAATTTAGACTTAGCTACTCCCTCGATTTTTATTAGCATGCTTTTCAAACTACTAAGAGCATCTTTAGCCGGGACTCAAAACCTAGCCCCCAAACAGTTTCTGAATGTTGAGACAAAAATACTAGATCTAGCAAGGACCCTACTGGGACCCCAAAATAAGGCCATCAAATCTTTCCCCCAAGCCCATAGTCCTGGGGCTCTAGACTACAGCCTCTATCCATGTTTTTTTGGCGAGATTGACTTTTTACTTTGCGAGATCTCTCCTCTCGTTCCCGCACAGCCTTGCAACACATCTAGACCTCCACTGGCCGCCGCCGCCAACCTCCCCACAACTCCGGCAAGATCAACTAAGAAATGTGAGTTTTTACTTTACCTCCGATAGATTGGCTACCGCAGCACGCCGGGTGACTGGCGCCTGACCCACCAGCCGGTCGCCTGCCTGCCTGTTTGCCCGATCACTCGCCTGCCTGCTTGCCTACTCGCTTGCCTGCCTGCCTGCCCAATTGCCTGCTTGCCCGGCTGCCTGCCTGCTCACTTGCCTGCCCGTATGCCTGCCTGTTCGTAATAGTAGCTATTTTATTGATGGGTGAGATACTGAGAAAGAGAGAAGGGAGTATCTATTCACTGCTTTGGTTGCCACCCACCTGCCTGCTCCCTGCAGTAGTAGTTTTATATTGATGGCTGAGACGAGAGAGAGAGGAATATGTAGTACTAGTAGTATTCAATACTTTGGTTGAATGTATATACTATTTGTCTCTACATATATGATAGAGCTACAGTAAAGCACAACTAATAAAAGTGTCTAATTAAACTTTAGACCTACAGTAAAACACTACTTTGCTTGAATATACACTCCATTTGTCCATTTAATTGCAAACAAATTATAGACACCTGGTTCTTTGGAGGAGTAGTATGTTTAATTTGTATTTTGTCAATTTATTTACCTATTGTAGTGACTAGACTACAATGGCAAGTAGATATGTCATTTCGAGTATTTAATTTTTGTTTGCAGGATATATCATTTCCATGTTTTAAAATTTTGAATTTAAATTTAAATTGTGGTGTTTTAAATTATTAATTTGTATATGGATGAAACTATGCGTTATAAATATTTATGTTTTAATTACTATAGTATTAAACTAGGCATATACATAGAGTGTACGGTGAAATACAACAGAAAAAGAAATGGAAGCTAAGAAATAGGGGCTGTTACTAGAGTTCGAGGCGTTTTTAGGGTTCAAAAGAAATAGGGGCAGTCCCATTTAACCTTTAGGTGCTCTGAAATGGAGGCTATTGCTGGAGATGCTCTAAATGGTGTGTTTCGTACGAAAATGTTCTATATAGAAATTGCTTTAAAAATCAAACAAATCTATTTTTTAAATTTATAATAATTAAAAGTTAATTAATTATATACTAATGACTTGTTTTGTTTTCCGTGGCTAAAAGTCTCTGCCGAATCGATTTGGATTTGAACTCACCCTCACATTCGTTTTTAGAAAATATCTGAGCCGCATTCTGCATCGATTTAAATTGATTCGATCGAGGCAAACTTGCTGAAAATTTAGTCAATTTAGTTACTCCCTAGTTCACGCATATATTTGATAGCATTATCTGCTCGAAAATACTTGTACATTTCCTCTGTTACAAGCATCCGTTTCGTCATAACTGACAAGTAATAGCTGATCTGCTGATGGAAGAAAAATGTTGTAACGAACGCATTCAGTACCAGAAATCAAGGAGGATTCAGGAGGGAAGCTTGCCTGCCTTAGAAGCAACTCTGCACAAATACCCTGCTCAATAAACTACTCTATCGTTTGTTCATGTAGAAGAGTACAAACAGAGGTCGCCGCCGTTCAGCGCGAACCTCAGTGGTCACGCTCCTCGATGACAAAGCAGATTAATCTTTTAGTGGCCCGAAGAACATAGCTAGTTTCTTTCTCAGCTAGCTCGATCTGACCATTTCGTGGTAAAAATAAAACGAAAATCCAAGTTGGAGCACAGTAAAATAGTGCCATGTGGGTGTAAGGGTTGAGTTCAATAAAAAACTTTAAAAAGGTTCAAACTTTGTCAAAGTAAACATATTGATCAGTTTTGTAGTATCCCTTTGCTGATCTTTAGGCCTAGCAAAAACTCTGAGCATGGATTTGATGCTGAATATCTACGGTGACAAATTTCAGGAGATCGATGAAGCATTGAAGCCAGGCGAAGAAAACAATCGGTAGTTCGTGAATTCGATCCTGCGTGCATGCGCAGCTGCAGCCTACAGGAGTCAAAAGACGTCGTCCACGTTTTCATGCTTGCAGCTCACTGCTGTTCTGCATTTCTTTAAAACCCTAACGAACTCTACTGTCACAAGCCAACAAAAGCATTAACTGCATGCATCCAAATGGTATCGATCTCAATTAGCTGCTAGCTTTCTCGATCAATTGATTGATGGGAAATTAAGCAAACCAACCAAATCAAACTAAACGGAAACCCTAGCTGGTTCACCGGCTCCCTCTATAAATTAGCTCATGTATGAGTGCCCTCTCACTCGATCAGTAGCTCGTTGTCTTCACTCCTGCTAATTGTAGCACTGAACGATGGTGTCCGCCAAGATCCATTGCGCCGTGGCCGCCGTCGTTGCTGCGCTGTTCCTCGGCGCTCTCCTCCCGGTTTCTCATGCGTCGGGGAGGTACGTAGCTCCTGTTCCTTCTCCTGCTCCTTCGCCGCCGTACAACTCGCCGCTGCCGCCGCCGCCGAGCCGTATCCAGCCGGTCGTCGTCGTCCAGGGCACAATCTACTGCAAGTCCTGCAAGCTCAGCGGCTACAACCGCTACATGGACGCGTCTCCCCTACCAAGTTAGTATCCCAAAATTTAAGCCTCCAAATCGATCACTACGTTTATTTTCTTCACTTTCTGCAGATCACTAACGTCTATGATAATTTGCAGATGCGACGGCGCAGCTAGTGTGCTACGGCGACAAGGTGATGAACATGACGAGCACGAAGACGGACAAGAACGGCTACTTCCTGGTGATGGTGTACAGGTTGGACATGTTCCGGCGGAGCAGGTGCAGGGTGTACCTGGGCTCGTCCCCGTCGCCGCTGTGCGCCGCGCCGTTCATCCCGTCGAACAAGTGGCTGGGGCTCACCCTGGAGAGGGAGAGGGTGGCGTCGCTGCCCAAGGGCGTGCGCGGCGTGTACCGCCCCAAGAGCACGCTCATGTTCGGACCAGGCAGCGGCGGCAAGTGCCCGCCGGCCGCCGCCGCGCCGACGACATGATGAAACGTACGATCGATCGACATGGAGAATTTGGGACGCGTAATATCGCAGATTTAATTAGTGGTTAATTTGGATGATGCATGGTTAAGTACCTGCACGTATTAATTAGTCTCAATAATGAGTAGAAATTAATGGTAGTCGCGTGTTAGTTTGTTCGTTTAGCTTGTGGTCGATGGAGCATTTGTTGTCGGTCGTCGTTCGTGGTTTGTAGTGGTTTTAGTTCGCTCGTCCGTGTAACGTTATCTCAGTCAATTAATCCTTTGGTCGAGTTAATGAGTTTTGTCATCCTGCTATTGTTTTAGAGATATTTTGGACAGGACTATGCATCGAACGTTCCATTTCTCTCTAAAAATCAGGCATTGTTTCATCGAAAGTAGAAAAATGTTTCACCATTAAATAAAAGATGTTTCAAATTATTAAACGGTGAAACATAGTTAAATCACCATTAAAACATTTCGCTCTCAAATTTAAAACATCGAGTTTCACCTACTAAAACATCAACCGATCCACAGAGAATTAAGAAAAAAAAAAACGAAACACCATCAAAATGACCAGTTCAATATTTCGATCCAACAACAAGAAATATAAAAATATATTAGCTAAAATATCAAAAAATCACGAAATGAATCAGTCTACATCTGGGTTCTTTCTTCTCTCCTGTAGCTAGATATGGACTCTACGAGACGAGTGGGAGGTAGACGGAGCACCCTCGTGCCCCGCCGCCATGGCTGCCGCCAGATGGGACGTCTCCCTCCGACCCCAAGCAAATATGCGTCCCTGCATTGGACCTGCTTGACGACGGCGTGTATATGGGATGGAATTTCTCCCAGGAGCAGGTGAGGAGGTGAGGGAAGTGGAGGGGGGAGCGGAGCGTCCCATTGTTTGGCACGCGTCGGACGCCCGCTCCGAAGCATTCTCAGACACTTTTGAATCTTTTTCATCTTTAGCTTGGCCCTGTATGTCGAGTGAAAGTATGTACTGTCTCTTTTTAAAATAGTTATCTTTCTAAAATTTAAAATTTATCTTAAAATAATTATTACTTTAAAATACTACTTATCCCATCAATCACTTCCTATTTAAATTTCTCTTCATTCTATTCTCAATCATCTTTTCATTTTCTACTCTATATTATTTAATAAAAGGTGCTATAGTTTTTTCTTTTAAATTTAAATCTATACTAAATAATCTAAAACGATAACTATTTTAGAATGAATAGAGTAACAAACGTCTGGACCCTAGTAGCACCAGGCAAAATAAAAAATAAAAAGATCTCCCTTGGACAGCACGAGCGCTAGGCCGCTAGCTCGACGCACTCGGCAGTTGGCACTGTGTGCGGGCGTACCGCGTGCCTGCCTGCGTCGTACCGGGACGAGGCGCAATCCAGCGCCAAACTTCAATTGCGCCGCGCGCGCAGCGCTGCAGATCAGATCAGATTTTTTGTGAGTTTTGCACACGGGTGAAACGCTGCCTCGATTTGTACTTTCTTCTATAATATTTAGCTGGACAGAAGCTTTTCTAAACAATCTAAATTCTTATTTAAATTTCGAAAATCAATAATTATAGAATCTAAAAAAAATTAGAAACCAAAAGCTAAAAAATCCAACTTATTCAGATTCTCATTCTCAGAATCTTAACTTCTTCAAACAGTGTCTATATCAGCCGGCAACCGTGTGCGGCCTAGACGAGAAGCCCGTGTAGGGCAGATGTGGCCGCTTGGAAATATTGGGCCAAATGGCCCAGAATGCATGGGCTGCTGGAATTTTTTTCCGGTGGGTCTCCTTTCCCACTAGAGAAAACGCTCCACAGAGGGAATGAATTCTAATTCGGGAATGTCCCCTCGTGTATATTTCTTCTAAATTTAATACAAAAATTTATGAAAAATTCTAAAAAAATTGACAATATATTGTATAGTGGCATTTATCGCTCTATCAAAAATCAAGTTTAAATTCAATCATCACATTGAGAAACAAAAAAGATAAATTCGGTGTGAACAATACCGTTACTATTCATAGATTGAATTTGTCTTTTTTTATATCTTAATATAGAGTTGAGTTTGGACCTAAGATTTTATAAAATAATATATATATATATATATATTAAATGCTGTCAAATTTTTTGAGAAAACATCCCCTCAAGGATCAAAACAGTTTTCCCTCACGAATGTGATTGCCGCCGTGTTGCGGCTGCTTGTATCAGGCTATCAATCTTTGTAGCCATGTACCCTCTGTTTTAAAATATAATAACCTAACACTAGATTTAACATAACTTAAGTCCTGTAAGTCTGAATAATCTAATTTATGTCAAATTCAGTCATAGGTTACTATATTTTGAAACGGAGGAGGTAGCAACTAGCAAACGCGATGCAACTGCAGGAGCGCAGAGTCAAATCTCAGTTGCAGGCTCGCAGCTGCATATTTTCACATCAATGGCCATGGAGCAACTGGAACCAGAAAAACTGCTATCTTTACACTGCTCAATCAAATTTTGTTTCCGTTGGAGTACTACTACCTCTTCCATAATTAACGATTAGCTTGTCCTTGGGATCTAGGCGCAATGGCTTGGCTCCTTGGAATGGCACCACTTCATACCTTGGGCTCGTCGATTACCATTCAAGCAAGCAGCTTACATTCCTGATCGAAACAGATCCGATGCCTTGAACGCTACGTATGCTAGCTGCAGTTATTCTGATGTCCAGGCCCAAGATGCACTCTTGTAATTCATCGATCCCATGCATCCTCGATTTGTGATTTTACTAAGGGTGAATCGTGTTACAAAGATTAACTGTAGTGTGTACTGGAGTACTAAACTTCGATCAGATCATACTAGACGAATTAAAACTGCCGGTATACGTGATTAATTATCTTAAAAAACAAAGTGTGGCTGGCCGGAGTAGTGCGGTAAAGTGGTACAGTTTCATGTATTTTAACTTCTAACATACCTGGAATCAAGTAATTAAAACAGATAATGCTATTAACGAAGTACTCGCTTGCAATGGACTCCAGCTCACATGCGAGTTCATCATTTCGGGCCCTCGATTCCCCGACGAACCCTCGTATTTTCCGCACAACTTAGATGACCGTGTCTCGATCCCCTGCTAGCTAATCAGAATCCAAAACAGCAATCACGAGCCATCTTAAATTCTTAATCACCATGCACTACAACGTACTATAAATTGCAACATCATCTCTCGCTTCTTGTCTTCGCAACGTATCCTAGTTAACCCAAATGCTTAATTCTATCTGTACTATATACCATATCTTAGCTGACTAGAGCCTGCTGCTTGTAGCTAAGCTAAGTGTCTTCTAGCTAGCACTACGTCCTAGCTCGTGTGGATTAATAATTAATCGCAACTTTGCGATGGCGTTGTTCGTCAAGTGCATTGTAATCTCGCTCGCCGCCGTTCTGCTCGCTCTCGATGGCGCCGCCGCCATGGGACTGCCCCCGCCGCCGCCGACGGTGAACTTCAGCATTGGTGTGCAGGGCATGGCGTGGTGCAAGACTTGCAGGTACCCTGGCTACCTCGCCGCCATGGACGCGTCCCCGCTCCCAGGTACGCACGCAACATTATCGCTGGCCCATTGAGACTACATTGTCGTCGTAGCATCGGCGGCGCCTCTTCGCCGGCGGTAGGCCGTGACGCCTTGTCGTGTGTGTGCAGGCGCGGTGGCGTACCTGCGGTGCCGGCACGGGCACCGGCGGGTGACGTCGATCAGGGGGGTGGCGGGGAGGAGCGGCTACTTCCTGATCGAGACGTCACAGCTGACGTCGTTCACGAGCCAGGAGTGCAAGGTGTACGTGCCGCGGTCGCCGTCGCCGGCGTGCGTCGTCCCCGGCCACGGCAGGAGGGGGCTGCTGCTCAAGTTCGAGGAGTTCGTCAAGCGCGCCAATGGCCTCCAGGGCCTCTACTCCGTCGGCAACTTCATGTTCTCCCCCAAATACCCCAACAAGTGCTACTGATTCATCCATGCATCCATCCATCCATCGTTGTAGCATGCATGCAGGCATGCAGCTGGTCAATGTTGGTGTGTTCGTCGTCGCCAAGATCAGAGACCGGGCCAGAATAAATCGATCAGCTAGGTTAATTAATTCATTGACTCGATCTTGCATGGGGAGATGAATTACTAGTTGCTGTACTAGTAGTAAGTGTTGGTTTTGCATTGATTTACGATGCTTACATAGTAGAGGAATATGGCTGTAATAATTAAGATGTTATGCAACTGAGACAGCTTGTATGTTTGGTTCACTGTTGTTCTCTCTGTAACTCTGTTCTTCCTATCATGAAATATTATCTCGGTGAATCCGTTTCTTCTTGCTATCAGGCCCAGCCCAGTAAAGAATAGCATAGCAGAAAAGCCAAAGGCCCACGAAAAGCAAGATAGGGAGCCCAATATGTCAATCCTTGGCCCTATGGCCCTGTTCTGATGTGCGTGTGGCTGGTGCATATTTTCTTTTATTAGCACGCTTGCTAAACCGCTAAAACGCTGTATTTTTAAATAATTTTTTGTATAAAAGTATCTTAAAAATTAAATAGATCTATTTTTTAAGTTTTTAATAATTAATATTTAATTAATTATATGCTGATAATATTTGTCGTTTTGCCAAAGAGCTTTCCCGAACGCCACGATTAGTCGACTAGTCACCGACTATCTGTACCCAACGCGGTTTGGCTTGGCCAAGCCGGCAAGACCACACACACTTGTAGCTACCACAAGATCAGAGCCATGACTGAAAGAAACTATGGTTGCTAAGACGTCATTTCAGAAAGGCGCAAATCCATTATAAAAAGAAGGGCAGCAAAAGGAGATTTCAGTCTCACTTGCCAAACACTCCTCTTCTCACACGCCAAACACTCCTCTTCTCACACATATCTCTCCGTTTTTTTTTAAATCCTTTGAGAATCTCTCCGTGTATTTCAACCTGTCAAATGGCAATATGGCATCTTCACGGTAATAAAACGTGTATTCGAGGGTTGATGCAGTTGCTTTCACATGTCAGAGTAAGGTGTGTTAGTATAGGGTGTAATTTGGTAGCTCATGAGTTACCGTGATTTGATAAAAGAGCTAGGCATTGTGCGGTTTAGAGATTGCAAGCTCCAACTTGTATTCGATCCCTAGATAAAAACAATTGTGAACTTCTAGTTAATCAATAAACAAAAATACTATAGCGCGGCATACCATTGAGACGAAATAGTTTATGTGATAGTATCAGCGTGAATGAAATCTAAGTTACCGAAACCTGGTATTATGTTTGGTATCTTGGTACTAGGTATATTACTAAACAGATAAGTACTCTCTCTGTCCTAAAATATAAACTACATTTAGAGTTTAAGAGTTTATTTTAAATATAGCTATCTAGGACAACTACAAGGTAAATTTTGGTACAAAACTAAAACTTTCTATCTTACCTTTAGTGGCCCATATAATTCTAACTTAAATAGGCCTTGCATCTCATCCACTGTAAGGAGAATATCTTTAAACTTACATCATAATTCTTAATCCATCCAAAAAAAACTATTAAGTAACTATATTTTGAAACAAAGGGAGTACTCCTTAATTCATCCAAAAAACTTCTAAGTAGCTATATTTTAAAATAAAGAAAGTACGATACTATAGATCTGGTACATAAGTTTCATGCTAATGTATATAAATTATTCCATTGATCCAATAGGATTCCTTTGGCTAGTTGTTCTCACTAATAAAGAACTCTCTTCCTCGCAAAAAATAAAAAAAAAATACTTTTTCGGTCCGTCAGTATCACGTTGTGACGTGCACCGACCCTAGTGGACACCTGAAGATTGCATTGCTCATCACTTGATCAGTAGTGATGGCGTTTAACCGAAGCGGCTTGGCTGCTTTAACCGCCCCCGCCTATCCACTGGTCGGCCGCGCGGCCGGTATTAACGCACACCGGGCGGCACACTGACTCCACGCGCGAGGCAGATGACGACGACGACGGCGACGGCGACGGCGAGAGAGTGAGAGACCAGCGTGTCGCCGTCTCGTCAGGTCGTCACGCGCAGAATCACATGCTGGTGGCGGCGGTGGCGCATCACCTACCTCGCGGAGTCGCGGTAGGTCCAGTTCCCAACCGGCAAATCCCCTCGCCGCCCGCCGCGCCGCGCTTCTAACCCCCACCCACCCAACCCGCGTCGGTGCGCTCCACCAGCCTCTAATCCCGCGTGGGCGCCAAGCAGCGCGGCGCCCCCCTCTCTCTGATCTGGTTCCCCACGCCGGCGCGGAGCCATTTTGCGGGATCTCGCGCATCGGGCTTGGCGGCTTGCCGGAGGTGGGGGCGGAGGCCTTGCGGCGTCGTGATCCAGCGATTGGGATGAGAGAGGGGCTCCGGTGGAGATGAGCGGCTCGGCGGCGTCGCTGGGGATGCGGTCCGGGAGCTACGGCTCCCTCGCGTCGGCCGGCTGCGGGAGGAAGGCCCCCGGGAGGGGGTGGGGGTGGCGCGGTGGGGAGAAGGAGCGGCTCCAGCTGCTCCACCGCGCGCTGCGGCTGGTCGGCCGCCGCAGGGCTGGGGTGCTGCTGCTGCTCACCGCTGCCTCCGCCGCCGTTTTCTGCTCCATCTTCGCGGTGGTCAAAGGTTTGTGCGCATGGATCTCGCTGAACTTTCCTCGCCGCCGCCATTTGTTGGCTGCTCTGAATTCTGCGCGCTCTTCACTCCCTTGTCCTTGTCGTGGCGAAATGGGCGCCTTTTGGACAGCTTTGTAGTGTGCTCAGGTCATGCAGTTCACGTTTGCAAAGTTCTGGATTAGTTTTTGTCTTTGTGATGGTTTAAACATTGGGAACCAGTAGTGCGTGCCATTCATTCTGGTCACATACTGGCCTATGCTGATCGTGTGATCTCCCATTTCCACGTCTTAGTTTTGTGGTGTTGTGGATCAGATGGACGACCACTTGGACGTTGTAGTATATGATGTGTGAAGTTTCAGTTACTTGGGAGCCTCAGATATGGGAACTTGTCTGCTAATCCGAACTCAAGGGACATGAGCTGCTCATGCCATATGCTTTTGCTAGGGAATACTCAAACATGTACTCTATTCAAGAAATTCAAAATAAGACAGTGTTTCTTTAACGAAAAATAATATATCTTCTTGTTAGAAAGTATAGTCACTGACGTGTTGGTTTGGTGACTTGTTTCAGATGATAATGCTTCAATGATCATTGCAAATAACTATGAAGTCCTGAATACTATACAGAACTCTGTGTATCCCAGCATGACAAGGCCTTTAATGACGTCCAGCGACCAGTACTCTGCTAGCAGTGTCAACAAAATTGAACTTCCAAACCGGCTTCGTCTTTCATTTGCGAACTTCACACATCATCCTTGTGAAGGTTTCTCAGTTGCTCCTCCCCTGGTTGATCCGAAACGCACTGGACCACGGCGTAAGCTTAGTTCTTCACATCTTTCTGGTTAGCATTGCAAGTTCATCTGTGTTTAACTTGTTGCTAATCATATGATATGTTCTCATCCCCCCTGTAGCATGTGCTGTTTGCTACGTCTCTGTAGACCAGGCGTTTGCTCTTATGCCTCTACAACCTTCACCATCTCCTGTCCTAAAGAACTTAAGTTATGTATTTGAAGACAGCATCACAGCAAATTTGTCAAATCAGGGCTCTGTATTTGGTGGGCATCCATCTCTGGAGCAGAGAAATAAATCTTTTGACATTAGTGAGTCAATGACTGTCCACTGTGGGTAGGTTACTTGCATCTTCTTACCCATATTTAATCCAGAACTTCAAATATTTAATGGCTGAAATGTGTATTCTGAAGGAAATGATTTGTGCTATTTTATCAGCTTTGTTAGAGGAAAGAAACCTGGCCAAGGTTCTGGGTTTGATATCAACGATGATGATTTGTTAGAGATGGAGCAATGCCGTGAGCTGGTTGTAGCTTCTGCTATTTTTGGTAACAGCACTGTTCAGTAGTAGTATTAACTATGATTGCATTCTGTTTGTCTGCTCACACTTTGGTACCATTTCCCAGGGAATTATGATATGATTCAACATCCAAGGAATGCCAGTGAATTTTCAAAGGCAAATGCATGTTTTTATATGTTTGTAGATGAAGAAACAGAAGCTTATGTCAAGAATTCTAGTTCACTGTACAGAAATAATAAAGTTGGCTTATGGAGGCTAGTAGTTGTTCGAAACCTCCCATATGAAGATCCAAGGCGTACGGGGAAGGTGCCATTCTTATGAATTGTAATTTCTGTCGACATTATGTCCTTGTGATGCATTAGTAACTATCAGCATCTTTACAGGAGACAAACAAACCTCATGAACCTAATGGACATGAACCTCATTCTTGAATGCTAACATAATATAATCACATGATGCTTCTTACTATATTGCTTAAGTGGTTTGGGTTCAAGTAGAAAATTGTTGAAATGATACAAAGCCTATGTTGATTGGGTACTAAGTATTTCAACATCATCAATAAACTAGTATATCATGTGCAATTCAGGATAAATAAAAATTTTTCTCCATGATAAAAGAAAGGTTAAAGTGATATAGAGTCGGTTTGATTGGGCACTCAGCAAACTTGTGGAGGGGCCACTGAAGAACATATTTTGCCAGCAAATGTTCTTAAGTGATATTGAGCTTTCCAAACTGAAAGCTGTTTGCACCTTAATGTGTAGTTCCACTTTATATGTTGCCCTTGTTTTGTGCTTGTTTAATGAACAAACTCGTAATTTGTGCAGATTCCTAAACTTCTGCTTCATAGGCTTTTTCCAAATGTGAGATTTTCAGTTTGGATAGATGCAAAGCTTAAGCTCATTGTGGATCCCTATCTACTGCTTGAGAGGTATGCTTGATGTAAAGATCTTGGTTTATTATATACTATTTCTTCTGAGTTCTATTCTTAAGGAGAAACCTGGCATGAGCTATGGTTGTGTCAAATTTGGTCAATAAGTTGTTTAAATTTGTGGGCTGCTCTGCACCTTGTCATCTTTGCTACAATTTCAACAGCCACCATATGCCATTACTGTTATGAACTGATTAATGTATATTTGAATCTGTTGTGGGTAGACTAACAAGATTATCAACAGCTTTCTCAGAAGACACTTTCTTTATAACAGCTGCTCACTCAATTTCTTAGTTTTTTGTTTACATTTCCTTGTTGATCACTGACATTACAATTTGAAATTTACCAGTTTTGCCATTATTTTAGAATTGCAATATTGTAATATTTGACTACTGTGTTGAGTCTGACTGTGCAATGTCATGCCAACTAGGTTTTTGTGGAGGAAGAATGCTACTTTTGCTATCTCTCGGCACTATAAACGCTTTGATGTATTTGAAGAGGCAGAAGCTAATAAAGCTGCTGGGAAGTATGACAATGCATCAATTGATTACCAAATAGAGTTTTACAGAAACGAGGGCCTAACACATTATACACCTGCTAAGCTTCCTATTACAAGTGGTCAGTGATCTCAGCAAAGTATGGCAAAAACAGTTCAGTTACTTTCTGAAATTTTAATCTTGTCCTTTTTGCATTGGTGCAGATGTCCCTGAAGGCTGTGTCATCATCAGGGAGCACATTCCCATCACAAATCTCTTCACATGCCTTTGGTTCAATGAAGTTGACCGTTTCACCTCCAGGGATCAAATTAGTTTCAGCACTGTCCGGGACAAAATAAGGGCTAGGGTTGGCTGGATGCCTCAAATGTTCCTGGATTGTGAAAGACGTAACTTTGTTGTTCAGGTATCTCATCTGTCTACATAAACTTTGTTTTCAGCCGCTTCCTGGGACACAACTACCTAACCAATTGTTGCACAACTCAACTCTACCAGTAGCTTGTATTTCCTGTGTCCTACTGGCAGCACATGTTGAACTCATGAGCTTACTGGTGTTTGCCGTTGACATCTCACCAGGCATACCACAGGGAGCTACTAGAGCAAATGATCGCGTCTGGTTGGAAGCCCCCTTCAGTGGCCAGCGAACCATCTCGAAAACTCAGACCAGGTAGCAGGAAAGCTCCTCCATCAAAGAAGCCTTCCATGAAGCGGAAAAGAGGGAAGAAATCGAGCTCACGGAGGCGTCTCCCAAAACCAATCACTGGGATGACAGATGTTACTCTGGGCGCATGATCCAGGGGCCAGGGCTCACTTGACACAGTTCACTTTGCTGGAGTAACAGATGATTCCATTAGGACACAGGGCTTGTAGTTTTTTTTGCCCCGACAAGATTTGTTCATAGTTCATTGTTGGTGTAAATAGCAGAGAAAAGCAATATTATTCAATCATTTTCAATGAGCAGCCATTTTTTCTTTGTAGCAAACGCTGCTACACAAGGTTATAAGAAATTCTGTTATTTCACAAGCTGTGTTTACCAAATTACCAGGATATCACAGTTTGACAGCATCAAATATGACCAATTTGCCATTGTTGTCTTAATTGATGACATACAATTGTTTAGAGATGAAGGATGCAAGACAACATTGGAAAACATCACCATACCAGATGAGCATTGCTGATCACCATACCACTGCACTAAACCGCACCATTACATAGCACCACCCATTTTTTCTAGCATTGGTTCCTTTTTTGTCACACCGCCGATGTTTTTGCCCACCTGCCATCATCTTCCCTTAGCGCATAATCGGTCACCCAGCCTGCCGACGCCCAACCCCCAGCCATGCTTGGAGTAGTATACCTCATCTGCTACCTGTCTGAGTAGCCGCACCCTCCATTGTAGCTTTTCTGTGTTTGCCTCCGAGCTATGCAGAATTGCCCAGGATGTGATCCAATAGCAGACACAATGTATAATTTTAATGGGTCAGTAAGAGATATGTTCTGAAAGCAGGTTTTATTTCTAATTTTCCAAACTGACCACAGCACTGCAGCCACACCAGCAGCAATCATCTTTCTTGTGTTTTTGTCAAAATTATCCAACCACCCTCCAATCATGTGCTGTGTATTTTGTATATCTCCCACACCAAAAGTGCAGGCAATCACATTCCACACAAAATTTGCTATGGGGCAAGTCAGGGAGAGGTGTTCAACTGTCTCATCAGCAGAACAGAACTGGCACCTTTTCTCTTTACCTTTCCACCCTCTTTTAACATATTATCTTTGGTTAAAATACTATTCTGTAAAATTAACCAAATGAAAACTTTGATTTTCAAAGGTACTTTAAACTTCCATAGCTTCTTATGTGGGAATTTAATTTGTTAAAAGTGCATGGCTCTATAAAAAGACCTGAGTGAGAAACCCTTTTTCTTATCTAATTCCCAAGCCAGCAAGTCCTTTTCATTATTCAACTTAATATACTGGCATTCATCCTTCAACATTTTACATAACTTAGCCTTATCATCTACAAGACTCCTCCTAAATCTCAGGAAATCCCAACCCTTACTCATCACTTCTGCCACGGTTATGAATTTGGAGATAAATTGCTACTCCTAACTAACAAGTACTATACTCCGTGGTAAAGTCTATACTAGTGAGGATATGCGACTAACCAACTTGTAACAAAGTGAAGATATCATGCTCATCGTCTTCAATCTGGGTGCACCAGCGTGGCGTTCGAGGTGTAGGGTTGTTCATGGGCCGTGGCTATGCGTCGGCTGCTTCCACCGGGGCAGCGCGCGTCGGGGGCGACGAGGAGGTACACTGAGCGCTCGTCTCCAAATCTAAATTTTTTGGCCACACTTGTCTAACTGATGTGGCCAAATAATATTGTCACACAGGACGCTCGTGACGTGGCAACGTTATTTGGCAACGCTAGTTAGACTGGTGTGATAAGAGTTCTGCCAGGCTAACCTGGCATGGCAGAAAAACACTAACACACCAACTGTTCATGGCGTGACAGTATTATTTGGCCACGCCAGGCGGGATGACGTGGCCAAAAGGTTTAGATTTGAAAATAAGTTTCAAGAGAGTTTAGTTTTAAAATTAAAAAATAAAAAGGTTTAAAAAAATTGGCAAAAAAAGTTTACAATGCAACTACACCTTCCAATTTACTCTTTGCAAAATAAAATATCCTACCTTTTAGTTTACCCAAAATTGTAGAGGACTATACTTAAAAAATACTTAAGAAACAAATTTAATAAATCGTATAATTCAAATAACTAATATAAAACCTTTTATTTTACGTGCTAGACACACCTTCCAAATTCAGTTTAACATATAGATTAACCCATATTAAATAATTAGCTTTATCTCTCGGCTACAATGCTTTTACAAGGGCGAGGCGGTCATATACAATTAAGAAGAGAAAATCCTAACCCTAACCGTCTCCAATCCAGGGTAAGCCAAACCGCCGATAACCACGCGGTTACTGTCCAAACCACCTGGGTATGGTATCAGTTACCGGCGGTTTGGTTTGAATAAATTTC
Organism: Oryza meyeriana var. granulata; assembly: GCA_003991445.1. Lineage (NCBI taxonomy): Eukaryota > Viridiplantae > Streptophyta > Magnoliopsida > Poales > Poaceae > Oryza > Oryza meyeriana. The sequence goes on from RYFJ01002324.1 coordinate 50,261, forward strand.
ATCCGAATTCAATTTTTTTTAAAAAAATCCAAAAAAATTCTAGTAGATAGTACTTGAATTATGAATCACTATGGTGAAGAAAGTTTGTGAAAATAACAAAGTTTACTTCATATTTTGGAGCTTCATCGAAATTAAAAAATAAAAGATGGGTTAGGATATAATTTCTACTTTATTTAAGTGTAAAAATGATACCAAGGGTTATGCAAAAAAAATCATGCAATATTATATTGTTTTTTAGAGATATCCACAATTTTTTCCTGAATTTTCTACAATTTTTTAAATTTTTTATTATGTTTTACAATTTGTTATGTAATTTTTTCTTTTTAGCTTTAACATATCGCGGTTACCGCAGCCTTACCGTGGTAACCGCGACCTTACCGTGAGATTTGAAAATTTTAATTCAAATTTTTAGAGATGAATTTTAGTAATTTTGGGCGGTTACCGCGGTAACCGCCATGCTGTAGGGGGGGTGGTACAACCCCTCCAAAACGGTATGGTAAATACTGCTCCAATCACAATTTTATTCCGCTGGGGAGATGCGCTGAACTCCAGCACACTACGCCTCCGCGTCACCTTGTGAGTTAAACAGGTCGAAAGGCCAACCATGCCTAACTCCAAATTTACACAAAAAAAAACCATAGATATTTGTTAGACTATTTATTGAATAATACCTATAAATTACTACTCCCTCTTTAAATGTACGACACTTCGACTTTTGGATATACGTTTGACCATTCGTCTTATTTAAATTTTTTGAAAGTGTCAAAGGGTTAGTTCCCGACTACAGCATTCAAGGACGTAAGAGTCATCCGGTATCAAGGTATTCGTTGATATGTAAAAACAAAATGGGACAAGTGATTTTTATACTGGTTTAGGCCTCCGAGATGGATAATAGCCCTACTCTAATTTATATGTTTTGACGGAATACACACCAAATACAAGAATGTATATCAACTGTCTACCTAGCCTACCAACTATGGTGGATGCAGTAGTCGGTGACTTGGTGGAAAGGCTTCTCCTTGGCTCTAGCTTGGTGTTTCTGGATCTGTAACCTTATGATTTGATGCCCTCTCATCCTAGAAGGCGTTGTATTTATACCAATAGATGACCCCTAATCCAAGTAGAACTTGGAGACTCTCGAAAAAGACACGGGTAGAGGAAACATCGTCATAACCGAGTCGGACTAAGGAGTCCTCCTTGAAAGTGCATCTAACCCCTAAGTGGGTTTTGGTTGATTAATGACAAAGTGGTTAAGGGACTAATGAGTTTATCGAGAATTGTACAGAGAATTAGTCCCAGGTTGCTTGGTGTGGTGCATGGAGAACCCCACAAAGACATGACGCAAAACGGCGAAGCGACTTGGAGTTTATTTTAAATTCTTTTGTATTTTCTTTTGAGTTGAGGAAAAACCGTACTATCAAGAGGGGTTGCAAGCAGTGTTCCAAGACCACTCAAGTGCTTAAGATCCAAATAGCTGGGAGTTCATCACTTTGGCACAACACATACACTTGGGATGGGCTAGTTTCAGTGTCAGGGTCAGAGGTTCCTACCCCTGGGGTCGGAGGCTCCGACCAACCTTCTCGGCCAGAGACTAAGTGTTGGCCGGAGGTTCCTACCCCTGGGGTTGGAACCTCCTGGCCAAAATCTGTGAGTAACGGCTAAGTGACGTAAGCCATTGCCTATAAAACCCAAACTTTGTTTCTAGCCGTTGTGAGGCCAGACCACTTTATTCCAACTGTCTCCTAGTCTCTCCTACGATCCTTTGAGCTCTCCCAACTAGTTCTAGTGCCTCCTTTGTGATTCTTGTGAGGATCTAGTGGAAAATTGAGTGAATTTTGTTGAGAGAAGGCTAAGAGGATCTTGTGCACTTGAGGAGGATGCGGATTGGCTGCTTGGAGCTTATTTCTCTTAGAGTTAAACCTCCTAGACGGTTAGGCGTCGCCCGCGAGCTTCCTCTTGTTGTGGATTGCCCCGGGAAAGTTTGTGAAGGTTAATCTTGCCTCCACAAGGAAAAGAGGTAAATTCTAGTGGATACCAAGTTGATCTTCGTAGTCGCTTGATGAGGCAAGGGGTCGATCGAGACCCGGCTTTTTGGAGCTCCTCAATGGAGATATATGATCTTTGTGATCTGAACTTTGGGAAAAATCTTTGTGTCTCCATTGTGATTTCTCGTTATTGCCTTATTTTGTATCTTCCCTTGCCTGTATTTATATCCTACCCTATTACTTGCACCACACTTAATCTCTGTCAAAATTATTCATTATTGAAGTGTCTTGATAGAGTTAGAATTCCAGGGTCGGAACCTCCGGCGTTCTTGGCCGGAACCTCCGACTAGCCCTCTCGGCCAACCCGAGAGAGCCGGTCGGAACCTCCTACCATTTTGGTCGGAGGTTTCTACCAGTATTTTACCGCTGCATTTAGAGAATTTTTCAGGAACGCCTATTCACCCCCCTCTAGGCGACATCAACGGGCTTTCAATTGGTATTAGAGCCTAAACTCCTAAGAGGCTTAACCGCTTGGAGTTGATCAAATAATGTCGACCGAGAAGGTGGTTGATTCTACCAGAGTTCAAGAAGACGGAGATGGCTCAACTAGCAAGTCGCGTGGAAGAAAGGGAGCTGCTTTTGACCTTGATTACAATAAATTTATCCCTCCTCCTCAGCAATTCATCTCCGTGCCTTCCGGACGCGCTCCCCATTTTGATGGGACCTTCTATAGCGCGTGGAAGCACAAGATGAAATTGCATCTAATCTCGTTGCATCCAAGTATTTGGAAGATTGTGTGCACAGGTGTGACGGACACTCTGGAGGAAGGAGAGGAACCTACACCGGCTCAAGAGGCTCTCATTCACCGCAATGCTCAAGCCGCAAGCGTCATCCTAAACTCCTTGAGTTCCGAGGAATTCAACAAGGTGGACCAACTTGAAAAGGCCAAGGAAATTTAGGACACGCTTCCATTGGCGCATGAAGGATCCCCCGGCGTACAAGAGTCCAAGATTGAGTTGCTTGAGGGGCAACTTGGGCGGTTCGTGATGGAAGACAACGAGACGCCGCAAGAGATGTATGATCAAATGATGGTCATTGTCAACAAGATCCGTGGTCTTAGTGGTGAAGACATGACCGATCATGTGGTGGTCAAGAGGTTTCTCTGCGCGATCGCCCCAAGGAATCCCACCTTGGTGACCCTCATCCAGGAGATGAAGAACTTTAAGAGACTCACCCCAAGTGATATTCTCTCGAGGATCATCTCACATGAGCTACTAGAAGAGGAAACCAAGGAGGTCAAGCAACTTGCCAAGAACGCTGCTATCGCAAAGAACAAGGAAGTTGCTTTGAAGGCCAAGAAGGAGCAAGTCTCAAGCGACTCCGAGAGTGAAGATGAAGACTTCCCTCTTGTGGTAAGGAAGTTCAAGCACTTCCTTCGTCGAGGTAGTTTTGGCAAGGACAAGAAGGAGAATGACAAAGGAAGGAGGCAATCCAAACAGGCGTGCTACGAATGCAAGGAGTATGGCCATTTCATCGCCGATTGCCCCAAGCTCAAGAACAAGGGTGGCACGGCCGCTTGGATTGGAGAGGAGTGGTTCTCCAATGATGAGGGAGGTGGTCAAGAAGAAGACCGGGCGTGCTCACATTAGAGAGGAGTGGTTCTCCAATGATGAGGATGACGACAAGGAAGAAGACGATGAAAGAGGGGTTGCCACAGTTGCTATCAAGTCGTCGTCGGGGTTCGAGGAGCATCTCTTCGACAACTTAAGCGACGACGATCACTATGAGCCCACTTGCCTCATGGCACAAGGGCAAAAGATAACCTCCCCATCTAAATCTCTTCAAATTAATCATGATGATCTTAGTGATGATGAAAGTGAGGATGATATGGATGAGATGTCCAAGGGTTTTAGCAAGCCGGCCATCTTACAATTGGAAAAGTTTATGAAGGCATTGGAGGGTAAAGAGAAGTCCCTCGAAAGGCAAGAGGACTTGCTCATCCTTGAAAGGGAAAGAAACCTTGCCCTAGAGGAGAACTTGGCTAAGGAGAAGGAGAGAATTGAGAAATTGACCAAAGAGCTCTCTTCGGTCAATAACTCAATGGCTAATCTAAAGAGTGTGAATGAAACACTTCAAGAAAACCTTGTGAAATTGGATCAAGATCACAAGGCTCTTGAAGTATAATTTGACATTCTTTGGAATAGCACCTCCATTTCCAATGAGGCCAGCAAGATCTCCAATGCCTCCATAAGCAACGGATGTGCAAAATGTTATAATCATGATTTGGATGCATATGTTACTAACCTTGAAGCTTTGGAGGCGTTTAAAAAGGAGAATGAGCGATTGGGTATCTTAGTGAAGTTTGGATGTTTGAAAACATTCCAATCCAAGGATGCTCTCTACAAACCCTCACTACCTACTCCAACAAGAACGGCTATGGTCTTGGCTTCTCTCCCCATGAAAGTAGACCACCCAGAAGGACCATGGTCAATGAGAAGCAATGCCTGAAGTTTGTGAAAGAAGGATGTTCATCGTAAGCCGAGGTGGTAAAAAGTTCCTCGGTCAGTCTAGGGGCCGTAAGCTCCGACCTTAGTGGCTAGAAGTTCCGACCGAACTCTCTCAGGCAGACCGAGAGGTCTGGTAGGAGGTTCCGACAAAAATGGTAGGAGATTCTGACTAGCCAACCCAGACAGACAGAGAAGACTGGTACGAGACTCCGACCCAAATGGTAGGAGGCTCCGACCAGAAAAACTGTACTATGAGTCATATGAGATTACCAAGAATCACCGTGGTAAAGTGATTGCTTATTTCATTGGTGATTGTTATGAGGAGTACAGGGCTTGTGTATGGGTGCCCAAGGCGCTTGTGACTAATGTTAAAGGACCCAAACTTAGAAAAGTTTGGATACCTAAATTCCAAGCTTGATTTTTTTTATAGGCATACTCCTCCGGTGGATCGAGTTGGGTTGTTGACAGTGGATGCACCAACCACATGACGGGAGAGAGGAGTATGTTTGCAACTCTTGACAAGAATGGAGGAGATCACAACAGTATTGTCTTTGGAGATGATGGTAAGGGCAAGATAATGAGTCTAGGTAAAATTGCCATATCCAACAATCTATCTCTCTCTAATGTTCTAGTCGTCAAGTTCTTAAGCTACAATTTATTATCGGTGTCTCAATTGTGTAAATTGGGCTACAAGTGCTTGTTTACCGACGAGGATATTACCGTCTTTAGAAGAGATGATAATTCCGTCGCAATGATGGGAAGGTTGAAAGGAGATCTTTATCTAGTGGACTTTGACTTAAATAAAGTGAACCCGGAGGCTTGCTTGATTGTAAAATCCTCAATGGGGTGGCTTTGGTATCGAAGGCTAGCTCATGCGGGGATGAGGAACTTATCAAATCTTCTAAAGGGAGAACACATCCTGGGGCTATCTAACGTCACATTTAAGAAAGACCATGTGTGTAGCGCTTATCAAGCCGGAAAGCAAGTTGGGAACCCACATTCCGTGAAGAACATCATGACTACCTCAAGACCATTAGAACTACTTTATATGGATCTCTTCGGTCCCGTGGCCTACCTAAGCATCGGAGGTAACAAATATGGGCTCGTAATTGTTGATGATTTTTCTCGCTTCACTTGGGTTTTCTTTTTGCAAGATAAGAGTGAAACCCAAGGAATTTTTAAGAAATTCGCAAAACGAGTTGGAGCTCAAGATTAAGAAAGTTAGGGGCGACAATGGGGGGAGTTCAAAAATACTCAAGTGAAGGAATTCCTTGAGGACGAGGGGATTAAGCACGAGTTCTCCGCTCTAAATGATCCACTTCAAAATGGAGTGGTGGAGAGGAAGAACCGGTCTCTTGTCGAGATGGCAAGGACTATGCTGATGAATACAAGACCCCGAACATCTTTTGGGCGGAGGCGGTGAACACCGTGTGTCACGCGCTAAATCGCCTCTACCTCCACAAACTTCTAAAAAGACGGCATATGAACTCCTCACCGGTAACAAACCCAATGTCTCCTACTTTCGTGTTTTTGGTTGCAAATGTTTTATTTTGAGTAAGAGACCTCGCTCATCCAAGTTTGCTCCAAAAGTGGATGAATGGTTCCTACTCGGATATGAGTCAAATGCTCACGCCTACCGTGTTTTCAACAAAGTCTCCGAAATTGTTGAAACCACGAGAGATGTGACATTTGATGAAACTAACGGCTCCCAAGTGGAGCAAGTTGAGCTTGAGATGCTAGGTGAAGGAGTCATGGGACACGACATCGAGAAAAAGGTAATAGGAGAGGTGAGACCGCTAGAAGAGTCGGAGGAGTAAAGAGGCACCGAACAAGCTCCTTCCACTCAAGCGGCGCCTTCAAACACAAGAGTTGATCAAGAGGATGATCTAGCACGAGTAGATGGGATTGAAGCCGAGGGCACTAGTGAGCCAAGAGAGACCGTGCGAGCTCAAGTCCCTTCGGTGCACTATCCAAGAATTCACCATACCGTGCAAAGAGATCATCCCGTCGACAACATAATTGGTGATATCCAAAGAGGGGTAAGCACTCTCTCTCGGGTTGCTAACTTTTGTGAGAATTACTCTTTTGTCTCGTCTTTGGAGCCAATTAGGGTGGAGGACGCACTTGGTGATCCGGATTGGGCGATGGCCATGCAAGAAGAGTTGAACAACTTTACCCGCAATCAAGTGTGGTCATTAGTGGAGAGACCCAGGCAAAACGTCATCGGCACTAAGTAGGTCTTCCGCAACAAGCAAGACGAAAATGGAGTGGTTACTCGTAACAAAGCACGGTTAGTGGCTCAAGGGTTCACTCAAGTCGAGGGCCTCGACTTCGGTGAAACCTTTGCGCCGGTTGCTCGCCTTGAGTCCATTCGAATTTTATTAGCTTATGCCGCTAACCATGATTTCAAGCTTTATCAAATGGACGTCAAAAGTGCGTTTCTCAATGGACCAATCTCCGAGTTGGTGTATGTGGAGCAACCACCTGGGTTTGTGTAATGCCCCTCTCCGCTAACCCGTACAAGTCAGCAGATGAGGAACGTTGTTACCTGTAATACCTGTACCAGTCCTAGGAGACTAGCTAGTACATATAGGACATTAGTGGATCACAACCAAACCTGCTTTATTTATTAAACATTGTCCTTACATATGTTGCAGTCTCGGACAGACCCCGAGACATGCAACGATACAATACAAAAGTAGGCAGCAGAAATACACGGGTAGACCTATACCCACAAGCATGGCTTGGGGACCTAGACCGAAACCCTAAAACTCCTCATACTCGGCTTGATCTTGACAGTACTGGCTGAGAGTAGGGTCTTCATCTTCATAGACTTCTGAGGGAAGATAAGCAAGGGTGAGTACACGAGGTACTCAGCAAGTCACAGAAATTATGTGGTATGCAAGGTTTTGCAAAGGAAGGTTAGGGTTATTTTCGCAAGAGGGGTCTTCAAAGGCTTTGTGATTTTAAAACTCTAAGTGTGATCTTTGAGTTATCGGAAAGAAGCTCACGCTTCAATCCATTCCGTGAGTTGCTTTGCAACAACTCACCACAGTTAAGTTAGTCGGGAAGAGACTCGCGTCTCAACCCATTCCACAAGTCTGAGACTTATCACAATTTCTGATTCGGAGTGTACCCTCCTCTAGTACCTCCATTTAGGTGGATTCTATTTATTCCAAACTCATCACTTAACTCCAGCAACTCAACTCTGGTGTCATCCAACACCCCGGGTCACTTAGGCCCGTTTCAGGCCACACAGGCCATCCATCAGTCACACAGACTGATTTTGGTAACGGTTCGCAACCCGTAAAACAATTGCACAGATATTTATAAAATCTACGCTAGAGGAATCACTTCACATTCACCCATAACCGTGGGCACGGCTGTTCGAACAGTTTATAAGGATCCTTTGCAAAGGGTGTACGCTTTTTCCACACGACGCGAGCTTACTCCCACACTGGCCAAGTGGGGAGGTTCGCGACAAGGCCTTTCCAAAGCCTTCCCAGGATAGCACGTTGCCCTATAAATGGGTACTCACTCTTAACCAAGTACTAGGAACTCATTTCCTGTACTCAGGGATGGGGGTATATCGCCCTCTTGGCACCCAATCAGTCCCACATTTATTAGCAACCGAAAACCATCCTGGAAATACTAGTTACTTGGCCAGGGGCGTCCCATTCCACCCGTGTGGTCGCACTGTTATATGCTTAGTGCAATTCCTCAAGGGAACGGTCCTTAAAAATCATGCAGAGCCGGAGCCACACAGGCAGTGAAGTCCCATGACCAATTTTTGTAAAACTGTTTTATTTCGCAAATGCTCTACCAAGGGTGTCGAGGATTTTAGAACCATTTTATTTAAAACCCTAATTTTTCCCATCGACTTATTTTATTTTGGGTAAAAGGGGGGTCATCGACATCCGTACACAAGTACGAACGACAAGACGACGAGGTTACAAGGAACAGGTCATCAATTTATCCAAGGCAGGGTCAAATGTAGCAAATAGGTTAAGCCGAACGGATTCGATTACGAATCGCGATCGATAAAAGTCGTGCTCCTAATTATGCAAGTTTTTAGAAATTAAAATAACTTTAAATCATGGGTCCAACATGGTCAAGGGTGACTTGCCTTGCTCGGGGTCTTGCGCGTCTTTGACGAAAGCGTCCTGCGGCGACTCCTCAGAAACGACCTCTATGCGTCGCAAAAGAAAACACATAAAAGCACCAAGAATCAGAACCTATTTTATACAACTAATAGTGCCAATGCGTAGATCTCAATTTTAGAAAAATTTTGAGAGTTGAATGGGCTCAAACGGAGCTATGGTTTAAAAGTTATGAATTTTCAAAGTTTGGGCTATTTTCGGAAAATAAAAAGGATTTAAAGTCTTTTTAGGAAAGAAAAAGGAATAAAAAGAAAATAAAGGAAATAGGTCTAGAGGCTGACAGGTGGGTCCCTCGGGTAAGGAGAGAGAGGATAGTGTGGAGGCTGACATGTGGGACCGGCTGATGTCAGAGAGTGAGGGAGAGAGGAGGGAGTCACTGTGCAGGGGCCTATTTGTCAGTGTGAAAAGGAGGTAATAATCACTGTGCACTTATTTGGTATGGGGTCCACATGTCATATATTTGAGTGGGCCCATGGGTCAGAGGGGTTAGGTGGCCAGGCCCGCATGCAGCGACCGAGAGGGGTGCCGAACGGGGTACAGTGGGCGGCTGACAGAGGGATCGACGGCCGGCGATCGCCGGCGGCGGCGAGGCTCGGCGAGCGGCCAACATGGGTAGAGAGCGGAGGAGACGGGGAATTGAATGAGTGGCTCGGATTGGAAGGTTAGACGGTGGAAGATGGTCGGTGACGGCCATCCCGAATCGGCGGCGGCGGCGGAGAGGAGAGCTCGTCGCCGGTGACCAAATTAGCGGCGGATTGGCTCAGGATAGGTTGGTCTGGGTACGGCATTACGCAAGGAAGAGCTGGGACGTGGTTAGTTTGGCTTTACCTGTGTCTGTGGTGAGGAACAAAGCGGCAGCAACGGCGGACGGCGGTGAGCAAAATTGGGGATTTTTGATTTAGGGACTAATTGGCGGCGAGGAATGGCGGAGGAGGTTCGCGACGGTGCTAGGGACTCGACGGTGGTGGTGGTTTGGTCGGGGGTGGTCGGAACCGGCGGTGGGAGCTTGGTCAGTAGGCGGCGGAGGAGGTCTCTCGGCGGCGAGCTTACTCGGCAGCTTGTTTGGGTGACCGGGATAGGGGAAATTGTGGCCCTATTTATAGAGGAGCTCGGGCGCAAGCAGACAGCGGACAAAGGCGGTGGAGTTTAGGGATAAGCTTGAGCTCGGCCGATGAGGTTCATCAATGGCACCAGACGCTGTGGCTCACGTCACCGGCTGCAGAGAGAGAAAACAGGACACGGCGGGGATAGCGAAGCGATGGGACGAGGTGACCTAGCACGCCTGTCAACCTTCGGGGCTCGGCGCCGAGGGAAATAGCTAAGCGGTGACTCCGGGCTCGAGGTGATGATGGCGGGGCGCACCTCGCGCTGTGCAACGGGCGGCGGGGGTGTCTCGTGCCGTGTGACGGGCCAGAGGGGATTTGATGGGCGCGAGCAGAGAGAGAGCAGAGAGAGGGATCGGGAGAAATCCAGAGAAGAGAGAGAAAGAGATGAGCGGCAGGAGGAAGACGATGCTACTATGCATCGGCTGACAAGCGGGGCCGTGTGGCAGACGCGATCCAGGCCGTCCACGCGATCGCATCGAGCGATCGAGGAGCGAGGCAGAGGAGAGCGGCTGATGCGCGGGCCTGCGGGAGTTGAATCCCGTGCGCGCGCTCGCGCGGGCCAAGCAGGCCGCGCAAGGGGGTATAGTGACAGGTTGAGAAAGGAAGGAAGTCGTCCCGGCTTGCACAGTAGGGTTTCATATTTTTTCCAGGGGTTGATGTAAAGGGTTTTGAAGGTTTTTTATTTTTTTAAAATTGGTTTAAAAAGGGTTTAAAATTCCTACAAAAATTTGGGGAGTTCTACAGAGGCTTCTAGGGCTGTTTTAAATATTGTTAAGAGTTTTCTTGGGATCACACATGGCACAAAAATTTCCAAATCGATTAAAGAGCCAAATTTTTGAATCTAGCTTTTTATTAAAATAGTTTTGACACAGATAAAAAATGCGATCATTATAGTTTGAAGATCCCAAACATCCAAATTATGTTTACAAGCTTCATAAAGCGCTCTATGGGCTCAAGCAAGCTCCTAGAGTTTGGTATGAATATCTTCGCGACTTTCTACTAAAAAATGGCTTTGAAATAGGCAAAACCGACACTACTCTCTTCACAAAGAAATTCTAGAATGATTTATTTGTGTGCCAAATTTATGTCGATGACATAATCTTTGGCTCTACTAATCCCTCTTTTAGTGAAGAATTTAGTAAGGTCATGACTAGGAGATTCGAGATGTCGATGATGGGGGAGCTCACTTTCTTCCTCGGGTTTCAAGTCAAGCAACAAAAGGATGGAACCTTCATCTCGCAATCAAAGTATCTCAAGGACATTCTCAAGAAATTCGAGATGGAGGGAGTCAAGCCCTTTAAGACTCCAATGCCAACAAATGGACATCTCGACCTCGACGACAACGGCAAACCGGTGGATCAAAAGGTATATCGCTTCATGATTGGATCTCTTCTTTACCTTTGTGCATCTAGACCGGATATTGTGCTTAGTGTGTGCATGTGCGCTCGCTTTCAAGTGGCGCCTAAAGAATGTCATCTTATTGTCGTTAAGAGAATTGTAAGATATTTGGCGCACACTCCTAATTTCGGTCTTTGATACCCTAAGGGTTGTGATTTTATGTGCTAATTGGATATTCCGACCCCGATTATACGGGTGTAAGGTTGACCGCAAGAGCACAACGAAGACTTGTCAATTCCTTGGACGGTCTCTAGTTTCTTGGGCCTCCAAGAAGCAAAACTCCATTGTCCTATCCACCGTCGAGGCGGAGTACATAGCCACCGACTCGTGTTGTGCTCAACTTCTTTGGATGAAACAAACTCTTCAAGACTATGGCTACAAAATGTGCAAAATCCCACTCCTTTGTGATAATGAGAGCGCCATCAAAATAGCCAATAATCCTGTCCAACACTCAATAACCAAACATATTGACATACGCCACCACTTCTTGAGAGACCATGAAGCCAAAGGAGATATCGCCATTACCCATGTGAGAACCGAACACCAACTTTCCGATATCTTCACCAAGCCCTTAGATGAGAAGAGGTTTTGCGAGCTTAGGAGTAAGCTCAATATCTTAGATTCTCGAAATATTGTATGACTAAGTGCTTGACTAATCAATAGTCAAGAATGGGTCAAAAGCATGTCAATCAAAGTGAGCTTCTATGTTTTTAAGGCCTCTTCTTGTGTAGAAAATGGTCTTAACACCAAGAACGGAGCTCCAACATTCCTCAACTTATTTTCTCAAAATATTGCGAAAATCCTTGTGTGATAGTTTTCTATACCGAAAAATTTGGTTCTTTTCGTTGTTGATCTTCACTTGTGACCATTGTTATGTGCTTGTTGATTGCTGCTGGTCACATATGGGTCAACGGAAAATCATGTTCATCTCCTTTGGGCCAAAATACCTTGTTTACCTGTTTCCAGAAAAGTCTAGTCAGAGGTTCCGGCCTCTGGGCCGGAGGCTCCGACCCAACATTCGTGATAAAAATCCCGGCCGGAAGCTCCGGCTCCTGAACCCGGAGCTTCTGGCTGACCGTCAGTTTTTACCCCCTGTAGGCGGTTGGGAGTTCTTCTCTCTTCTCATTTCATCCCCTCTTAGCCCTAACTCACTCCCATCCCCTATTTGGACGATTTTCAACTACAACCATCAAAAATCTTCGAAGATTCACGTTTCCTTCCTCTTTGGTGGTCGGAAACTCCGTCCCATTGACTTTTTTGCGCTTTCTCATCTCAAGGTATTGATTTCGATCTCTTTTCTTAGGTTTTCATATTTTTGACCCGATCTCTCAATATGTAAACCTAGGACTAGTTTCCCTTTGTGGAAAACCTTCCTACACACCCCTAGAACATTGATCTATAGTTTTGGATAAAATGCATTAGCTAGTTTTGAAGATCAAGTCACAACCATGTGTCGACTGGAGGTTCCGGTCCTCATGGCCGGAGGTTCCGACCGGCACTCTCGGCCTGGCCGGAGGCTCCGGCCCCTTGGTCGAACCTTTCGACCGGCTGTTTCTGCTAGTCTATGTAATCTTGGTTCTTCCAATATATTCTTGACCTCAGTACCCTCCTTGATTCCATGGTTGTTTTTTGTATGTTCAGTCAATGGCTCGAGAGAAGCGTCAAAAGGCAAGACAGGATGTCTCCACCTCCGGTACCCAAAGTGATCAAGAGTCGCCTCGCAGACAGGCTGACAAGGGAAAGGGACCAGCTCGTGCTTGCAGTAGCAGGAGGCAGGCGGAGGCAAGAGGGCCGCTACACAACCTTCATCTACAAGACAAACTCGTAGCTCTGCCTTGGTGACTCGGGATTCAGATGCACCACCGCCACCAAGGCGTGGTGGATCTCGCAGTGGTGGCACTCGCAGCTCTGGCAGTGGGACTTTCAATGACCCAATCCGAGTAATCAAGCACAGGGCTTTCAGCACTACTCCTTTTGGCCACATTGGCAGACAGCATTTTGATTATCTGCATGATGTGGCAAGGGGCGGCAGAGACAGGAAGATGAATCCAGATACCCTTCCTCAGGAGTTGTCAGACTCTCGCTTTGTCACTGCCGTCCAGGTGGACTGGTACAACTCAGTCTTCATGAGTTGACCCAAACCGGTTATGGAGATAAAGTATATAGACTGGGAGTACATGCAGCGCTAGAAGGGGCGGATCTTCAAGGATGTGATAAAGCTTTGCCTGGACAAGGACATTAGAGGTATCATGGATCTTTAGTATGACTGGAGTGAGGAAGTGATCGGTCAGTTTTGCGCGACCGTATTCTTTGAGGAGAGTCCACAGCATGAGCTTCAGATGAGATGGCGGACTAAGGGTGTGGAGTACACAGTTACTATCTCTCAATTCGCATCCATTTTGGGGTTGGACCCTGATGATCTCAACCGGCCGAATCTCCACAGTGAGAAGACGCTGCCCATTCAGAGGACCTTGTTTCTCTATGCCGATGGGGCGCCCAGAAACTGCATGGGCACTACTAAGGGGCTTTTTCCTCCCTACAAGATTCTTCTGAACATGATCAGGGCAACTCTATCTCCTAAGGCTGGCGATGCCATAGCTCTTCCTGCTCGCCACTACACTTTGCTTGCAAGGCTGAGGAGAAATCAGCCACCTGTTAGTGTGATGAAGTACATTTGGTTTGAGATCTTCAACATCGTGGTGGAGTCCAAAAGAGGATACGCCCATGCTCCTTATATCATGAAGATGATAGAGAAAGTGTCTGGACTTGTGTTTGAGAAAGAGGTGAAGCACAAGGCTTACCGTCCACCAGCTCTGCCTGAAGTGAAGTTTCCTTCAGCTACCTCTCGGTCCGGCTCTTCTTCTCAGTCTTCCGAGTCGTCCATCAAGAAGGCACTCAAGGCCATCTTCAACATATGTACTAAAAATGCTGTGAAGATCAAGGAGATGGAGCGTCGGCAGAAGGAGATGTTGAGGGATACCGGCAAGACAGTCTCCGATGACTCTTCAGATGAAGTCTTTGAGAATCCTTTTGCCGCCTATATGAGACTGCTCAGAACATCGCCAGTGGCGCATGCCCTTCCACAGGACCATTTGGAGATTCTGAGTCTGAGACAGCTTCTGCTGAAGACACAGAGGAGGACTCCTATCATGATGACGACAATGGGAAGGATGCTGAGGGAGGCATGGGGGACAACAGTACGACAATGGTGATGAGGATGATGAGCCTGTAGCAGCTTCTCCATCAGTTCAGCCTACCTTTGTGCCGGATGTTCCACCTTTCCAGCCCGGTTTTATACCTGTAGCTCCTCTTTTTTAGCCAGTCTACAACATTCCCCCCATTATTGAGAGGGATGATGATGCCGCCAGTGGCAATACTGAGATTATTGCCCCTGATGATGAGACCGGCACTGCAGGCAGTACAGCGTCCGGCGACACTGAGATCATCCCCTCCGACGATGACTGAGTCATTTCTTCCCCTGGTTTTTCTCTTTTTTTGGTGCCTTGATGCAAAGGGGGAGAAAATTCAAAATGAAGAGGCCGCCTCCTCTCACTTTTGTTGGCTGCTCTGTAGTGTAGCCGGAACCTCCGACCATGAGGCCGGAGGTTCCGACCCCCCTCACCTGTCTCTAGGTTTTCTAGATTTCCTATTGGCCTTTGGACATGTATTGACTATATTCTGTGATGTAATGAATGTTTAATTATAGTCCTAGTTTAATTTCAGTATTTAAATTATTCTTGTGATGCCATGCATACGATGTGATGTTTATTGCTCATGTTTTGTGTGATTGCCATGTCATATGTATTTTATATTCTGTTTATGATGTCACACTTTGCACCCATGGATGAAAATAGATGAATAAGGCTTTCCATGTTTCTCAAATACTCAATATACATATATACTTCACTCTCACTAATATATGCATATTTCTAGGGGAGCCAAATTTATCTACTTTCATTCAAAATCAAATTTATATATTCATTCTGTTGTAAGGTTTAACCGTATTGTCATCAATCACCAAAAAGGGGAGATTGAAAGTGCATCTAATCCCTAAGTGAGTTTTGGTGGATTAATGACAAAGTGGTTAAGGGACTAATGAGTTTATCGAGAATTGTACAGAGAATTAGTCCCGGGTTGCTTGGTGTGGTGCATGGAGAACCCCACAAAGACATGATGCAAAACGGCGAAGCGGCTCGGAGTTTATTTTAAATTCTTTTGAATTTTCTTTTGAGTCGAGGAAAAACCGTACTATCAAGAGGGGTTGCAAGCAGTGTTCCAAGACCACTTAAGTGCTTAAGATCTAAATAGCTGAGAGTCCATCACTTTGGCACAACACATACACTTGGGATGGGCTAGTTTCAGTGTCAGGGTCGGAGGTTCCTACCCCTGGGGTCAGAGGCTCCGACCAACCTTCTCGGCCAGAGACTAAGTGTTGGCCGGAGGTTTCTACCCCTGGGGTCGGAACCTCCTGGCCAAAATCTGTGAGTAACGGCTAAGTGACGTAAGTCATTGCCTATAAAGCCCAAACTTTGTTTCTAGCCGTTGTGAGGCCAGACCACTTCATTCCAACTGTCTCCTAGCCTCTCCTTAAGTCCTTTGAGCTCTCCCAACTAGTTCTAGTGTCTCCTTTGTGATTCTTGTGAGGATCTAGTGGAAAATTGAGTGAATTTTGTTGAGAGAAGGCCAGGAGGATCTTGTGCACTTGAGAAGGACGCGGATTGACTGCTTGGAGCTTATTTCTCTTAGAGGGAAACCTCCTAGACGGTTAGGCGTCGCCCGCGAGCTTCCTCTTGTTGTGGATTGCCTCGGGAAAGTTTGTGAAGGTTAATCTCGCCTCCACAAGGAAAAGAGGTAAATTCTAGTGGATACCAAGTTGATTTTCGTGGTCGCTTGGTGAGGCAAGGGGTCGATCGAGACCCAGCTCTTTGGAGCTCCTCAACGGAGATGTAGGATCTTTGTGATCCGAACTTCGAGAAAAATCTTTGTATCTCCGTTGTGATTTCTCGTTATTGCCTTATTTTGTATCTTCTCTTGCCAGCATTTATATCCTATCCTATTACTTGCACCATACTTAATCTCTGTCAAAATTATTTATTATTGAAGTGTCTTGGTAGAGTCAAAATTTCAGGGTCGGAACCTCCGGCGTTCTTGGCCGGAACCTTCGACTAACCCTCTTGGCCAACCCGAGAGAGCCGGTCGGAATCTCCTACCATTTTGGTCGGAGGTTCCTACTAGTATTTTACCGCTGCATTTGGAGAATTTTTCAGGAACGCCTATTCACCCCCCCTCTAGGCGACATCAACAGGCTTTCACTCCTCTATCCGGAGTACGTTTCTTTCTCTGTTCGTGACTTTATCCATATCCGGTCTTTACATTTCTTATCTCATTAGGTATGCGGTATTCTTGGTGATATACGTCCATGTATATATGGTATGCCATATCCACTACACTGACAAAAAGTGTGATTTATTTTGTTGTGACTTGTTTAATCATCAAAAGTACTTTAAGTATGACATATATTTTTACATATTTGTAACAAATTTTTGAACAAGAGAAATAGTCAAACATCGTGGCCGAAAGTTGAAGCGTCATATATTTAAAAATGGAGGTAGTACCTTGGAGCATTCTAGAACTTTTTAGGAAAAAAAATATGTATCTCCATTTATGAATAACTAGTTAAGCAGCTTAACATGGATGCATGAAGTATTATTGATATGTACAGCTATTACTACTAACAACATAAATAAACTCATGTGTGAAATAGGACATAATTAATACTCCCTTCAGTTTAATATAAATTTAATGGTCAGAATTTTAAAAGTATGATCAAATCTTATTCTAATGTCAATTTTTACGATTAGAGGGAGTATATATAATAGTTATTTACTAGAGAGCTTGACCACACGAGCTAGCTGCCAAAGCTTTGGAGCAAGCATTAGTGGTTGGAGCTAGCACTATCGTTAAGGGAGAAAAAAGAGGAGACAAGAAATGAGAAAGGGGAAGAATATGGAACAAAATTTTAATTTTGCACCGTATTATGGCAAAAGAATGATTTGGTATTAAACCTTGTGAATTTTAATGATATCAGTAAGATTACTAGCCTCTAACCCATGAGTTACGCGGATTATTACTGGTACTTATAATATGAGTCTATGATAAAGCGGGTAAAAACCTATTTATAGTCTATGCGTTGTACATACATATAAATTTCATAGAGTATATCTCAATTAATTTCTCTATTATACTCTTATTCCAGCACATTTGTTATCAGTACCTCGAGATGACTTCCACATCAATATTCCATGTTACATGCTGCATAAATACTTTCGACATTGACTTAAATAAATACCATACCATATAAGATTTAAAAGCCACATAAAAGTCCAACATCATGCTTGCAGTTAATTCCTTTTCCCTCGGAGAGATTTGTTCTTTATTATCGATGTAAATAACAGCGGGAACCAAATTATTCAATCATTGGTACTACGGAAGCAAACAAAAAACAGGCAATCGAAAGAAAAAATAAAGTAACGCCCACCGTGGGGCTCGAACCCACGACCACAAGGTTAAGAGCCTTGCGCTCTACCAACTGAGCTAGACGGGCTGTTCGTGTGTGTGGTTGGCAAGTTTTTAATTAAAATTTATTCCTACTGTTTTAGTGGCGATCACGAAATATTTATTGAATCCTTCAGTTTAGTTCATCTGTGTCAGTATTGCTATGTAACGATGTAGATCTCAGTGTTACTGATGACTAACATAAGTGTTACCGCATCTATGAACACTCGTGCATAATTGATGATCTCAGTGTATCCTATAGGAACGAGTCCAGGAATACATAACAAACAAAATTTTGTCACTCGTACTTTGCTTTGCTTTGGGATCAGACACCAAACATGCTGTGAAAATACCTATCTTGCAGTGTAACAGTTATACTATCATTTCTCAAGCTGAGTTGAACAAATTACCAGGAGATATCCGGCCAATAATCTGTCTGGATCTTGGGTTGTTCAAGTACATAGTACACACAGTGATAGAGAGCTTGGAACGACGAACGAACACAACAGTATTATTACGGTAGCTCACAATAGGGTGCAATGTACTCCTCCCATCAACTGCATTCCTTCCAGCGTACAGCCAGTGGCATTACAATTAAGAAAGCTGAGTAAGCTATAAACTTCCAGTACTACAGCAAAGTGGCAAAGTACCAACACGCTGTTCTTGGGCGCTTCCAGAAATAACAAAATGAAACCTTGGCCAAGTGCCCACCTGCTAAGCTGCTACTAACAGAATCATGAGACCTCCTCTTCAAGGATGTCTATGAAACGCCTTCCATCTGACCTTTGGAAGACCGAACTGTCAAAGTGCAGCTCATTGGTAGAGACTGCCTCAAATCTAGTCCATAGTTCTCTCTTGAGAGTTGTTTCCCCAGCCTGCCTTCCCTTCAGGTTAGTGCTTTCCATGCCTTTCCAGGGGGTACCAAGCAATGCCCTGCTATGTGCTGCTGGAGTTTGGATGGGCTTATCATCCAAAATTCCCTGTCCCTTCTTCAGGTTATCACTCTCCAAGCCTTTCCATGGAGTACCAAGCAAGGCCTTACTATACACTGATGGAGTTTGGATAGGATTGTCATCTGAAAATTCCTTTATAGTCTGAAGGTTGTCAATTTCCAAGCCTTTATACGGAGTATCGATAAATGACTGGCTGTCTCTTGCTGGAGGTGCAGTGGGCTTTTCATCTGAAGGATCCATTAACACACAGGTTTTGAGTGGTGATAAGAACCAGTCAAGAGTATCATCTGCTTCTCTCCTTCGGTATGTAGTTATGGTAGCTTGATTGAACCGATAAAGGTCTGGATACCTAGAAGCCAGGTCCTTTGAGATCTCATCAGATAACATATCATCACTGGATTCAGAAGGTTTGCCACTCTGGGTTGGTCCGGTGCTTAGAATGTCTTCCTTCCTGGATTCCTCTGATATTGGAGAGAACCGCGGTTGTTTGCCTGACAATGCTGTCCTCAGGCATGGGCTAGGTAGTGCCCTTCCGCTCTTCTGAACTGAGAAACTGAAAGGTGAAAAGAGACTGTTTTCTGATGAGCCCTTCTTTGCTTTAATCAAATGAGGTGTCATGACACCAGTCTTTGCTTCATTTGCTTTCACGCTTTGCTCCAGATCAAAGCGATCATCATCAGAAATGCTCAGTTTCAAAACAGGTAAATTGGGAAGATTTAGCTGATCCAGACTAGTCGTTGTCTTCAACTGTGTTTTTGATGATTTCGGGCATCTGGATGAGCACGCCTTTGTTTTTGGCAATGGTGTTAAGAGAAACAACTGCTTTCCACTATCGACCATACATGCTCCAGCACGCCATGATACAAGAGGTGAAGGTGAGACAATCAAGTCGGGCTCATCTAGGTTGCTGCTGTTCCTGCAGACCAACTTGTCATTCCCTTTTGTAGCAGAAACTGAACAGGTTCCACTGCTGAATTTTGAGACGTTCTTGCTTTTCTCTGGAGAAGCTTGTAACGCTTGCTTCAGTCTTGGAGACCATTGCTGTTTTCAAAAAAAAAAAAAGACGTTATTGCTCGAGTCTAATGTTTCGAGAAAAAAAAGAACAAAAAATTAATGATGAACTAACATAAAGTGAGCAATGCCTGGAAGTTTCAGAAAAAAAAAAGGGGAAGATTTGATGGTGAACTAAAATAAAATTGGATCATGTGTATATGTTTCAGACAAAAAAGAGAGGAAGATATGATGATACTAGTACACACCTTCAAAGAAGAATTAGTGTCAGATAAGAAGGAGCTGAATGCTTCTATCTCTTGTTTCCCTTTTTTAGATACAGTTTGACATTGAAGGGCAGAGCAGACCAATTCATCAATCTAATTGAGGAAAAAACAGGAAAATGCAGTAAGAACCAACAAGTCAGTAAAAGTCCATGTTGCGCTTGCACAAAAGAAACTTTGAAATTTCAGACTATATTCAGAATATATCCAGTAGCACACATCATTTTTTTGGAAAATGAATTATATAAAACCCGGCCTCGACATCCAAATCCAATAGCACAGATCTGCATACTAAACAACCGATTCAGGCATCTGCAAGTGACAAAACAAATTCAAGAACGAACAAGACACTGACATTTAAATTTAACAGTAGAAAGTATACTTAAATGAAACGGAGGGTTTATCCCTCTTTTCAAAAAGAAAAAAGAAAATACGAATTCCTTGCCCCCAAATCGCTATCCAGAACGACCAGTACAACCCTACCCGACAGGACGCCCAACCTCACCAGGATACAGGCTACCAATCCAACCCACCATTTCAAGCAAGCAACGAATTGAAGCAATTTGTACCAGCACCACCGTGTCTTCTAGGGTTTCGAGAGAGGGCTGAGGAGGCTGTCTACCTGGGAGACGAGCCCGGCGAGATCGGAGCGCGCGAGGAGGAGTCGATCGAGCGCCGCCGCGTCGGCCGTCGCGGAGGCCGGGGGCGGCGGTGGGCAAACGGCAGCCGACGGGGTGGCGGAGGGGCAAGCCGCCGCGGGAGGAGGGGCGGGCTTCCGGGGTCGGGACCCCGGCGGCGGATGCGGCGTCCTGTTGCCGGGGAGGACGCGGAGCGGGCGCCGCCGCGCGGTCGTCGGACCCTGGCTCTTCTGCATGGAGAGGTGGGGAGGGGGGGGGGGGGGGGGGGGCGGTGGGGTGGGGGGGTGGAGAGAGAGGACGAGGCGGCGGCGTAACGGTCGGGAAGGCTTAAAAGCTACGGGGAATGGGGCATTTTTGAACCTGTCCACTCCTGGCATAGGTTGGAGGAGACGGCACAGGTGGATCAGCCGCTCAGGCCTGGAGGTTTTGCTTTAAGATTCGTGCAGAGTGCGGCGCGCTTGTATCCAACCTTTGCTTTGAAGAGACGTACTTTTGAAATCCAGATTACATCATTTGTAGGAGTAGATTCGTGGCCCCTCGTACACAGATGAGCATTTCAAATTTCCCCCCTTTTTCGACAGAAATTTCAAATTTTCTTGTTACTTGGGATAAATTTTGTCAGTGTGCCGGGAATTTGTCGGAAGGACAAAAATGTGCTCTGCATTTATACAGTTACAAGACTTGCAAGTTACTACTACTACGGTTTACAGACTACAGGTGCCTCCATCTGAAGTTCTAAACTGTGCACCAGCACAGTGCTGGTGAAACTCTTATAGACTGCAATGCTCCTGAGGATTGAGAACATCAGGAACATCCAAACAACTGAGCTTTTACAGCTATTAAGAGGGCCACTACAGCTCATCAGCCTCACGGTATTGAGAATGAGCCGCAGCGAGGAGAGCAGCCCCGATACCTGACCCGTCCTTGGCGAGCTTGATGACGAGGGAGGAGGTGTCCTCCTCCCCTAGCATGTCCCTCAGGGTGCTCTCAAGACACTCGCTGAAGATGGAGTAGTGCTCGTAGAGCCCACCGTCGATGGCGATCACCACCCTCTTCTTGTCGGTGCTGGGGATGTCGCGGCCGAGCTTCTTCAGGATCCCATGTATCCCTGCAGCAGCAAGGCGAGCAGCACGTTTTGCAACAATGTCGCAGATGTCCACCACAAGTCTTCTTGTTTTAAGTGAGGTGCTTTGGACCTGCAAATTGTGTTTATATGCTTCGGTGAATCGATTGGAAAAGATCTTCCTGAGCAACTTTGAAAAAGGTTAAGGCAAGTACCCCCAGGATATCTTTCAGTTTCGCCCCAACAATTCTGAGATTAGGTGATTTGTCACACTGCATCATTGACATGTATGGAGTCCTGGAGATGAAAGCCTCAATCTATTTAATTAAAGATAATCTTTCAGCAATGATGTGGAGTGCAGACAGATCTTTGATTCAACTTCAAATAATGAAGTGATCAACACAATACTCAGGCTCTGAATTCAAGCATTGTAAAAGGGATGAAATTACTATATTAGTTATTAAACCATTGAATTCCTTTACCAGCTTATTCAATGATCAATACACCACTACCACTGCTCTGCAATAATATTTCATGATTATTGCTTTCTATGCCTACCTTTCATGGGATACAGCACAGCAATCAAGCAATATAATTTTTTTTATCTTATGAATGGGCGTGTTTGGCTGCGATTTTGAAGCATATATTTGTTGATGGAAGATTGCAAGCTGGCAAATGAACCTGAAAGTAAGGTTACCTAATAATAAATGGAATCTTGAGTTTTGGTGGTACATCATCACCAAAAAGAGAAGCTTCTTCAGCCATCTTTAAGAGGGCTCTCCGAACAATTTCCCCCAAATACATACCAGATATCAACTTTTCATAAACCTGCAAAAGCATGAATGAAATGCTTAGTCCTAGTTGGCAATGAAATATGATATGCCTCAAAAAATGTTACCTGTTCACCAGGATTCAAACTTTTAGCATCTAATGCTTGATCAAATTCAGTCCAAGGAAGATGAGACGACCTGAAGTTCCCCCATTCCATATTTATTACCTGTCACAAAGCACAGAAGAAGATGAAAACCATCTCAAACTTGTGAATGAACGAAATATTCACAAGTAAAGTGACTCGTGGTAACAGTACATACAATGTGCCTCTCCTTTTGCAGCTTTTGTTTTTTTTTACTTTCAGGTATTATTAACACCAATCACATGATCCCAGATATTATAAACATATTTTAGAATTGCATATCTAATGCCTCATTAGCTAGGTAGAAGAAAAGGCACTTACCATTTCTCCTGACTTGGGCAGGAGGTCATGCCATTTAGGAATTGCATTGGCACGTTCCACATATGCTGCATTAGTACCCGTACCAAGTATAACAGCAGCAATGACATCATTATCATCATATCTCCCACCAGCCAATGTCCTTATAGTATCATTTACATGCATAACAAAAGGAGTTGTGATTGAATATCAAGTTATAGGATCATATCTTGACACACAGGATATTTAACAAAGTTCTATCACAATTTGTCAACTCAAAAGAAGCTTACCAATGCCGTGATTTTCATATCAAGCCCTTGACGTTCTAGAGCCTTGCTTAATTCAGTAACAGCATCTTCACCGACCTGACTTTATAGCAATAAGCAATAATTCTTATGCCCCAGAGGAATATGGAACAATCATGAGTGAGAAGGTTTTCTAGTAAAGAAACAAATAGTTCCCAATGGGAAAAAGGAAATTCTTGTCTATCCCTTGTAAGAGTATATTACGTATGATGATCATAGAAGACCTAACCATTTCATCAATTGAAAAGCCCTTAGTCCACTTAATAAGAGTGCCAGATGCAATTGAAGTTTGCTTTACTGGGAAAGAGAATGTGAAGCCAAATTCTCTCTGCCTCCCCTCAGCGAGATGAAAGTCTTCACCCTCCGAGGCAACAAATTTTGCTAAAGCAGAAGCAATAAAATCAAATAGTTCCTGAAACAAAATTACATGACAAGTCATGTTTAGCATTTCATTTGTAATTTGGAATCAATGCAACACACAAATGGAGCAATTCTTACATTTGAACCACCAGTCATCAGATGTGGAGGAATTGAAATCTCATCATGTTCTTGCTTGATAACTCTCCCTTCCTTGCCCCCTAATTGAATGCGTAAAACACGGAAATTTGTACCTCCAAGGTCAAGCGCATAAATAGCCCCTTCTCTTCCCTGTGAATGCAGCCTTTGACATATCAAAATTCAATCCAAAGTGCAACTAAATGCAATAGTTCAATTAATTGCTGGAGAGTGCACCTCAGCAATAAGTTTGAACTCTATGTGGTACTTGCTAGAACAATAGACCCCTCACTTAGTCAAATGACATTCAACCTTCGGATAATTACTACGGCATTCTTTCTGCAATCTAAAACATCTAACAAATACCAATAGGAACAGTGTGAAGTCCAATAATTGCACAGTTATAGGTAACCACATCGGACACAACCTAAAAGTGCATAGAAGTTGGCTTTACACCAATAGACTTAGGAGAGATTCATGATAAGTTCAATAAGGTTGGTTCCTTATCTAAGGCCATAACAGCTGAATCCACAAAATTTTATTCATTTTCAAGCAAAAAGAAGTAATTTATACACAAGAAAGAGATGTATTTTCCTCAGTAGTAGTCAGTAGCAAATTAGCAATTAGCGAAGATATATCGCATGGTTCTTCAGGTTCACATCTTTAAGACCAAATCAACATTACTGTGACATCAAAATTATCAACAAGACCATGTCCATTTCACTAAATCAAACACCTATCACTGCAACCAACGTAGCACCATCACATTACTGTGACATCAATCCGCAACCATTCAACGTTGCAGTCGCTGCTGGACGGCTTACTGCAATCAAATTATAAAAAAAAATGCATCGTTTAACATTTTAACGAATCAGTGATTGTCATCGTTTGACATCAATAGAAGCAGATATATTGGACTTCACACTATTCCCTCGAAGCAGTGATTGTCCAAACGAATCCGGCGAAGAAAGCGCTCAACAGACTACGCCTCTCATAGACCCATACAATGCATCGGACATTGCTAGAGAAGGGATGAGCCAGTTTACCCAGATGGGAGGGCGTCGACGTAGCTGATGATCATCTTGAGCTTGCTCCAGCCCTCGGAGGCGAGCCCCGCGTGCATCTCGACGGCCATAGCGTCCGCCACCTGCAGCAGCCGCGCCGGCGGCGCCGCGCACCACTCCTCCAGCTCCCGCAGCACCGCGGCTGCGCGCGCCCACCGCTTCGACTGCCGCAGCTGCTGCCGCACCAGCAGCGCCACGCCGACCGCCGCCACCGCCGCGACCACCACCGTCGCCGCCTTCCTCATCGCTCGCTCGGCCTCCTCAGCGAGATAGGGCCCTTACGTACATATGTTGGCCTCACGTCAGCCACCATCTTGTTCCGGCCCAATATGAGTGGGCCGAAGTCTCGTTTCGGCCCAATACATATGGGCCTCAAGTGGGCCTAAATCCCGTTTCGACCCAACATATATGGGCTTCACGTGAGCCAAAATGTTGTTATGGCCCACCCAACTACTACGTTTGTTTTTTAATAAATGACGCTGTTGATTTTTATTGTCTCATTTGATCATTCATCTTATTAAAAAAATAATATAAATATATAAAAATATAAGTCATAATTAAATTTTTTGATGATAAACAAAGTCACAACAAAATAAACTATACTTACTTATATTTTTTTGAATAAAACGAATAGTCCAACGTCGTGTCAAAAGTTAACAATATTATCTATAAAAAACAGAGTAAGTACATGTGATTGATCGGTTTGCTGGGAAAGCTTGATTGAGGTGTCTGATCGTTTGAGCTACCGTTGAAGTGGTAGAAAAATGAACGAAGCAAAAAAAATTATAAGTAACCAAAAAAATATAAGTACAACTTTTATACCTGTTTTATTAGTTGTTTGAAAGCCATTGTTAAAAAATATATTACGATTGAAAAACCCCGAATTCAACACTAAAATTAAGTTCCAAAATTTCGAATTTTGGTTGTGGTGATAAGTTAACAAGTAAGGTGTCCACTAGTTAGAACCGAATGCATAGTTCCACTTGTTCGCCCAATAGGTTGGTGGTAAGCTGTTCAGCTCAGCTGACTGACAAAATTGAGCTGAGTTGGATTACTTCTTTCTGTAACTTTACTCCAATCCAACAGAATTCAGCATTGTCCTAATAATCTTAGCAACGATCACAATTGTCTAGGCTCCATTCTAGCAGTAGTGGGTAGTGACAGTATGGTATTCGAAGTTTCCTTGATTGCAGAGAGCGGATATAGAAAACCATAAAACATGATGCTAAGCTTAAGCTGTTTTTTTTATAATAGAATCAAGAGTTCAAG
Source organism: Oryza meyeriana var. granulata (assembly GCA_003991445.1). Taxonomy (NCBI): domain Eukaryota; kingdom Viridiplantae; phylum Streptophyta; class Magnoliopsida; order Poales; family Poaceae; genus Oryza; species Oryza meyeriana. The sequence goes on from RYFJ01002324.1 coordinate 76,243, forward strand.
ACATCAGATCAGGGTAGTAAGATTGCACATTTTGCGCTGCTTATTCATCAGTAGTGAAGAGAACAACATGCAAATGTAAGATTGCAGGTCCATTGCGAGCTGCATACAAGGTGTTCGACAGAATGGCGCTGCCAACCAAATCTGAAGGTAACCGCTGCGGAAGCTTCGACGAGCCGCGTCAGTCGCGGAGCACGACGGCCGGGTCCTTGGACGTCGCGAGGTCTTCGCCCCCTGTGCGGTCAGGCTGCGCGGCGTCGGAGGCAGAGGAGGCGTCCGTGGCGGCGGAGCCGTGGGTGTCCATGGCCTCCTGGGCGCGGTCGAGGTAGGGCTTGAAGCCGACGCGGAAGGAGAGGTAGCCGAAGGCCACGGCACCCAGCACCACCAGGCCCGACCGCATCGCGTTCTGCCGCGCCCGGCCCCCGCCGCCGCCGAGCGCGCCTCTCATCGCCACCCCTTCTTCTCTTCCTCTCGTGCGCGTTGCGGTGGAGTTTGCGGGTTCGAGACTTGGGAAGTGAGTCAGTGACGCAGCGGGTTGCGAGCGGCGGCTGAATTGTAGCTCTGGCAGTAGTGATGCTGATGCACACAACTGGGAGGATCGCTTCCAGATGATCCAGCGTTGGGCTCGATTGTTCCAAGAAATTTATATGGTAAAGGATTAAATGAAGGGCAGCAAAAAAAGATAGAAGGAAAGGGAAAATGATTAAATGAAGAGCAGGTAAAAAAGTTAGAAAAACCAATGTTGCTGCCCAGGATCGAACTGGGGACCTTCAGTGTGTAAGACTGACGTGATAACCACTACACCACAGCAACTTTTGATGCTTAGTGTTGTGGAGTTATTTTTAATCTGAGATTATTTTCTTTTTTTGAAATATTAAAGCGTAAAGTACTAAGGTGGCGTTTCGGAAAACGTTTTGGTGCGGCTTGTAAGTCGTTAAAAAGGAAGAACCATCGTTAGCGTATAATTAATTAAGTATTAACTATTAAAAATTTGATAAATTGATCGATTTTTAGAGAAAATTTTTATAAAAATACACCGTTTTATATTTTAGGAACCTTGTTAACGAAAACCGAGAGACTAGCGACAGAAATGAACACTACCTAGGAGTCTGGAGTAGCATTAGTGACCAGAAGCAACATGATCTTGCCCAGATTATGATCTTTAGTAGGTGGTGAGCGTTTGGGTTGGAACACAAGCTTCTTGCCGAGTGAGCTATGCAACGTTTCTGTCCTATTGCGAGATTGGATGTTTATGCTCTGTTGCATTGACGAAGCTCAGTTGCTAGGGGCTTCACTTAACAGTTTTAACGCACCGAGTTAACAAACCAACGCGGGTACTCTCGGATTGTGAATAATTTGCAATGCAAAATTCTGTGAGGTGAATTTCAAATTGGTCTCTATAACAGAGACACCAGCTTAGCCAGCTGTAGTATAGGTAGGATGGTTGCTCGGGCTCGATGACCATGCGTTTCATAGTTGATTACAGCAAAATCACTCTAAAAAGGGATTGGTTGTAGTATATCAATCGACTTAGATTTTTACAAACTCTCAGCCGATACATTAGCCATCCGATTCCGCATTTTTATCTAGACACACTATTCATCTCTTCCTGGTAAATCTGCTTGGTTTCTCTCTCTTATCGTGGCCAGTGAGTCACCGTGTCGCCTTGCCTTTCCCAACACCTCACGCCACTGGACCTGTCGCTGCCTCCTAACCACTCGTTTGCTCATCCACCTGTAGCTCTGATGGCACCAACGCCACATAGTTACACCACCCAACGTCGAGGCACCACTTCTCTGGCCATCGCTCTAAAGCCCTATAAAACACCTTCTCTTCTTCACCCTCCCCGACCTCCCTCCTAACCTCACTCGTATCATTGTGCGGTCACCAAAAAAGTCACCGACTTTTCCAGTAGGAGAACAAACTTCCTCATCAATTACTAGAGCAAGCAAGAGAGTGAGAGATATTGGTCAGAACTGTTCAGATATTGAAAATGATATTTGAGACGTTGGATTTTAATCCAATAGCTGGCATCAAGTGACCGATAGATTTAAGATCTCGGTCACCTGATGACTAGCAAAGTTGCTATAAAAATAGCTGGAAGCTACTAGTTACCAGTATATTGTTACCCAAGCTTCACCATTAGTGACTTTGTCACCGTCCAGTTGAGTATTGTACTAAGAAAGTAATTACATGTATGTCGGTCTAATTCTAAGGAAAAAAAGTAATTTTAGCATTATGGGAAGTTATCAAAATTCCATCTCAAAAGAAAGAGGTATCAAAAGTACTACAAGAGAATGCCTAGGGTCCGCAGGGCATATTGCATGCGCCTCTCTCTCACACTCTGCACTCTGCATGCACTCACGCTCCCTCTCTCTTTGCGTAACCCATCTGCCATATAAAGCATCTGCGATGTGATTACATTCGTTGCAATTAATTCCTTAAAGAGAAGTGAGCAAAAAATGTCTCAACAGACCCTTACAACAAGATCCGATTAAAGAAGAATACATGTTTCAACTATTAAAATTCGATGTTTCATACATAAGAGCAAAATATTTTAAAAATACTTTTTTGTGTTTTACAAATCTTTCCAATGTTTAAATGACTTTTTTAATTGTTAAAATTTGATATTCATATGCGAGAGCAAAATATTTCATAAAGCATTTTACCGTGTTTCACAAATGTCTCAATGACTAAATTCTTTGTTTCATGATGTCTAACTTGATGTTTCATCGATAGTCAACTGTATCATTTGATCGCCTGATTTTTTTTCATTGATCGGGGGCGGGCGTGCAGATGTGTCCAAAGTATTACTTTAAGGGTGCGTTGGAAAGTGGATGTTGGCTGAGCTACTTAAGTGGCACGGAAACCGGGGTAGATAATTAGCGCATGATTAATTAAGTATTAACTATTATAAACTTGAAAAATGGATCTATTTGAATTTTTAAACAACTTCTATATAAATTTTTTTTTACAAAATACACCGTTTAGCAGTTTGAAAAGCGTGCTCACAAACCTCAGATCTAAATAAGCCCAAGGAGTGTTCGAATCAGGTGGTGTTTTTTTTAGCTTCTAGCTTGTGGCTACTCTCTTGATTTCCGTTAGTACGCTTCCCGAAATGTAAAACGATGCGTTTTTTTAAAAACTTTATATATAAAAGTATCTCTAAAAAATTAAATAGATCTTTTTTCAAGTTTTTAATAGTTAATATTGAATTAATCATACGCTAATAATATTTCTCGTTTTACATGCCATAAGCTGATTCAAACACCATCTTAGTTTTTTTTGCTTATAAGCCATACATAAAATAAGAAATATAATTAACGTATGATTAATTAAGTATTAACTATTAAAAACTTAAAAAATAGATTTATTTAATTTTTTATAAATATTTTTATATAGAAAATTTTTAAAAAATATATGTTTTGTGTTTTAGAAAATATGCTAACGAAAATAGAGGGAGGGGGCGTAAACCCACGCGCTGAAACGAACGGCAGACGGTAAAAAGTAGGAGTGAAAAACAAAAGTTTGTCCGAATTGGGCTGTATCCAAGATTCCAAGTGCAACGCGGTCTCGTACTCGTGCACGGAGAAGCCCAATCATCTCGGACTCGGGCCATGGCCTACAAGGCCTCGTAAAAAGGCCACACGAACCGGATCAAACGGTGAGAGAGAAACCAGCGAAGCGTCCACCTCGCTGTCCACTCCGGCGACTCCACCCACCAACCCGGCCAACTTCGACTGCGGCCATGTCGATGCGCGGGCGTGGCGACGAGTTCTACCGGAACAATGGCGGGTACGCGCTCTCTCCTCCTCCTCCTCCGCCGCAGTCTCCTCTGTCCTCTAACGAGTTCCGGTTTGCAGGGCCTGCGTGGACATCGCCGGCGCCGCGGACACCCGCCTCTCCGCTGGATACAGCACCCGCACTCGCGACCACACGCTGTAAGTCGCGACTAAATCTATCGCTCTCCGATCTTTACGCATGGGGCTAATAAGGGTTTATTGATTGTGCTGGGGATTCGAAGTGATTGGTGGAAAGATAGATTTTTCAGGACGATTCGGTGCTGCCTTTGGTTGATTTAGCTATGGTTTGGTGTTTGGGGGCTTGGAGCTGATCTGTGGGAAACAAAAAAACCTTTTTTTTTGTGGGTTTTGGCGCTTTGCGGCAACGACTGGCTAACTCGTTGTGCTATCTGTAAACGATATTGTTTGACGTCATTTGAATTGTAGTACGATCTGCAGTTGTGCCCGTGTGTGTTAATTTCTAGTGCATGTTCATCATTGGGTTAGGATAGGCTGTTTAGTGTTTGTTCTTGCGCTACGTTGTTGGATAAGCTGTCTTAGAACAATTGTATCCAGTGCTGCATTGAAGGGGATTGTCTGTGACATCATAGATAGGGACATATGAAATGCGAGCATGGAATTTATGTTTACCCTGGACTGGTCAGTTTGGGACCCTTTTTGTACCTTGTATTTGCAAAATTTAAATTGAGCTTTAGCTTCAATGTCTTTGAGGTCGCCAGATATTGTTTTTGTGTTTCCTCTCAGGTGGATTATGTAGTTTACGCTAAAAAATTTTTCGTTTTGGACAATACCTTTGTTGTCTCAGTCTAAGTACGTAAGATCAAGTCCGGTCAACTTTAGTGTTTGTTTGGATTGTTCAAGATAACTATAGCAAACTGTGTGCTTGTATCTTTTCGTAGTATCTTCAGTGTCCAAGATATCTATTGGTGTTGTATCAGTCTTCAATCTTTTTCCATGCTGCTGTTTTTCGTCTTTGATACATTTATCCTGATTAACTCTCGCCATTGTATGTCATCAAACAGGTATCCGTATGTGACTGGTACATCAGTAATTGCACTGAAGTACAAGGCTGGTGTAATCATGGCATGTGACACTGGAGGTAGGTCAGCTCTTCTGCACAGATAAATATAGTTCCCGTTATATGGTATTTATTCTTTGAATTCATTTTCCAGCCTCCTATGGCTCAACTTTGCGATACAAGAGTGTGGAGCGCATTAAGGTGGTTGGCAAACATAGCCTTATTGGAGCCAGTGGGGAATTCAGTGATTTCCAGGAGGTTTTGCGTTATTTGGATGAACTAACGTAAGTTCCCTCATATGGTTATCCCTTGTTTTTCCTCATTGCTATAATCAATCCATGTGACATCTTCGTTGGTCTCCTTTTCAGTTTATTCGATCATATGTGTGATGATGGAAACTCACTGGGTCCCAAAGAGGTCCATAGCTGCCTGACAAGAGTAATGTACAACAGACGGAACAAGTTTGATCCTCTCTGGAACTCCCTTGTAATTGGTGGAGTGAAAAAGGGTCCAAACGGTGAAGAAAAATATCTTGGCATGGTATATTTTTCATTTGAAATAACCTTTTTTTACGGCTGCTTAGTTTGCCAACATCTTATGGCCAATTGTTGGACTGTCCAGGTTAACATGATTGGTACACACTATGAGGAAAATCATATCGCTACTGGGTTTGGGAACCATCTAGCAGTTCCAATACTTCGTGCTGAATGGCGTGTGGATATGACTTTTGAAGAAGCTGTTAAGCTGGTTGAGAAGTGTTTGCTCGTCTTGCTGTACCGTGACCGGTCATCTATCAACAAATTCCAGGTATGAACGTGTCAATGCTAGTGAAGATTGCTTAGCTTGCTGAATTTGTCAATCAAGTTGGCAGATTTTCCGTCTGCATTTTTTTTCTTTCTGAAAGTTCCAGTCCGCAGATTCTGAATTGTTGTAAAACGTGCTTGAATGGCAGATTGCCAAGATCACAGCAGAGGGAGCAACCATCTACGCACCATACTCGTTGAAGACTTACTGGAGTTTCTCTGCCTTTGAGAACCCGTCCAAGGATTCTATTGAAGACTCGATGCGGCGTCTCTGCCTTTGAGAACCACCATATGCCAGGCGAAAGAGTCCAGATGAAGCACAGTGTTGCTGAAGTAATTTCAGATTTTCAGCACCAGTGAACGTTTGATCCGAGCATCATACACTCCGCAGTTGCTTTGTATAGCGTGAAATTCCATTCTTTTGTGGTTCTTTAAGCCTGGAATTGTATGTGATCAACATTTCTTGGTGCCTTTTTTGTTTGGATTGCCCTTATCACATTATTTATCCGAGAAAGTTTCAAATCTTACGCTGCCAAGACACCTAGTAGACCAATCTTTGGTTTTGCAAATGAACTTACCTATGCAAAACCACTGTGAAATTTCCACAAATATACTAGAAGTTCTGATGCTCCCTGTGGTATTAAATGGTACTCTCTCGTGTCAGGATTTGAATTTAGTTAAGGCTCTGTGGAAGTGAAAGTGATGAAATGAAATGGATGATGTACCTAATTAATGCGACTAATTAATATTTTAAAAATGAACTAAACAAATACTCAGTGCCCTGAGGAATTGTATTTTTAGCTAGGAACAAGTGATCTAAACAACGAGCATAAGAAATTTTTTTTAAGAAATTGTATTTTTAGAAACATGAAATAAATAACCCGGAGTGAATTATAGCTGAGCATCACTGTTTTGAACGGGGCCTAAATCATAAATCATTGTGTTATGGTGCAAGGTTTACTATTTCATAGGGCATGTTTACCATGTGACAACCATGATAGCCCGTGAAAACCCAAATAAATTTTATTAAAAGTTTAAATTATTTTTAAAATTTGTGTGAATTAGATGGCATTACGTACCCTGATGATAAATTCAGTTAGCGTGATTACAAGCGGTATTGTCAGCAACCCTACCACTATGTAATTTTCTCCGCTTGGGACACACCTCAAAAGCCACCACAGGCTACATGCCCCCACCCTACACCCCGCAGAGGAGAATTTTTACTATTACTAATTTAATTTTTTTTAATTTATAAAACTAATATTTTAATTTCCTTTTTTTGCAGAAATACCCTCTTGCCGCCGTGGGCCAGGGCGGTATTTAAAAACCGCCGTGACCCAGGGCGGCAAATGGCCGGGGCCCACGGCGGCGTCACCAGGCCGTAACGGCGTCACCAGGCCTGGCCGTCAGGGGGGGCTAACGGCGTGGGCTGCCATTAGCCGGGGGGCCACGTGGGCTTGCTGCCATGGCCCAGGGCGGCGAATGCCTCACGGGCCCCCCATGAGGCCGGCAAAACTGTAAGGGGCAGAATGCAAATTTGCATTCGCCGCCCTGGGCGAGGGCGGTTTTTAGCCATTCGCCGCCCTAGGGGAGGGCGGTTTTTAGCCCTCCCCTATAAAATCCCTTCGCGCACTCGCCCGGGCGTCATTTCCCCCTTCCGCCTCCAGCGTTCGTCCGATAGAGCTGAGGCAAATGAGGAGCAGTACAGCGGCGAAGCCCTCGTGGATTTTTAAACCGAACCCAGGTATTTTTTGCTCTCCCTCCGTCACGTAATCAATTTTTTAGACAAGTGTTAATTAGTACTAGACGCGTAGTGTAATACCCGACATAGTATGAAAATATTAGCGGTTTGGCATAACCATCGTTAGTGTTAAATTTATTTGACCGTACTAGAAGAACATAGCGGACAGGTAGTAAATTGTAGATATTTTAGAAATAAATATACTCCGCCACGGCCATCGTTGGTATACATCATTTTGACACGTTAGATAAACCTAGCGTATAACTTTATTAGCGCTGCTGGGTTAGTTTGTAAAATGTAGAAATGGTAATGGTTTGACTCATACCTATAGCCTTTTTATGGAACGAATATTGATTAGTACAGATTAATAACTGTAGTGAAAATCTTTTTTGTCAACAGAAATGGCAAATAGAGTTGCATTCGTGATATATCACGGTGAAGGAAATGTCACAGAAGGACAATATGGGGTAGATTTATCGGAGTTCAACGTAGCACAAAAGGGAATTATAGCTCCAGCTGAGAGAAGTTTTCATGGAGTTTACAATTGGTTAATGAGGGGATTCGGAGTAGATCCTCAAGTAAATGCAATTACGGTGTACGCACTAGTTAGCTGGGCTGTGGAAGGTTTTTGGTGGGAATTGATGCCAATAGATTCGACGGCCAGCTAGGTATTTTTTGTGGAGAGTGCACTGCAGCGAGGATGGGCACCTAGCATCCTAGTGGTAGTGCATGACAGGGTCAGCATTGATCAGGCTGGTCCAAGTACAGCGGAAGGGCCCGATGAAACAGGGGAGTAAAATGAGGCAAAACACGAGGGTGCCGGAGAGGAAGGAGGCCAAGAAGACATGGGACCGGGGGGGTTTGCAGATAAAGGGGAGAGACACCCAGGTCTAGTACAGGAGATGGAAATTGAAGACTCAGAACCTGAGCATGTGGAGGATGATGATTCTTCGGAGGATGATGTATACCCGGCAGAATGGGACAACGAGGACTTCTCCGGACTCGTTGTCTCAGAGGGGCACACCGTGCCATGGAAGTATCGGCAGAATGAAGTGGTGCAAGGCGCTAGATACGCTGAAAAAAGTACAGTTGACAGAGCCTGTGAAGATGTGGGCGGTGTCACTTGGGAGGGAGTTCTGGGTATCAAAGTCCACCAGATCAGTGTACGAAGTGAAGTGTGCAAGTTCAAGCGATGGATGTCCATGGAGGATGTACGCATCCAGGAAGAAATATGATGACTATTGGTCCGTGTCAATCGTGACGGAGCACAACTGCCATCTTCCGGGTATTCAGAAGTACCACAAGAATATATCATCTGCATTCATCGCTTCAGAGCTGTATTATGCTGTTGTGGAGAACCTCCGGTTCGAGCCTAAGGCAATTATCAGGCGCATCGAGGAGAAGTACAAGTACACCATTACATATGCCAAGGCATGGAGGGCCAAGCAGAAGATAATTAAAAGGAGATTCGGCAGTTTGGAAGCTTCGTACAATAATTTGCCTCGCCTACTGGAAACCATCTGTGCGAGGAATCCTGGCAGCTACTCCGAAATCAAAACTTTCCCATCGTTAGCAAATCCTGGGCAGAGCGTCCTTCAGCAAGCCTTCCTCTCTCTCTGCAGGCGTGCATGTTTGTATTTCTTCATTGCAGGCCCATTCTCTGCATCGACGGCACGTTCCTAACTGGAAAGTACAGAGGGCAAATGTTGACGGCAATCGGAGTAGATGGGAACAACCAAGTGTTGCCCGTGACCTTTGCCTTCGTCGAGAGCGAGAACACAAAGAGTTGGTACTGGTTTCTGAAGCTGGTTAAGGAAAAGGTGGTGGGGATGAGACCAGATGTATGTCTCATACATGACCGTCATGCAGGGATGCTGCGTGCAATTGAGGAGCTGCGAAACGGCTGCGCAGACAAGGGATACCCTCCGGTGTGGGAAGATGTAAAGAGCAGATGGTGCATGCGTCATATGGGCGCAAACTTTTATAAGCAGTTCAGAAACAAGGAGCTGATGGCCATGTTCAAACGTTTGTGCGCCCAGAATCAACAGAAGAAGTTCAATGAGCTGTGGAGGAGACTTGATGAGCTAACAGCCAAACATAGAGGTGAGAGTTCTGCAAGACCCGCAGCTAGAGGTGTTGACGGCCCTAAAGCTCTAGGTGCACTTCCCACCGATGACAGTACATTTAGAAGGAGGCCTGGTTCCTCGGTTAGCAGATTTTCGCAGTGGATCGAGCACGAGCTGAAGGAGAAATGGGCATTGCTGTACGATAAAGGTGAAGTAAGGTACGGCATAATGACGACGAACCTTGCAGAGGTCTACAACTGGGTCATGCGTGGTGTGAGGCAACTCCCCCTTGTTGCCATCGTGGAGTTCATCCTACATGGAACACAGACGTACTTCCACGACAGGTGTAGATAGAATGGCCCATCTATGGCCGATGGAAACCTTTGGTTCGACACAAAAATGACAGAGTACCTTGAGGAGAAATGCAAGAAGGCAAGAGAGCACCGAGTCTGAGTGCAGGGCACACGAGAGCATAGATTTAAGATATTATGTGCCGACAGATCCAGGCGTGGTATATTCGCAAGGAAACCTGTGCAAGAGTGTGTCCTAAGAAAGATGGGACACGCAAGTGCTCCTGTCAGAAACCAAACTTGTACCATAAGCCCCGTTCTCATGTCATTGCCGCTTGCGGGGAGTGCGGCATTGATGAACGCCAACGACCGTCAGCCACGTCATCATATCGCCCTCTGGGAGGGCGATTTCAGACATATCGTCCTCCCAAAGGGCGGCGGGAGTATATTTTTGTAAATTTTTCAAATGAAAATGTAGTTTTGTAAATATTTTATTAAATAAAAATAAAAATAAAAAAAATTCCAAAATCCTGTATCTACCCTTCACAATCCACTGCTAACATCACGTAAACATCGCGTTCAGGGAGGGTACAGAGGTATTAAATGGTACTCTGAAAAATTGTGCCAGGATTTGAATTTAGTAAGGCTGTGATGAAATGAAATGGATGATCTGCTTAATTAATACGACTAATTAATATTTTAAGAAATAAACTGAATAAATACTCAGTGTTCTGATAAATCGTTTCTTTAGCTAGCAACAAGTGATCTAATCAATATAGAAGAAGAAATTTTTATTTAAGAAATTGTATTTTTAGAAGCATGAAAGAAATAACCCAGAGTGGATTATAGCCGATCAATACTGTTTTGAGCAGGGGCCTAAATCATAAATCATTGTGCTATGGTACAAGGTTTATCTTTCCAAGGGGCAAGATTATCGTACTCCGACAGCAAGTACGGTTATCATGTGGTAATCATAATAACCACAGTAAAATAGTAAAAATCTAAATCAATTTTATTAAAAATTTAAATTATTTTTAAAATTTATGTGAATTTTATAGCACCACGTGCACTAAAGATAAACCCGGTTAGCGCGAGATAACAGGCGGTATCGTCAACATCCTGCTAGTACTATGTAATTTTCTCCGGCTGAGACACACCCCGAAGCCACCACAGACTACATGCCCTCGCACCCCGCAGAGGATCCGTTCCTCTCGATCACAGTCCCACGGCCCAATAGACCAACATACCCCCGGATCCGGCCCACGATGGCAGCACCCATCCCTAGGGCCCACCAAATACTCAAATCCCTTAACTACCCTTCAAAAGCACATCTAACCTCCCGCAAACGTCGCGTTCAGGTGAGGGCATTTGAGTAATTTCACGAGGGGAAACGATAGCGAGAGGATATGGACTCGGGGGTCGCGGCATGACTAGTGGCAAACAAAATAGTAGTGCGGCTAGGGTTTATTCCTTTCCTCACAACACACTCCCCGCAACTACGTCTCTATCCTCTCGCCGCCGCCGCGCAGCCGCTGTTAGAGACTTTGCCTTCTTCCCAAGCCTCGATCTTGGCGGGTGGAGAGAGCCATGGCGATGCAGTCCGGCAGGCGAGCCTCGTAGCGAGAAGGGTCAGTTCCCCAGTTCCCTACCCAGCAAGGCGAGCTTGTAGTGTGTGACCTTTGCCGAGGCTAAGCCCGTCTCCTATGGCGACCATGAACCCCTTTGAGATCCTCGGCGGCGACGACAACGACGACCCCGCGCAGCTGCTGGCCAAGGCGGCTGTCGCGGCGCAGAAGGCCGAGGCGAAGAAGCCGGCGGCGGCGGCCGCCGGGAAGGGCGCGCAGCCAGCTGCCGCCAAGTTCCCCACCAAGCCGGCTCCCCCTTCACAGGCCGGTGAGTTTGGGATTGAGGTTCCGGAGTTCTAGATCTGGGGCTTAAGGTGTATCAGTATATGACGTCCGATTTTGTTCCTGTTTTTATTCTCTAGGATTCTTCAACCAATTTAGGACTTTTTTAATTCGTCAAACAATTGTTGTGTAACATAAATTTTGATGCCATGGATATGTAGGTTGTAATGCTCGGAGTTTTGATTTAGTTTTAGCCTTTTCTGCCATAAAAGACAATTTTTTTCCTGGCGAAAGGCTCATGTTTGATACATCTTTCAGTGAGGGAGTCCCGAGATGGCAGTGCACCCTTGCGCGGAGGATTTGGGCGTGGTGAACGTGGCCGTGGCAGAGGTGGGCGAGGCTATGGTCAAAACCGAGACTTTGGCGGCGAAGAAATGAATGGCTTCCAGGGAGGATATGGTGGTGGCGGTGGTAGCAGAGCTGGAGGTGAAGAAGGCGCTCAGGACAGGGAGAGGGGCCCTCGTCCACCCTACCAGGGAGGTCGACGAGGTTGGTTCCGGGACAGTGGATATGGTGATGACTCTGAGAGGGTTCCTCGGAGGACATATGAGCGCCATAGCGGCACTGGCCGTGGATATGAGATGAAGCGTGAGGGTGCGGGGCGTGGGAACTGGGGAACCACCACTGATGAAATTCTCGCCCAGTAAGATGCTCATTACTTAAGCTGTTCATGTTCATACTGTTGAGAGAGGTGCTTATGGTGTTGTTCGATTGGTCAGGGAAACTGGGGAAGCCCTGAAGTTGGATGAGAAGGCCCCTGTTACTGAGAAGCAGGGTCCACTGGAGGATGCTCCACAGGCATATGAGAACAAAGATAACAAAGATGCCACTCCAAATGAGGAAGAAAAGGAAGAGGATAAGGTATACTTCTCGCTTAAGTCAATATGGCTGCAGATTTTCAGATTTATACTAAAACATCTTTAGTATTAGGGAAAGTTCTACGCATTGATATAATTCTTTTGAACTTGCCAATTGGTAAGGTTTGTTAACATGACTTTGTTGCTGCTTTTCTTATGAATTCAAAAATGTCGCTTTTCCTTGCCTTGTTAGTCATACTTGGATTTACGTGTGAATTGTCCTTTGCTTGTAAGTCAGTGTGGTCCAGGGGTATTTTGACAATTCTTGGTTTTACAGCAGCCACAAAGTTGAGATGTTTTTATGACTTGCTTTAGTATATATCTGAGGAAATGACTAAAAATGACAGTAGCAGTTCTTCCAAGGACTTTGAGGGCTCTCCATTTCTGACTACAAACAAATGTCCAATGAAGCATTGATTTTGATAGCCATAGGGCCATAAGTTTTAGTCGCAATTATTTTGTAAGTTGGCCACAATATGAAGTAACAGTACTAAGCTGAAACCATGCTAGCTGGTTATTTTTTTTCTTTTGATTGCATGTGTATCATATTGTAATGCTCATCTAGGAGTACTTTTTGAACAAAGAATTTCTACACGTACTAATTTTTAATCAACTTGTGCCCGTGTGCCCCCCTGGTCTATCAGGTGCTAGAAGACCTACTGAAACTTTTCTGGATTACTCCTATGACTGTTTATTCCTTTTGCCACAGTTGTTTAGGACTGTATTATATCTGTCCATATCTCCTCTTATGATTCAAATGTTTGATGATTTAGGAAATGACTCTTGAGGAGTTTGAGAAATTAAGGGAAGAGAAGAGGAATGCACTTCTCTCTTTGAAGACTGAAGAGAGGAAAGTTGAAATTGACAAGGATTTGCAGTCTATGCAACCACTTTCCAACAAGAAAGAAAATGATGAAGTTTTCATCAAATTGGTACCTCTGCCGTTTATGCCTTGTAATCCTTCCATGTTCTTAAACCAATGGAAATATTATTTGGCTGATAATTTTTTGCTGTAGGGATCTGACAAGGATGCTTTGAAGAAGAAAGAAAATGCTGAACGTGAGGAGCGTGCTAAGAAGGTATTACATGTTCCCATCTTAGATATCTACCTCTCCCCTAACAAGTTAACGAAATTAATATTCTGGTGTAATCAATAACCACTTGTTACCATCAGCCAATTTTATCTGAACATTGGCTGTTTTGCCTTCTGTATCATATTCATTGCACATTCCTCTCAGGTCTGAACTGCTGTTACACCTTCATTTGCATTTATCCTGATCTGCTGTTAGCCTATTACCACTTCATTTGAGATTCTTCATGCACTGGTTCTTTCAATTAGAAGAAATACTTTTAACTATTAGTATTTACTGATTGGGATCAATTTTTGTTCAGTCTCTGAGCATCAACGAGTTCTTAAAACCAGCTGAAGGAGAGAGGTACTATGGCGGCCGTGGCCGTGGCAGGGGCCGTGGGGATCGTGGTGGTTTCAGAGGTGGATATGGTGAGGGCCATCGCTCTGCAGCTCCACCAGCTCCAGAAATCAAAGACCAATCCCAATTCCCCACTCTTGGTGGGAAGTGAAATGCATGTACTGCCTGCAGTATCAAGTTATGTTTGCGGTCAACTTTGAATTTTGTCTATCCTTAAATCACTGTCCCAGTTCTAAGCAAACAAATAATGGTGTTGCGTTTGGTCAGAGTCCCCGATATGTCAGTCGAATTTGTATATCGGAGTTGCTTGTTACGTTTCAGAATTTTGTAGGCTGTTATCGAACTCCCTTTTTACCAGCTAAGCGTTTCTTATGTGCAGTCTGCGTTGGTTTCGTTGTGTCGTCTGATTGTTGAGAGTTGTTTGACCAGTAGTTGCAGTTTCTTCTGAATTCTGATACAGCTAATTCTTATGTACTCCGAAAGCAACGTTCTCACCATAGGTAACTATAACTGAGTCGAGTTGCAGAACCCTGCACCTGAAATGGGCGTGGACATGATCACTTCGCAAGGCACCAACAAGAAGACAGCAAAATGTCCTCTCAGCTCTGTTGATCTCCATGGCTATTGATGTCAGCTATGGGTCCTTCAGGATCTGCTCTTCTGCACTTCCAAACACAAGCGCCTTAAAAAGTACTCCGGTAGGCTTCACTTGGCAGGCATTACCCCGTTCGATTGTGCTTCTTGTGTGAGCTACTGCCTCATGTTTGTGAGCACGTTTTTTGAATTGTTAAACTGTGTATTTTTTCTAAATACTTTATATATTCTTAAAAAATCAAATAAATTTATTTTTTAAGTTTGTACTTCCTCCGTTTTAGATTATAAGTCGTTTTGACTTTGATCAAAGTCAAACTATTCTAAATTTGATCAAATTTATAGAAAAATATATCAACATTTATAACAACAAAATTGAATATCTTTTTATAGCATATTTTTCTTGTGTTTAAAATGTTACTATATTTTTTCTATAAACTTGGTCAAACTTAAAAGAGTTTGATTTTGACAAAAGTCAAAACGAGTTATAATCTGAAATGGAGGGAGTAATAGTTAATATTTAATTAATTATATAGTAATGACTTGCCAACGGTGTGTTTTTTTACAAATATTTTATATATATAGAAGTTTCTAAAAAAACAAATAAATCTATTTTTTAAGTTTGTAATAGTTAATATTTAATTAATTGTACGGTTCAACAATCTTCGTGATCTTGCTTCCGTAGGACATGCATTCTTCTGAAATGTACAGCTCCTTCCATGTCTCTTCATCGATATTGCTTACTTCATCCATATTGCCTAAGGGCGTTTTCAGTAAGTGACATGGTGAGTGGCCTCACGTTTTCACATCAGATCTAAACTGTCACCTCAGTGGAGAGTGGCTTCGCAGGGATGCATGTGCCTTGACGAAGGCACAAGAGCCTTGGCTTGGAAAGCAGCCTGACGCGTAGGGCCACTACCCGAGGAGCTGCATTGTATGAGCAGTGCCCTCGTCACGGTTGCTTTTTGGGTCCAATTCAACCTACCATGTATTAGGAAGGGGTGCCATCGTCGATAGCTTTACCATATGTGACTCTCTCTCTCTTCTAAGAACACATCGTGAGGCTATTTTGCACTGTAAATGGCATAAGATTTCGACGACGAGCAATTGTGTTTTCGGTGACGAGGTACCGTTGTGGTGCTTGATGTGATGACCTCTCTCTCTGGAAGTGGCTCACTATTTCATGCTTCAGCTCTCTCCATAGTAGAGCAAGATTACAGAGAAGTAGCTCTTCACCCTCTCAGCTGTGCAGACATGTTCAATAAGATTGCTCTTCCCGATTAGCGCAGGGCCAACGCCCAACGATCGGAAGAATACCTATATCAGTAGTACAACCAGGACGGCGATCGATCGAACGCACAAGGCAGTCACAGTCAGCCGTCAGCTCGCCGCTATTTTGCAGGGAGCAGATAGAAGAAATTTAATTGTCTGGAAAAACGGTCAGTGTCAGTGTCAAATGGTCAGTATAAAATGCATTCAGTACCATTGCAAAAAAGGACACACGGTATGCATTGTCAAACTTCAGCATCTAAAATGAAATCTAACTCAGAAGTTACAAAAAACGAAATCCATAATGCACATAAACGGATAAACCATCTCATGGGCAAGAGGGCATCAACCTGCTGAAAGCCTGAACCACATTTCATGGTGGCTACATCACACAGTTTGATATGTAGCTGTAATAAGGTGGAACAAGAGATTTCCACACTAAAACTTCAAATTTCCCTCGACGTCTGACGCGTCCAGACAGCAAATCCACCAGCGTAATCTTTGGACCATCATCCTGAACAAGAGCCTTTTGGTAGCTATCACGCAGCAAAAAATATTTTGCAGGTTTAGGTCTCACAACTGCCCAACCGAACTGAGGATGATCCTCTATGCTGCTAACATTCTCCTGGCAATCACATGCTACAAGGGAGTTGTATTCGTCTCTGTACTCTCTGACAAATGCAAGAAACCTGCTCCAAAATTGGGCGTTGAAATTAGCTTTCAGTAGTGCTCCTGCAATGTGTGCACATAAGAAGCAGCCTCTTAGCACCGTCGCGATCTCCATCGCCATGGATGCAAACTTTGGGTGCTGCTCCGGGTCTGTGCTTCCAAATGCAAGAACCTTGAAGAAATACCAGTAGGCTTGGAATGGCAGAAAATTCAGTCTCAGAGCCTGTGTGGCTCCCAACCTGGTGATCTTCTCCGATCGACTTGTGATTATGATTTTCATCCCATGTGTCATTTGTTTTATGAAAGAAGAGTACGTTTCCTTGAATATCCTGTCATCAACATCCCCTAAGAGTTCAATGATTAGCAGCAATCTTCCATCGCCGGCATCATTTCGATGCTTGGTTTGACAAATTTCACTGAAAGTTTCTACCTTTTCATTTCTCAGATCATCTCCACTGTAATACAAGATCAGAGAGAAGTGTTCACGCACTCTCTGATCAGTGCAGATATGTTCAACGAGTGTGCTCTTCCCAACGAGTGGCGGACCGACAACCGGCAAAACCTGAACAATTTCAGCTGCAAGAGGCTCTGTCTGCAGCAGGAAGCTGATGCCATGTTCTCTCTCCATGTGACGGCTGAACATGCACCTATCCAGGTAGAGATGAGTGCTGTAAGGCTGGCGATACATAGGAGGATAGCTCATTAAGAACACAATGAATTCCTTCGTATCACCAATGGCTCTCTCCAGGCTACTGACAGTCTGAAGCAAATCTTTCATGCTTCTTGTCTGAATTGGAGTGTTGCTGCTGCTGTCAGACAAACGGATACGCTTAGCCCGGTTGAATTTGGACAGAGCGAATGGTTGTCGTCTCACCTCTTCGTCCTCATCTCTGAATCTGAAGGCGTCAAGAACGCAGTAGCCTCTGAACATCTGCTCCCTTAGCAGCTCTACCTGACTGATCATTCCATGGTTGGTGACAATCCGCTGTTCACCTTCCTCGATGACGGTGCGGATCCTCAGGAGAAGATGGTGCAGCCTCTGAAGATTCTCGGCGACAGAAACCTGCTGCTTCGGGTACCTGTCGACCATGAAGGTTATTGATCTGCTGACAAGATCACCGACAATTGCAGATAATAGCTCCATCAAGAACCCTCTGAAGAGAGTGGTCAGCGCCATGGATGCAGCAATGAGAGCAGAGGAAGTGCAGTTTTGCAGGTTTGTTGTGGTTTGCTTGCACAAAGAGTAACAAGACTGACCAAACGCCTTTTCAAAGGGCAAAGTCAATGCCGTGAGGATGGGTGATAACTGATTAGTGCAGGTTAGGTGCATAGAAACTGTCAAGTAAAATTCATAAGACCAAATTTACTAGTCCTTACTGTTTGAAAAAAGAAATATCAAGTCACTATCTTTGAGATGTCACATCTTTGATGAAGATTGTGAGTTGAAGGTAGGTAAGGTGATTACAGTGGACTAGGTGATTTGCACAACGTACCTACTCCTACTTATAAATGCAGACAGATTACGCATTCTCAGAGAAAAAATGGGAACAAGTCGTTGATGGACTCACGACCTGTTAGACTGAAAGCAACAGAATGAGCCCAACACAAGAATTAGTGTTCAGCGCCCAAACCTGACAAAGCAATGCAAAGACAAACATCCAGAGCATTCACTCAGCTAAGGAAAGCTTGATACATCACTTGAAGCCATTGCGATCTCAGTATAGACGCAATTTTCTCAATCTCAAACTTTCAGAAATGGACAAGCATATAAGAGTCAGTGTTGTGATTGTAGTTAAAGTGGGCATCAGAATGTGCCTCCAGATAGAGTACAAGGAAAATAGATTGCAACTGAAACGAGGAGCAAATAAATACATATCAAACTTCAACTCATTTACATTCTAAAACATGCTGTGACTCGTGAAGATTACAGCACACATCGTGAGATGAAGTTATGATAGGGTGGTATCTGGGATTTCCATACTAAGATTTCAGAATTGCTTCGAGCCTTAGCTTTTCCAAATAGCATATCTTGCACTGTTGTATCTGGAACTTCGTCTTCAAGAGAACCTTTTGGGTAAGGTTCATACATACAAAAATGTTTGATAGGCTGAACTATTCCCTTGATATAAGCAGGGTGGTTCATTGTAACGTCATCTGGATATTCACTGCACAAAGTGAGATTCTCTGGGATGTGCTCTCTGGTCCAGGCAAGAACTCTGTACCAAAATCGAGCATTGAAATTTGCTCTCAGTAAGCCGGCAAAAACATTTGCATGCATGAAAGATCCTTTCATCTCCTTTGCTATCTCTATGGCTAGGGATGCTAGCTCATGCTCTTCAGGATCTGTACTTCCAAAGACATGTCAGGGGTTTGAATAATGTGTGCAAGCGTGCCTTGGTCAGGGAAGTTATTGTTGGAACTAAATCAGCTGTAGTGTGTCTACAGGAGTCGAAGCTAGCTGTTGTGAATCAATCTCTTGTGTTGGAAACTTGTGGTGCTTCTTTGGATTGTTTTGCTTGTCTGCCGGCCATGAATTCCAGAGGGGGTATTCTGATTGCTTGGAGGGGGGATTGTCTTCAGGGCACCGTTGTCCACACAGGGCAGTGGTCGATTACAGTGTTTCTCAGCGAGGCTATGGGCAGTAGGTCCTGGTTCCTCACCTCAGTTTATGGTCCACAAAGGGACGAGGAGAAATTGCTGTTTTTGGGAGAAATGGAGGAGATAAGGAACATTTGCCATGGTAGTTGGTTGATTGCCGGGGGCTTTAATCTGATTGCTTCCACAGCCGACAAAAACAATTCAAATGTTAACCGCAGAATGCTTAATGCCTTCCGTAATAAGCTGAATCAGTTGGAGCTGCGAGAGATGTACTTGTTTGGACGACGGTACACATGGAGTAATGAGCGGGAGCGGCCTACTCTGGTGAAGTTAGATCGGGTCTTTGTCTCGGTGGACTGGGAACATGCTTTCCCTGATGCAAACCTGCAAGCACTTAAGCACCTCTGGATCGGATCATTGTCCTCTTTTGATGACAAGTGGGGCAAGACAGGACAGCCCGAGGAGTTTCACATTTGAGAATTTTTGGACCAAGTTAGATGATTTCCAGTCAGTGGTGGAAGACACCTGGGGCCGAGAGGTAGACACCAATGATGATTTTGTTCGCTTATATGTGAAGATGGCTAGGCTAGCAAAACAGTTGAGTGTTTGGGGGCAGAGGAAAATCAGCGATCTTTCGTTTCGATGTGGCACAAGAACGCAGGCTGTTATCCTCTCAAGAGCGTCTTTTGCGCGCAGGCTTAAAAGGGCGTTGTCTCGCGCTGGCAGCTTTGGAACGAGTGAGGTTGAGGCAGCGGGCCAAAGTTCGATACCTCCGTGATGCAAGTTCTTCTTTCTTTCGGCTAAAAGCAATTTCGAGGAGACGCAAACTTTTGATTCCAATCCTGGAACATGATGGGCAGGCTGCAACAATTCAGAGGGATATGGAGGATATGTCAACACAATACTTTCAAGAAGTAATGGGCGCTCATGTGGGGGATCACACAACTCTCAATTTTCGAGCCATTGGGATCCCCCGTGCTGATCTGACAGAGCTTGAGGAGGTGTTCACAGCTGATGAGGTTTGGAAAGTAATCAGGTCAATGCCAAATGAGAAGACACCGGGACCTGACGGATACACAGGCTTGTTCTATCAAGTTTGTTGGGCCATTATCAAGGTGGATGTTATGGCAGCTCTACACAAATTCCATTCGGGTATACGCAGAATTTGGACTTGCTGAATAAGGCGATTATTACCCTCCTGCCCAAGAAGGAAAATCCAGTCCTGCTAAAAGACTTCCGTCCAATAAGTCTGATCCATAGTTTCTCCAAGCTTGCCTCAAAGTTAATGGCGACTAGGTTGGCTGAGAGGATTGGTGAGATGGTATCCTCCACACAGTCCTCTTTCATTAGAGGGCGCTCGATTCATGAAAATTTCTTGTTCGTCAAGGGCATGGCTTTGAAATTTCATCGCAATCGTAAGCCGATGGTGCTACTAAAGTTGGACATTACCAAAGCTTTTGATTCAGTATCCTGGGCCTTCTTGATACAGCTTCTATGGCATAGGGGTTTTGGACCCAGGTGGAGGAGTTGGGTGGCAGCTCTTCTGTTGACAGTAGAGACTGCGGTAGCTATCAATGGCCGCAAGGGACTGCCGATCAAGCCGGTGCGAGGCTTAAGGCAGGGCCTTTTGTTTTGGTGATGGACACTTTGCAAGCGATCATAGTCACAGCCACCCAGTCTAGGATTCTTGCAAGAGTGGACAGAAACCTGTTGTGTCCAGGAATTTCTCTATATGCGGACGATGCGGTCATTTTCCTCCGACCGACCAAGGAAGATGCCTTGGCGGTCAAGGGTATCTTAAGGTGTTTGGCATGGCGACAGGGCTCCAAACCAATTTGTCTAAGAGTGCCATTACCACTATCCGATGTGAGGACGAAAAGGCACAGGAGATGCAGAACATCTTGGGCTGTCGACATGAAACCTTCCCTATAACCTATCTGGGGTTACCACTCTCTCTTCGCAAGCCCACTAAGACATAACTGCAACCTATGCTGGATCGCCTCTCAAAGAAAATGGGAGGATGGAAACCCAAATTTCTGTCTCCAGGGGACCGCCTTGTACTGGTGAAGTTGGTTCTAATGGCCCTTCCAGTCCATACCATGTCGGCACTAGAGCTGCCCGGATGGGCGATCAAGGAAATTTAGAGAAAGTGTCGGGGTTTTCTGTGGAAGGGATAGGAGGATGTTAGTGGTGGACACTGTTTGGTTGCGTGGTCATCAGTTTGTATGCCACTAGAGAATGGAGGGCTGGATGTGAAGGGCCTAACCTTACTTGGCAAGTCACTGCGGCTGAAATGGTTAGCCCTCAGACCTGAGCAGGGGGGAAGACCATGGACGTTCCCGAAGCTGAAGCAAGACAAGGGGCTGGAGGATATCTTCTTTACAGCTGCGAGCTATCTATTAGGTAATGGTGAAGGCACTGACTTCTGGAGGGTGGATTGGCTGCCTCTTGGTCCAATCAGGACAGCACTGCCATCCCTTTTCTCTTTTGTGGGCAACTCAAGAATCACGGTACAGCAAGGGCTCCAAGACAACAGATGGGTGGGGGATATTCACGGCACACCCTCAAACAGAGCCTTGCAAGAGTATCTCTTGCTGTGGAATGCGCCGTGGGACTTCCAACTATAGGAGGAACATGATTCAATCCGCTAGAAGCCGGAGCTACATGGATGTTTCACGGTCTCGTCAGCCTACCAACTTTTCTTAGTCCACGAGCAACCCAGACGGGGTAAGTTGCTCTGGCGGACCAGGAAGCCTTCCAAAATTCGCTTCTTTATGTGGCTGGCAATCTGGGGTCGGTGTCTTACTGCCGACAATCTCCAGAAGAGAGGATGGCCACATCAACAAGCTTGTCCCCTGTGTCAAAGTTCACCTGAGACATGCGAACATTTGTTTGTTGATTGTCCTTTCACCAATAGAGTGTGGAGGCTGTGGAGGAGTTGGATTAACATAGCAGATGAAGCCGGGCGAGAAGCAGTCGAACGAGACATCTGTCCTTGGAACTGGGACGGAGCAAACTGACGGTGAAAACTGGGGAGATTGGACCTGGAACTCAGACCACCACGAGTCTGCATCTGGGAGACCTTGCGCTTGCGAAAAACCTCGATCTCCTTCCTAGCGTCTTCAATCACTAGGGCTCTATTGACCATGTGCTGAAAAGTAGGAAAGTCATGGGCAAGAAGCTGAATCTTCATTGCCACATTCATTCCCTTCAGGAACTTCCTGATCTTCTTCTTGTCCGTGTTCACTTCCTCGGGTGCATAGCGAGCTAGATGGTTGAACCTGCTCAGATACTCGCTGATGCTGGAATGTCCTTGTTTGAGGTTGTTGAATTCTTCTCTCTTGATGTCAATCACTCCTTCTGGGACATATGCGGCTCGAAAAGCTTCAGCAAACTCGGGCCAGGCTATGGTAGTGGCATCCTGATGGGCGGCACAGTAGTTCTCCCACCAGTCGGCGGCTGGACCACGGAGTTGGTGTGCAGCAAACAAGGTTTTCTCTAGGGGTGTGCACTGCGCTAGGTTCAGCTTTATGTCCATATCCTTCAGCCAGTCATCAGCCTCTACTGGCTCGGCGGTCTGCGAGAACTCTGCTGGGCGGGATCTCAGGAAGTCGGCAAGCTTAGAGCGACCATGGGCTTGTGCTGGTGGAGCTTGGTGGAGAAGAGGCTGTAGGGCGGCCAAGTTCTGAGCAATGCCTTGCAAGATCTGAGTCTGGATGGCCATAAGCTGCTGTGGGTCTACCGGAAACTGGGGAGGTTGAGGCAATCCCTCCTGGTTGGTGGCTGCAGCGGCACGAGCACCAGGGCCGGCTACACGACCATTACCGGACATCCGATCATGAGTCTGCTCCACTTCCTGCTCATTCACCGCCGAAGGCACGTTGTTGAAGGCTGGAACTTGGTCTTCAAAACCTAGGCGAGCTGAAGCACGGGCATTACGGCGCTGACGTCCTATCATCTGGTCCTACAAAAGAGGGCAACCAAGGGAGAAAGGCTCAGAAGGACATCGGCAACCAGACCGATGGAACGGATAAGGGAAGCGACAAGGACAGCAAGGTGGATTCAAGCAGCAGAACAAGAAACACACTCGGGAACCCAGCCTCAACAAAAAGGCGACAGATAGGGCACTGCAACTTAGGGGCTGATGCCAGAGACTTGCGCAGGAGCCAAAGGTAGCGAGATAGCCAAGAGTTTAAAAACATTTTCAAAATCTATAAGGGCAAAAAGGGATGCGCGGCCAAGTCCTAGTTTTTGCAAATAGTGTAGTCTTCAAAATAAGATCCTCCAAGACATCTACACGCTTAAGGTTTCACTCCTAGGGCCAACCTATGCTATGATACCACCTCTCCTGTGGCGCCCCGCCCCGGGGGAGGGCCCACAATGTGCACACAGTACCCGATCCCTGGATCAGTAGTCGGATACACACATAGTCATTGGTGATACAACTCAGAGTACAACATATACATATCAGAGTACATGCATATATAATACAAAGGTTTCTATCCAGGACAGGCCCCAGATAGACAAAAGCAACAACAAGGTAAACTAGTGATAACAGCACAGACAGGGCGGAAGCAGGAAAAAACCACTCGGCAGAGGAACACAGCTATACCACAGGCTTGGTTGGGAACTAGGCTTGAAACCTCAGAAGTCTTCGTAGTCGGCTTGGTCTTGGAAGAACTCGGCAGCAGTCGGATCTTCGTCTTCTTCGAAACCTACTATACATATATATGAACAAGGGTGAGTACTTTCGTACTCAGCAAGCCGGGGAAAAGATGCCATGTCGGTTAGACAAAGGGGCTAGGGGTTTTATTTGCGAAAACATTGCCTTTAGAAACATTTTTGCTTGTCAAAATACTAGTGTGTCAAGTTTTTGTTGTCGGAAAGAGGCTCACACCTCGATCCATTTCGCAAGTTGCTTTTCAACAATTCGCCACTTAATGAATCATATGTTTCCATCTTTACATCAGATTAACATCCGAGTGGCTCCGACCACTCCATTCGGTCTGCTGTTTTCCCGAGTGGCCACCACCACTCGTTGACCCTGAGATTCGGCTACAACCAAATCTCAGCTCTCTTTTTAGTATGTTCCGGCTACAACCGGTTAGATCGCTACACTGGCTACAACCAGTTAGCTCAACACTGCTGCCCTGGCTACAACCCGGGAGCATGCTCTTTATCGTCTTCTGGCTACAACCCGAAGACTTATCTCCTGATTACTTTTCACACACTTGCTTATGGTGCTTCAACACCCCGGGTCACACAGACCCATTTCTGGCCACACAGGCCTTCCGTTTGCTTACTCGGCAAACTCTGGTCACGATTCCCTTCCCATAAATCAGCTTCACAAACCACTGGCAACCAAATCTACGCTATGGGAATCACCTTACATCGCTCTTAACCGTGGGCACGGCTGTTCGAACAGTTCAACTGAAACCCTGCAGAGGGTGCACGCTTTACCCAAACGACACAAAACTTACACCGAGTATTGGCCTGTACCGGAAGTTTGTGACAAGGCCATTTCTAAAGCCAGTCTAGGGTTATCCAATGCCAGCAAAAGGATCCACACAGGATCAATGCTTCAGGTCAGCTACAACCACCATCAGCACCAGGGCCCACGAGCCACAACTCAGATAAGTCCACTCCATTCGGCACCAGACTTCCCTAAACCTACAATTTACTCGGCCAGGGGCAGCCCATACTACCCGTTTGGTCGCATTGTAAAATGCTCGGATGAAATCCCCAAAGGAAACGATCCTTATCGACAATACATAGCCAGGCCACACAGGCACTGACCCTGTACCTCAAGGTTTTCACAAACTTTTTACTTATTTCACAAACACGCCGATACACAGAGTACCGGGTTTTCAAACAAGTGAGTAAAAACCCATATTTTCCAACGACAAACAACGATGCAGGGCTAAGCATTCTACTCGGCAATCGTACCCAACGGATATGATGCCAACGTGCCATTTGTGGGGCTTTCAAGAGAGAAATATATCAAAATCCTACCGAAATAAGTGCGACTACTAGGTAGGTCCGTCGGTTGCGCTTGCAAACCGAGGCCAAGCAATTTACAATGTAAACTAAGCATGCATATTTTGCAAACAACATAATTTTGCATATATAGGAAACAATATGGTCAAAGGGGCTTGCCTTGTTCTAGAGAAGGATCTTCCTCAGTGAAGACGGCTTCTGGATCGTTCTCCGGTTCAGGCTCGGTTAGGGACTCCGGGCGAAGCAGCAAACAGCGGCGAGGGAGCTTGGGAAGTAGGAAACGGCTCCGAGGCAGGGAAGGAAGAAGATGACGATTCAGCAGAGTTGGCCGGGTTGCAAAACAAGGGAATGAGGAGACACGGATGGCCTTATATAGCCGGCATGCAAAACTGAGGCACGGTGGAGCTGGGCAACGGATAGAGCAAAGAAGTCAAGATGAGCTTATAAGGGGTATGACACCAAGGCAGAGATTGACTTTGGGGCTGGGTGTGGCCGGTGGAGTTGGTAGACACTGTAGCGGCGATGAGACGCTAAGGTCGTGGGTTGGATGAGCTTTACTGACAGAACTGCTGACTGACCACTGGTCCAAGCGATGCAGCGGGGTATTGTCCACTGGTCCGAATGATGCTGCGGGCAGGTGAAAGCTGGTTACTTCACTTCGATAGTCGGCATCCAACGAGAGGGGCGCAACTGGGTGAGACGATGAGACAACGGGCAAATTCTCAAGGTAGTCGGCAACTTCGCAAGGTTACTCGGCAGCAAAGGTGACCGAGTGACACAAGGGAAAAAGGCAAGACATAGGAACTGAGTAGTAATCTACTCGGCACAAGGGGAAAAAGTAGTTGGCTGGCCAGGAAAAAGGAACTAGGTGCAGCTGAACTGGATAGGAGAGGGATTCGAACTGGGGAAAACGGATTTCAACAGGGAAAGGGAAAACGGGTCGTTACAGTTTCAGCTGCCCGGGGAGGCACATACGGACATGGCAGATTGGTGGCTGGAAACCAGAGAGGTATTTGAGGAAGGATTCAAAAGAGTCTTTGATTCTCTCTTCCTGCTGCTTTGCTGGCTGGTATGGAAGGAAAGAAATGCGAGAGTTTTTGAGCAGCGAGTTAAAGACAACGCTCCAGTTATTTTCCGGTGTGAAGCAGGAGATCATTTTATGGCGACATGCTGGCCTGTTTTTACCACAAGATGATTAGTTTCTAGTTTGTCTTCTACCGCTTGGTGGATGTCTGCAATTGCTCCACTGTTCGGCAGTCTACTGTAGTTGTAAACTTCTGTAAAACTCTCTCTCAATCTTAATGAAATTGGTCGGCCATCCTTCGGCCGACCCGGCTAAAGAAAGACACGTACCTTGAAGAAATACCAGAATGCTTCACATGTCAACGGTCTCAGTCTAAGAGCCCGTGTGGGGCCGAAACTTGTGATGTTCTCAGATCGACTTGTGATTATGATTTTAGCACCTTCTGGAATGCACAGTTCTGAAGAGTATAATCTCCATTTCTCCTCATCAACATGCCTAGAGAGTTAGATGACAAGTAGCAATCTTTTGTGTGAAGCATGACTCTGATGCTTAATGATGAAATTATCTCTCACAATGGTTGGTGTTTCATCCTTCATGTCATTTCCGCTGTAAAAGAGAATCAGAGAGAAGTGATTCCGGACTCTCTCATCAATGCAGGCATGTTCAACAAGGGTGCTCTTTCCAATATGTCTTGGACCAACGATTGGGAGAACACCAAGATTTGAACTACCAGGTGGTTCCATCTGTAGCAAGAACTCAATGGCCTATTCTAGTTCCATATGTCGGCCGAACATACACTTGTCCAAAAACACGTGCGCTATAAGGTTGGCGATACATAGGACGGTACTGCATCAAAAATGCAATGAACTCCTCCATATCAGTTATGAGCATTTCTAGCCTATGAACCATCTTCTGCAAATCCTCTGCCTCCCCACCACTGAATACTATACATTGCAGTTTACTCGTTGCGAAACGGAGACGCTTAGCAGGATTGAATCTGGACAAAGCAAAGGAATGGCACACCTCATCATCTTTGGCCTTGTCTTGAATTGCTCGGTATCTGAAGTTATCAAGAAGGTAGCAGCCTCTGAACATCTCATCTCTTAGGATCTTGAGCTGTTGGAGCATCCCTTGGTTTCTGACGTGCCGCCCTTCAGCCTCCTCGACGATGGTACTGATCCTCATAAGCAGCTGCTGTAGCCGCTGTTGGTTCTCCTCAGCAGTTGCCTGATTGCAATACTTCCCGGCTATGAAGGACATGGATCTACCGACAAGATCGCCAATAGCTGCAGAAATGAACATCTCCATTAACTGTGATCTGGAAATGGACATCTTCATCTCTCCGAGACTCCCACACAAACTCACTGGAAATGGACATCTTGATCTTGCTGTATTCAAAGCCTATCTGTCTCAAGAAAACAGAAAATATTTGCCATTCTGCTTCAGTTCGGACAGGTGTGCAGATACGTGTATTGCGCTTGACTTCCAAAGATTCAAGCTGGAGAATGCCTCCAAGTTGAACCTGTCAATATCTTAAAAAAGAAAAGAAAAGGAGCTAGCTATACCTGTTGCCTCGCCAGTCGCCGCGGCGGCACACACGGCGTCCGCGAGAAGTTGCCTGCTGGATGCACGTGCGTCTACGAGGCCTCTGGCTCCCCTCTGATTGCTTATCGCCGCAGGTAGACTGATGCAGTGAAACGGAAGTTTGGCATCCTTTGGCGACAGCAGCAAATTAAGTTGGGGCAATGCAAATTTGCCGTCGCCAAACTCGTCGTCACAAATCAGTGGTTTGGAGCACTGGCTGCTGACAAGAGCCAAGCCAGGAGCAATCTTCACCTGAATCTGAATGTACCTGTAGCACGGCTGAAAATATGCAGGGGATCGGCAATTTGGGTTAATAAGACAAAACATCAGTTCATAAGCAGACTAGCAGAGTGAATGCAACCAGATTCTACAGGTGTTGAAAAGAAGAGAAGACAAATATGATTTGGACAAAATATTGTCATAACAGTGTATAAAGGATGTGACTCATCTACTTGCAACAAGTGAAACAACATATACACACCTAGAAGTTCTAGAATCTGTTAAGTTCTATGCTTGTTTATAGCCAGACAAGTCATGGAGATACAGAAGATCCGATCCTTTCCTGAAAGCAACCTACCACGTCAACAACTACTCAAGACTGTTTCAGCCAAAGGCCACAGCGACCTAATATGAGCACTTCCTCAGTACACAGCTCAAAACAGACAGTAAGATACAATGGGGAAACCGGCAAAAACAAGACAAAGGTCAAAAGACAGCACTACTCAAGAAAAATGGTGCCCAAAACTGACGTAAAAGCATATTAGCTTTAGCGAAATATTTTGAAAAGATTTACCAAAGAGGCAAGGAAACATAATATTTTGGGTAGGAAAAAGACCTTTCCTTATTTCACATCCTTTGTTCTAGTTCCACATCATTTTTTTTAATTCAGCCCTTCATCACAACAGGGCTAAATGCTTAGAGGATGTATTAAATATTAGGTTGATAGTATGTTTCCCAAAGAACCAAATTCACACTATCCAGATAGGTATATGTACGATCTTAAGGATGGCTTTTACTTTTCCAGTAGAAGATTGTGGTCCATATTTGATCTCCAACCCCTGTGGGCAGTGGCTTCCCAACAATGCGGTTTAGTACATTCATAGACCTTAAGGCACATGAAAAAATCCCAAGTGGAAGAAAATACTACTAGCTCTAGTAAGCAATGCATCTATGGCTAGAACACCAATGATTTCTGCAAGTAATTGCAAACATATTGAAAATATGGTTGATTTAAAAAGTTATGAACTTTATACAATGCAAAGTACCGTGTCCTTCCTACGCAAACTGCAATATCACACATGCTATTTTAAGCAAAGCACATGAGCGTTAACTAACTGTCCCTAGTCATACTCAGTAGACATGTTAAGAGTTACTACTATTCACCATGCAACAGTAGCGGAAAACAAGATATATATGAAAAAAAAAAGATAGGCCAAACAGAAGTATATGAAGATAAAACGCACACTTTTAAGCTATGATAGAACTCATGGCTTTTGGAAATTTTACTGAATTGAGAATAAATGGGAGATGAAACTGAAGCTTGGCAAGGCTTATTGTCTACCTGCTTCTTTTTGAAGGAAAGTTATTCACTGCTCTTATATAGTTCCAATTAATCACAAATATGTCCAATTTTAAGTATATATACAGAGGCTAGTGGTGGCGGTGAGTGGTGAATCTGTCACCATCACCACTACCAACTCCCTGTTTTTTATAGGAAGAAAAAAAAATAAATGTGAGGTTAGAGGGTCCACATATCAACCACTCCACCACCAACTTCCTATTTTTTGTATGAAGGAAAAAGAACAATGTAAAACCATAGGGCCCACATGTGAGTAATAGATGTAAATTAAGAGATAATATGTGCACAACGTTATGGTAATAACGGGTTAATTATAATTTTTTTTAATTGAAATCCCATTGCAGCGCACGGGCAATATGCTAGTTTGCCCAAAAGATTAGAAGTTAGGAACTGAAGCATATAAAAACTAACAAATTTAAAAGTAATTTCTGCAAGCATACAAGTGATTCATCACAGGAGTTTCAAGGCTCGACAGATCCTCAAGAGTCTTGGACATCTATCGAAATGCAACTATCACCAAAAGTTGACACAAATACGACATAACCCATAAGATTAAAAGGCTTGACTTCAAGAACATAACTGTTTGTTAAAGATAGGCAAAACAAGGTCGCTCAGCGACAGCGAAACACCACCACATGACGAGTTTCCACATAAATGGATAAGTAAACATATGAAAAGCAATGAAAATGATCTACCTTCAGATGCTAGAAGGAAAAAAAAAACTTATATGTGGCAAAATGCTTCAAAAACTCTCAGGAGACATATTCATCAACCCCTTTAAAAGCTTCAAACATATTCTTATAATAAGAGCTCTTGTAAAACTGACATTTAGTTTAATTTATCTAGTGTAAAAAAAAATGACACTGGGGGCAGCAAAAAAATGTTGACACCTAAAACTGAATAACCAACTCCACATGTTCAGAATATGCATCGTGACATCAATCATCATGGTTAAATCACGCACACAGATACAGTGCCTGGAATTGCATCATATAAAATTGCAGAAACATCATATGAAACCTTTACACACTAAAAGGTTAAAATCCCAGTCTAATGTGTCCATGAAGCTTGATTCATCTGGCAAATGATAAAATCAAGAGATATACAACTTTATTTGACTCATCAATCATCAGTTATCACTACATGTGCATGGCACTCGAGTGACAAAACAGCTGATGATACAACACTACAGTACAGATACCAAAAAACCACAAGTACATCAGTTTTGTATATCAACACTACAGATTATAGAGAAGATAAATAGACCTCGGCAAGTCGCCACTAATCGTGTAGTCCGACCATTGTCGAATGAAAGGATGTGTGATCCATGGACTCCCGGGCATTCCTCATCCTCTCAGGCCTCACCCTTCTTCGCCATCAGCCTGGCAGGATTCCCCACCGCGGTGTTCCTCGCCGGCACATCTATCAGCACCACTGACCCGGCACCAATCTTAGCCCCGGCTCCAATCTTCACGTTGCCAAGAATCGTCGCTCCAGCGCCAATCAGAACCCCATCCCCAATCTTGGGGTGCCGGTCACCCACCGCCTTCCCAGTCCCACCCAAGGTGACGTGGTGGAGAATAGAGACGTTGTCGCCGACGACGGCTGTCTCGCCGATGACGACCCGCCGGGCGTGGATCGAGAGGATTCCCTTGCCGACGACCGCGCGGGGGATGTCGACGTGAAGACGTCGGCACGCGGGACTGGAGCGCGAGCGCTAGGGGGCGCGGTGCTGCGCCAGAGGGTGCGATACGCGTGCGCCTGATGGCGAGAACCCCTTGAAGTTGAGGAGGCACTGCGAGAAGCCGACGCAGGCCGGTCGCGGAGCGCACGCGAGAGGTCGGCCACGACGGCGCGCGGAGAGACGGGTGCGCGGTGAAGGAGCGAGGAAGAGGTCGTAGAGGAGCGTGGAGAGGAGCGTCGAGAGCAGAGCTTGTTGCGAGGGTGGAAGAGAGGAGCGGGAGAGACGGGTGGGAGAGCACGGTGGCGTAGAGGAACGACGCCAGTGCCGGCTCGGCGTCGGCGTCGCGGCGGGCCTCCGCCTTGATCTGGGTCCAGACCAGGACTCTCGTCCTCCGACTCCGCGGCGGGAACGCCGGGACCACCTCCGCGGGAGCGCGGGGGAGCGGGGAGTGGACCGGCGGTGGTTGGAGTGGTTCGCGCCGGCGCCGCCGTCGGGCTCGTGCGCGTGCGGCTGGCCGGCCGGCATCGCGGCGCGCGCGGCCGGGGATCGGGTTGGTGGGTGAGGCGACGCGAGCGGAGGAGGATCTTGCGGGCCACTAGCGCCGGAGGCCGCACGGCGGAGGCGTATATAGCCAGCTCGCGACAAGTGGAACGCCATTGAATTTTTTTTATTTTTTTATAAAAATATTTATAAAAGTATAATTAATTTTAAAATTTTAAAAAATATACTCCTAACACCCTCCGAAAGGATGTTTTTCGATTTGATGACGTGACAGACGGTCGTAGGCCAGGTGGTCGATGGCCGTCTGCCATTTTGCAGGCGGCCCCCTAGCCATAAATAAACCGTCCTCTGGAGAGCGAAGGACGCGCCTCCCAGAGGACGGTTTATTTATGACCAGGGGGCCGTCCTCTGGGAGGGCGGTTTTTAGCTGGCCCAGTATAAAATCGTTTCTCAGACTCCAAAAAATCATAAAATTTACAGAAATCACAGAAAAAAAGAAGAGAGAGCTAAGAGCGAGGCTGAACGAAAATAGCGAAGCTCTGCCGGTTTACTGATTCGTCTGCAGGTAAAATCTATTGTCCCTTTGTAATTTCTATTTATATGCAAGAATTGATGTAGTATTGTACTGGTTACGTGTATAGTACTATATGAAAATAAGTTGTTACTCGTAGATCTGTAGGTGTTTAATTAATCTGTTAGGCAAGATAATTTGTGTAGAGATGGTAGTTATAAAATCTCGATTACACGGTATTAGATGTGAGGAGAAGGTTGGTACCTAGTTTAACTGTATTTTTTTATCAACACATATGTCAAATAAGGTGATATTTCAGTTATTTTATGGGCAAGTAAATGTTAGGTATGGTTCACAAGATGTAGATCTGTCGGAGTTTAATTCAACGGCTAAGGGCATTGATAGGCTAGCTGAGAGAAGTTTCGGGTTAGTGTACAACTGGCTGATGCGAGGTTTTCAACTGGACCCCCTAGATCAACGCAATAACCTTGTATATTGTAGTCAGTTGTGCAGTTGAAGGTTTTTTTAGAACTGATGCCGGTGGATTGTATTGCCACTTAGAGATGGTACGTGAAGAATGGATTCCAACGTGGTTGGCCACTAAGCATACTTGTGTCGGTGTATGAGAAGGATAACACCGTTGCTGCAATGCCCTTACAAGATGATGAGGTGCCGGTTCGACAGCCACCCGGTCCGACCCCAGGTGAGGTGCCGGTTCGACCGCCACCCTATCTCATTTGCTCTGGCGGTACTAGATGCTGCTGGTCCGACCAGGTGGAGGCAGGCGGTCCAACCGCCACCCTCATAAGAACTGCTGGACGGTTCTGTACCGGGCCGGTCCGACCGGTTTTGTATCATTTCCATTTTACAGGCGGCCCCCTCACGGTCCAAAAACCGTCTTTTAGGAGAACGGCAAGGGGGCCGCTCGTAAAATGGCCAACCATAGGGCCGGCCATTTGCTGTCGGCCTCTAGCTAGCAAAAACCGCCCATTGGGAGGACGGCAAGAGGGGTCCGCCCGCAAAAGCGTCGGCCCCGCGGACGGTGTTTTTGCAAGCGGCCCCCTTACCGCTCTCCTAGAGGGCGGTTTATTTATGACCAGGAGGCCACCTGCAAAATGACAAATGGCTGTCTGCCACGTCATCAAATTGTTCTTGGGAGGGCGTTAAAAAAAAAAAACCCTCCCGGATGATGTTGGGAGTACATTTTGTAAAATTTTAAAATAAAAATATACTTTTGTAAATATTTTTTAAAAAATATAAAAATAAAAAAAATTCTACAGCCATTCGGAATCACAGGTTTGCTGCAGCCTGCAGGCTGTAGGTTGGGCTTTAGAATGGGCCTGGCTTCCAATTTCTATTTATTTATTTATTTTTATTTTGCTGTTGATGTAGAAAGAAATTGGACTAACTTACATTAGCATCAGATGATACTCCAGCACGTTGACATAGTACATAGCTAGGAGGTTTCCCTGCGCAATTTTATGCGGGCTAGTTGAATTAGATTTGTTATATAATTCTTAGCTCCTATTCCTATATATGCAATTATATTTTATATAGAATAGATATTAAAAGTAGTATTGGATTTAATATACAACTGTTTTCTTCTGTTTCTATATATATACAATTGTACTTGTCGGGCGAAACGGATGGGGGTCCCCACAGTCCGGCGGGGGACGCGTGATCCTCTGCCACAGGCAGCTCCCTCGGCCTATATTCTTCACCGGCAACGAGTGGCTACAGCCCTCTTTCAGCTAAGTACCCGGGGCCTTGGCTCCGGTTCCGGGAGCCACTTCCGTGCCCGGGACCCGGCGCCCGGTCCGGGGTGCCGCCTCCCGTGCCTCTCCGGGCCCGGGAGTGCTTTCCTCGGACGCGCCCTCCCGTGCCCGGGTACGCCACGCCCGGGTACATCTTCCTCGGGACCGGGCTCCAGGGATACTCTCCGGTCCCGGGGCTCGTTCTCTGGGAGCAAATCAGCTCCCCCAAATATACCAGCATTAATGGTGAGGCAACAGGGCGCCTCCCGTCTGTCTCCCGACAGCATCTCCAGGAGACAGCTCGACAAAGAACCAATCAGACCAGCCGCCCTCAGCAAGCAGACAGCACGCTCCTCCAGGCGCGGCGCAGCAGGCGGCCGCGGGTGTGCGCGTCACATCCTCGCGCTCTAGCCGCCCTCAGCAGGCGGACAGCGGCGACTAGACGTCCTCCAGCGCGGTGTGGCAGACGGGCGCCGACCGGCACGACAAGACGTAGCATATCTAGCTCTCTCTCTCTCTCACCACGTATGACCGGCACTGTGGACTCCCCTTGCTCGATAAAAGGAGGACCATGCCGAACGAATGAAGGGGAGACGGGCTCCGGCCTTAGACAGCACACACTGAACGGAGGACCTCTACTGTCCTTCTTCCTCAAGTCTCCCGGCAAGCTTCCGAGCTCCACGGGTTCACCTTGTAACCGTCAGACCACATTCTCTCACATAGCCAAACACACAGGAGTAGGGTTTTACGCTCCGGCGGCCCGAACCTGTATAAATCCTCTTGCCTCCTCTGTGCGCAACTGTTGATTGTCTTCCTGGACGCCCCGTGCGATCACCACGCTTCGGACGGTCCGGACCCGCATCGGACGGTCCGGACCCTTCTGCTTCACCACGGTTCGGACGGTCCGGACCCGCTTCGGACGGTCCGAACCCCGCAGCTTCTTCTACGTCTTCTTCGCGTATCTTTCTTCTACTCCCTGACGTCGGTTTCGCCTGAGAACTACTCCCCTGGCCGAATCTCAAAGGGGGTCTCCTGACTTCCTGCCGTCGGAGTTTCATCCTTCGACAGTACTTTATATATAACTATTGCCATTAATCTATAAATCTATATTGTTATAATTTAGTGTTATCACAATCTAACGACTTAGATTTTATTTTTTCTCCGGTGGATGTGGTAATTTCTAGGCCTTCATATCGAACATGGTGACTTCTTTTCGAGCTATTTTTAATGGCCCGCACATTTGCGCAGCTAGATTTAATTTATTTTTAAGTTTTACTTCCACTTTTGTTCTTCAAACTCCAAAAACATGTTAATCTTTACTTCGCTTAATCGTTGGTCATTTTAATATGACTCTATTGAGCATTTATCGGTTGATCAAATTGGTTCTATAGCATCTATTAATCGTGGTTTGAGATATAGTTTTCGACCCACTTCAATAACACCAAAAGTTACCTCTGTTCTCATCAATAGCACTCCATCCAGACTTTGTTAGTTTTCTATTTGTTTATTTTCCTTCCCAAAAATAATAATGCGAAATATGTAAAGCACACTGTCTTTTCCCTCTTCCTCCTCTAGCCTCTCATCCCCTTTCTTTCTCCTACACATCACGCCACCCAAATATGTAGCCATAGCTGCTTGCGAGAGCCAACTGTCGCCTCTCGAACTGACTCGACACCACGCTATTACTCTCGCGCTTAAGCTATCCCACCACAAACTACTTCCCTTGATCTTGCTCGTCACTCCATACATCACTATTCTCAAGCTTGCCCATAATTGTCGTGCCGTCGAGCTTGTTCATACTAATATCTAAGTTAAACCTTTGCTGTTTCGGCACGTGTAACACCTTGCTCTAATATATCATGCGCACCAAATAAAAGTATTACGTATGGGTGCTTTATGTTAAAACATAATTATCTATCTACTACCTTTATTCCAAAACATTATTATTTTTGTAGTTGAACTTGAACTACAAAAGATAATAATATTTTAGGACAAAGGTAATATTATATTATAAAGATAGGTTAAAAAGATTGTTCGAAAGAATGGGGGCTCGATGAATCGCTGGCCACGACACATGTTTGAAGTCGTAGCTTGCCATGTGTCAGGAAATACGTTATCTTGCATTGAGCGGTCCTCAAATTCTCCCCAACTTAATTTGTGTCTGCTAGCTGTGGCATTGCGTCGATCTAGAGTAAACGCAATGCCAACAAATTAATAGTCCTACAAAATATAAACAAACATAGAAACATGTTTTTACAAAACACTGCTCTTCGTTTGTAACATTGAGACGCGTATTAACTAAATATATTTTTCTAAAAAGTGCATCATATTATTTTTTTGTGAGATTACATCTTTCAACTATATAAATATATATATTCCCAATGCATGTCCTGTACGTCGCTATATTATATATGGCTAGCCCGGCAAGCGATCAGATATGATCCATTGGTCGTAGAGCACCAAACCGGACAGGTCTTCTGTCTTCAAGGCCTGGTCCGACCCTGCCACATGTGGGAGAGCCAATAGTTGTACCGTTTAACTACTTTGGTACATGTATCTTATTAATCTCTGTAGATTATGTGATCTATTAAAAATAAATGTTTAGCTTAACCATGATCACATAATGCGGAAATTAGAGTAACTGACCGGCATGTGATGAAGCTATTGCGATATGCTCGATTTTCTCTGTGAAATCAGAAGTGGATGTAGAGGACGAAGTCTCTCGAACCATTCTGGTGCTTGATGCAGGTGTAGGAGTGGTACGGGTGAGGTGACGTTGTTCATCCGGTCACCACCTATACTGCCCTAGAACCGTTGTACGTCTTCCCTCCAACGTTTTAAGAATCAGAATAGAGTTTAGGGCTTTTAGAGAGAAGATGAACGTGAGAGAGGCGTCCCTCCTCACGGCCGCACTCTATTTAATCTAGCGTTGAGGGAAGTTGAGAGCGATCCAATTTTGGAAAGAATTGGCGCTACCGATCAATGCGTATATGGAAACAGCGATATGATCATTGTGATCACGCGCGCGGCAACGAGTGAAAATCTCACGCCGTGATCACCTCCCGGTTTTCAAGCCGAGAGTCAAAATTTCCCAATAATCTGAATTTCTACTTTTACTTTCTTTCTTTTAAAGGACTCCAAAACATATTCTTATTCTAAGTTTTTGAAGCGCTTTAATCAATCTCTACCATTATAATCTAGACTCACCGTAATGGGATGGTCGATATTTTTATTTTTTTTATTGACATAGTGATTTAAAAGACTCAGAGCGAACATAGGGTCTACTTTTAAAGCTATAGATAGATAGATGGATGGATGGATGGATGCATGCCAAGTTCCAAGTTCCAACCGCTTGAAAAATTTGGCAATGTGTTGCCTTGGCGGATACTGTGGTCATGAATCTGGACAGAATCTAGGTAACATTCAGAGTGAGGCAATC
This sequence comes from Oryza meyeriana var. granulata, assembly GCA_003991445.1. NCBI lineage: Eukaryota > Viridiplantae > Streptophyta > Magnoliopsida > Poales > Poaceae > Oryza > Oryza meyeriana. Next base: position 113,355 of record RYFJ01002324.1, read on the forward strand.
TTTGGAACATGGTTATCCATCCATCCCGTAGACTTTGAAGGTCAACTGTGTGTTGTTTTGGTATACTACTGTATTATGTATGCTGCATATTATTATTTTTAAAAATAACATCGATTCTTTTCTGTCTGATGAATATGGATAGATTCTTCGCTGTATGACAAAATACGACCACATGTTTGCAGTGGCGGACACAGGATTCTGAAGATAGAGGTACAAACTTGAAAGGAAGCATCAATATATAAGAAAATCTAAAGCTCTTTATTGAAGCAAAATAACATTGATTATGTTGAAAAATTATAGATTGCACTAAGAAAAATATTTATAATTAAATATAGCTATTTTTCTATTTTGCAATTCAGGGATAAATATAGTAGTTGTTCTAACTTAAAAAACCACATATATATATGTATATATATATATATATATGTATATATATATATATATATACTCCTCCTCTTCTTCCAACCTTGATAACATTGACCTTAGAAGCATACAATATAAGCTTAGTGAGAATATAGACAACTTTTATATATCAAATTCCAATATAGAATGCATAGGGCTACAGTCATTTGCACCAAGTTGGTATAGAGATATTAAGTCTAAAAAAGATATTGAAAGAATAGTTCAAAGATTAGAAGATACTCAGATAATAGGAGAAATCCCGATGAAATACTGGGAGAAGAATTCAATTACCTGTAAAATTAATATAATAAACCCAGACTATATAATTAAAACATGCCCAATAGAGGCAACCCCAAAGGATATAGAAGAATTTAAAATACATATAGAAGAATTATTAAAACTAGGAGCAATAAGAGAAAGTAGGAGCCCGCATAGATCGGCAGCATTCATAGTAAGAAATCATGCCGAAGAAGTTAGAGGAAAATCAAGGATGGTTATCAATTACAAAAGATTAAATGATAATACCATAGAAGATGCTTATAACATTCCTAACAAGTAAGAATGGATCAACAGAATACAAGGTAATAAATATTTTTCAAAATTTGATTTAAAGGCTGGGTTTTGGCAAGTCAAAATGGCAGAGGAATCCATAGAATGGACCGCATTTACATGCCCTCAGGGACAGTACGAATGGCTTGTTATGCCACTAGGGTTAAAAAATGCCCCTGCCCTATTTCAAAGAAAGATGCAAAACATATTCAATGAAAATCAAGATTTTGTTTTAGTCTATATAGATGATTTGTTAATATTCTCAAAAACATATAAGGAGCATATTGCTCACCTAGAAATATTTTTTAGAAAAGTAGAACAAAATGGGTTAATCCTATCTAAGAAAAAGATGGAAATTTGCAAGGAAAAAATCAATTTCCTTGGTCAAGAGATAGGTGAAGGTAAAATACATCTACAAAACACATTGCTAAGAAAATCCTACAATTTCCTGATGTCATGAATGATAAAAAGGAGTTACAACAATTCTTAGGATAATAAATTATGCTAGAAATCACATAGACAATTTAGTAAAATTAGCAGGACCTTTATATGCGAAATTAAGGAAAAATGGTCAAAATACTTCAATTCTGAAGACATTAGACTAGTTAGAATAATAAAAGAAAGGGTCAGAGGTTTAAAACCCTTAGAATTACCATTAGATGAAATTATTTCATTATTGAAACAGATGCATCTCAACAAGGCTGGGTGCTGTATTAAAAACAAAGACCTACTAAATTTTCATCCAAAATAGAAGAAAAAATATGTAGATATGCTCTGGAAGTTATAAATTAAAACTGCGAATAATACAGATAGAGAGATACTCGCAATAATTAATGCAATAAATGCTTTTAGACTCTATTTAGGTTTCAAAGAATTTATAGTTAGAACAATTGTGAAGCAATATGTAGATATTATAATCAGCTTAATAGTAAGAAAAGTTCCACCAGGAGGTGGATCTTATTTGAAGATATTATTACTGGAAATGGATATAAAGTTGTATTTGAGCATATTAAGGGAAAAGATAATCATTTACCTGACCTGCTTTCTCGTTTGCCTATTTTACAGGAATGAAGAAATCAATGAACTATAATGGAGTCGAATTCTTCACTTTTGGTGATGATAACAAGCTTAAGATATTTCCACAGAATTCCTATAAATTTAAGCCCAAAAACCATATAATCATAGATGAAGTGCAGGAATACATCCTGGACAATTTCTGGTACCAATATAACAACAAAAGAGAAGAGAATGGCTATATGCTATCAATATTAAATAGCCTTACTGAATATTTTCATCTGCTAAATAGATTAATACCAGAAACAGAAAACCATGAAATAATAGAACAAAAACCCATATATGTGGTGTTTGATGGAAAACTCCCAGGGGTTTATATATCTTTTGAAGAAATAATAGCCCAAAAAATAGATGCAAAGTTAATGGAGGTTATCATGGAAGAAATATAAGATATTGACGAAACATTAAGTCAAGCAAGGAAGATTTTAGGAATAAATTACTATCTGGAGCAGCTGCAAAAGATTATATTCAGAAATGCAAGAAAGCCAAAAACAAGAGACTCAGAGACCACATATTATGCAAATATAAAGGAAGAGGGATCATCTAAAAAACCCACATATAAAGAATGCTAACCAAAGGAGTAGATCCCTTAGATGGCGAATATATTGACTGGAAAGATAATAGAAAAAATTCGAAGAGGTCTCCCCACTGTGGAAGAAGGAGTTAAAGGAAGAAATATTTAAAGAATTAAAACAAGAAATGAATGAAAAATTTGAAGAAATAAGAAAATCATACGATGATAAATTTGACATTTCTTTATCCGAAATGGACACTATGGATATCGGAGGTCATGGCAGCCAGACCATTAGAAAGAATAGTTAACATATAAAATATATATGAAGTTAAATTGATAAGGTTTATCAATCTTTCGGGCGTGGTGAAATATATACCCTCTAATTTAATTTCAACACCCAAAGCACCTCAATTATATGGAGTAAATAAGGTAAAAAATAAGTCCAGAAAGACACTCTACAAGCATAGAGTGATAATGCACGCAGCATAGGCCGAATAAATCCGGAAGCACTTTCAGTGGTGAAGGACGAATCTCTGCCAAGAACACTGTGAAGAATATAGCTTTCGGCGAAAGTTAAGGCATGCGTGTCTCGACTTTAGCCGAATAAAGGACGCCCGTGGGTGCCAGCTCATGAAGCACCTTGGCAATGAAGATAAGAACGAAGCTCGGACGAGTCTCCCCTCGGCCACTATAAAAGGAGGAGATGGCCAAACCAAAGGAACACGGAAGAAAGTAGAACTCCTTCAGGAAGAGCTCACAACCACTCTCAAGCCTTAGTCCTAGTAGTAGTAGTAGTTTTCTAAAAAGAAATCTTGCAAGTATATTGAAGCAAGGAGTGTAATACTCAGTTGTAAGGTAAGCAAGTAAGTGTTTGTATCATCCTTCGGGGTTCCCGAAAGGAAAAACAATATGTAAACGTATTTGTTTAATTATGAAGTAGTTTTCTTTAAGTTTTCTCTATCTGTTTTTTTTTCTGGAGGAGTGTTTATGCTAGGGACCCTATAGGAGAAAACTCTTCGATAGTTCTCGTTCATAGCCTGCATCTCGTATAGGCATCAGGGAGAACCAGTATCGGTAGAGAAGTGTTCCCTTTGGGTGGAACTGCCTGGGGAGAAGATAAACTCGCTGTCAGAAAAAACAGTAATTGGGAAAGCTTTAAAAGCTGCTTCTAAAAACAAATAAGTGATAAATATGGTGAGTACCGAGTAGGATAACACAACTATTTGTCTTACACCCGGCTGTACCAGTGGTTTCGCCAACCATAAAAAGATCCTAAAGAATATAAGAATTTGTGAACAGTACAAGTGAACAGTACAAGTGTGAACAATGAATTTGAACAGTACACTGCGTTTGTGAACAGTAAATAAAGAAAAGTGTAGAAGTGGTATCAGAGCCAGGCCATCATTGAAAAACTAAAGTATTTAAATCTAGAAGCTAATATCGGAAAGGTAATAAATACAAAGGATAATATCAATCTAAGGTGTAGGCTGAATCATATTGAAGAACATAGTTGGCACTCTAATAATAGTCAGCTAAACTTAATTGTTGATTTGATATATAATTTCTATATAAATTGGGGAAAAAGACAGGATGATTTGGAGCAAAAATTTGAAGGGTTACATAAAGAACATAAGCAAGTTGAAGAACAATATTCTCTTCTTAATAGTTAATTAAACTCTGCATTAAAATTACTAGAAGATTTTAAGACAAGACAAAGTAAAATTGTTCAAAACAGTGATTATATTAAGGAAGACTTTGTTCCTCTAAATAAGAAGGTAGACGCCTTAATAAATTCAGACAAAGTTAAAAAAAGTGTTGCAGAAGATCTAAGATACCTAGACCAAGAAATAGGTGAAATCAAGAAGTTAGTTGAAGAAGTAAAAGCTCTAGTGCTTTCTAGCCAAGGGAGCAAAGGGATAGTTTTGGCTTCATCAGGTATAGTCGCATCCTCGCAAGCTATAAATTCAGAAAAATGGACCTATCTAGGAATCTCCTCAGAAGAATAGTAAGCAGAGATGACAGACTTTTAAGCATTAATGATAAGCAAAAAGATAAATATGATGAAGTTGATGAACTGGAAGATGTTGCAGATTTAGACAAGCAACTTAAAAGATATCAGAAAGACACTTTAAGAGCTATAAAACCTCAACAGATATATTGTATGGGTTTCTTTGAGAATAAAAATGGGTTATATAGAATATCTAGAGAAGTAGAGCTAAGTGTCCTTACAAAACCAGTCGAGTTAAAAATTGTAGCCAAGGAATTCGAAAATGGATTAAAATATGCAGGTTATAAGTATATTCACCAAGGAATGTACATAATAGGAATCAAAGGCATGACAAGAAAGAAATTAGGAGCAAAAGTATTAATAACCTTACTGGATAAAAGATGGGATACAATAGATAAAGCAGTTTTAGGGTTTTTAGAAGGAGATATGAATGAGAATAGGTTAATAACCTATATAGCTCCAGACTTAATGATGCCCGTAAAGGAATTTATAGATAAAATGAGTTTTGGTTTTCAAACAAAGGGGTATGAAGAATTTAAAGGGACAAATTTGCTAATAAGTATAGAATTCATAGGAAGATTAACTAATAGAAGTGCTTCTAAATATAAATTAAATGTAAACGATGTAATTGATAGCATGCAATCCTAAGGAATAACATTTATGAGCCCTTTAAAAATAAGTTCTGAAGAAAGGGCAGGAGAAGAATGGAAAATTAGTGAATTAATAGAAAGTAAAACTTTGAGTCAACCCGAAAATTATATAAGTTATCAAAATAGTAAAGGAAATACCAGCATTAGATTTCTAAATTATAAGCCTAGAACCGTAGATGACCTAGATGCAGAAACCTCTGATAAAAATACCATAGATAACCGAAGACATAGCATTCCTGAGTTTATGGAAAGGTTAGATGAAGAAAGTGAAATAAAATACTATGAGGATAAATTAAAAGAAATAGCAGTAGAATATAATAATTCAATGAAAAGTGACTGGCCTAAAATAAGAGATAAAGAACTTTATTTTTACAGAGAATTGTCTAGGATAAAAAACTTGAAAAAGAATAAAGGCGTAGATATAAAAATCCCCCAAAACCAAGAAAGTAAAATAGAACAAATAAAGCGTAAAGAAAAGGCTGAAGATGATAGAGGGAAGCAAAACGCTAGCAAAGAATTAAGCGAAGAAGAGCAATGGGAAGAAAATGAGAAATTGCTTTTAGAAAGTTATGAAGAAGAAATTAGTTTGATAAAAGAAATGGAGAATACAGGAGAAATAGGAGATAACTCAGAACAATATAATGATTTTATAAACTCCTTAGATGATATAGGTCTACAAAATTTAGACAATGTAATGGAAGCTATGGAAGTAGACTTAGGAACCGGAAAGAGAAAAAGATATAGTGAAGGCTCAGTAAAAAATGAAGGAGAAAGAGAGAGACCAGTTAGAGCAGCGGGAAAATGGCCTCCAAACAGAGAAGAATATTCATATAATTATATTCCGGGACAATATAGGCATATGGGCACTAAGAGACGAGATTTTGAGAGACCTGTAAAATTTCAAAATCAAAAAAGTGATGGTGCTATTTTAAATTTAGCCGCACATGATCCCATTGACTGGCCAAATATTATTAGTATTTGGAAGGGGTTAATAGTTCAAAAATATATACAAAATCAACACAACATAGGAAGCAAGGTAGAGGATATGATAACTTATTTAGAGACATTTCTGGGTGAATCTGCTAAGATCTTATGGGAACAATGGGTTGAAAAGAATCCTAATAATTATGAAGAACTAAAAAGAGCTGGTAGTAACCCGCATAATTTTGCAAATGTGATATCTAACATTATTATAGCTGAAGACCCAGAATTAGGGTATACAACCCTACAGAATGAAAGATTAAAGGAAATAGAGAAATTAACATTAACAAGCTGGAAAGGCATAAAAGAATTCTCCTAGCATTATTTATATAACGCAATAACTGCTAAGCAAGGATACAATAGAGGCATAGTTGAAAGATATTTCAATAAATTACCTGACCCACTAGGAAGCATGATTTTTGAAGAATATAAAAAGGAAACTGAAGGAGCTGAAATTTACATTTCACAAGCAATAACCTTTGTGATTAAGCAGCTAAGAAAAATATGTACAGGAATACAAGCCCAAAGATCTATGAAATACTCTGATTATAATTTTTGCAACAACATAGTTCAGATACCATTATCATATGGGGAAGATAAGTCTAGAATCAAAAGAAATAAATTTCAAAATAGAAATAGTAATAATATTAGAATAAAAAGAAGGTACTTTCTAAGAAGATCAGATAATAGAGCCCCGTTTCTACATAAAAGAAATGTGAGAAGATATAATCCTAAAAAAACATATGATAGGACATGCAGATGTTTCATATGTAATTCTCCTGATCATTTAAGTAAAACATGTCCTAGCAAAGATCAAAAAAGGTACTCTAGTAAGTATGAGAAACAAGAGCGAGTACTAATTATAGATAGTGTAAATGAAAATATACTAATATGTGACGATGAAATAAAGGATGATGAATCTATATATTCTATCATAGAAACAGATGAAATTGAAAATACTAATGAAGAATACGAGTCGAGTGAAGAAGAAATAGATCTAATTGACGAACTAGCAGGAATGAAAATTGAAATGATGGATCAATTAAGCTGTGAACATGATTGGATAAGAGGAAAAGGTGATTTCAATATTAAATGTGCCTTTTTTATCTACTATCCTAGTCAAGAAAATAGAGTCACTTGTAGTATCTGTCTAAAATAAGCCTGTGCTGAATGTATAAGAATAAACAAACAAAAATGGAGAAAATAGGTAGAATTAGAATCAGATGACAGGATACTCTCTAACAGAGTACGAATTTTAGAAAATAAAATAAACAAATTAGAAGCGGAATTAGAAGATTTAAAAAATAGCTATGAATGTAAGGCTCTACCTGAAATAAAGACTCCACAGAACACTGAATTCAAAGAACAATTAATAACACTAAAAGACAGTAATACTGCCAAGCTAATCCAACTAAAGGATGCAATTACCAATTTTGGAAATAAGTATATAGTAAAAATGCCTTTTAAAGAAATAGTAGGAATAAGGATACCAGTAAAAGTGAAGCTATCACCAAAGGTATCATATAAAATACTAGCATTAGTAGACACAGGTTGTACAAAAAATATTATTCACGACAAGTTCTTCATAAAATGTCCTGAGCTAGTTTATACAATTGATAATAACAAAGCGGAAGTCTCAACAGATATGTCAGGAATAAGGAAAATTCATAACCAGTTAGCTTACAATATCGATTTATACATCAATGGGACAAGATACATAATAGATGAAATTACAATAAGAGATTTATCAAGGATAAATGATGATATGATAAAAGGCTTAAGATTCTTACAACAATCGGTACAAGCCACACTAATACATGATCAAGGGATTACATTCATCCCTTACCATGACAATGTTTCGTATATCTCAGAAGTACGATCAATCTTTCGGGTGTGGTGAAATATATACCCTCTAATTTAATTTCAACACCCAAAGCACCTCAATTATATGGAGTAAATATGGTAAAAAATAAGTCCAGAAAGACACTCTACAAGCATAGAGTGATAATGCACGCAGCATAGGCCGAATAAATCCGGAAGCACTTTCAGTGGTGAAGGACGAATCTCTGCCAAGAACACTGTGAAGAATCTTCTACACTTTTCCTTATTTACTGTTCACAAACTTAGTGTACTGTTCAAATTCATTGTTCACACTTTTACTGTTCACTTCTACTATTCACAAACTCTTATATTCTTTAAGATCTTTTTATGGTTGGCGAAACCACTGGTACAGCCGGGTGTAAGACAAATAGTTGTGTTATCCTACTCGGTACTCACCATATTTATCACTTATTTGTTTTTAGAAGCAGCTTTAAAGCTTTCGCAATTACTGTTTTTTCTGACAGCGAGTTTATCTTCTCCCCAGGCAGTTCCACCCAAAGGGAACACTTCTCTACCGATACTGGTTCTCCCTGATGCCTATACGAGATGCAGGCTATGAACGAGAACTATCGAAGAGTTTTCTCCTATAGGGTCCCTAGCATAAACACTCCTCCAGAAAAAAAAACAGATAGAGAAAACTTAAAGAAAACTACTTCATAATTAAACAAATACGTTTACATATTGTTTTTCCTTTCGGGAACCCCGAAGGATGATACAAACACTTACTTGCTTACCTTACAGCTGAGTATTACACTCCTTGCTTCAATATACTTACAAGATTTCGTTTTAGAAAACTACTACTACTACTAGGACTAAGGCTTGAGAGTGGTTGTGAGCTCTTCCTGAAGGAGTTCTACTTTCTTCCGTGTTCCTTTGGTTTGGCCATCTCCTCCTTTTATAGTGGCCGAGGAGAGACTCGTCCGAGCTTCGTTCTTATCTTCATTGCCAAGGTGCTTCATGAGCTGGCACCCACGGGCGTCCTTTCTTCGGCTAAAGTCGAGACACGCATGCCTTAACTTTCGCCGAAAGCTATATTCTTCACAGTGTTCTTGGCAGAGATTCGTCCTTCACCACTGAAAGTGCTTCCGGATTTATTCGGCCTATGCTGCGTGCATTATCACTCTATGCTTGTAGAGTGTCTTTCTGGACTTATTTTTTACCTTATTTACTCCATATAATTGAGGTGCTTTGGGTGTTGAAATTAAATTAGAGGGTATATATTTCACCACGCCCGAAAGATTGATAAACCTTATCAATTTAACTTCATATATATTTTATATGTTAACTATTCTTTCTAATGGTCTGGCTGCCCATGACCTCCGATATCCATAGTGTCCATTTCGGATAAAGAAATGTCAAATTTATCATCGTATGATTTTCTTATTTCTTCAAATTTTTCATTCATTTCTTGTTTTAATTCTTTAAATATTTCTTCCTTTAACTCCTTCTTCCACAGTGGGGAGACCTCTTCGAATTTTTCTATTATCTTCCAGTCAATATATTCGCCATCTAAGGGATCTACTCCTTTGGTTAGGCATTCTTTATATGTGGGTTTTTTAGATGATCCCTCTTCCTTTATATTTGCATAATATGTGGTCTCTGGAGTCTTCTTGTTTTTGGCTTTCTTGCATTTCTGAATATAATCTTTTGCAGCTGGCTCCATATAGTAATTTATTCCTAAAATCTTCCTTGCTTGACTTAATGCTTCGTCAATATCTTTATATTTCTTCCATGATAAACCTCCCATTAACTTTGCATCTATTTTTTGGGCTATTATTTCTTCAAAAGATATATAAACCCCTGGGAGTTTTCCATCAAACACCACATATATGGGTTTTTGTTCTATTATTTCATGGTTTTCTGTTTCTGGTATTAATCTATTTAGCAGATGAAAATATTCAGCAAGGCTATTTAATATTGATAGCATATAGCCATTCTCTTCTCTTTTGTTGTTATATTGGTACCAGAAATTGTCCAGGATGTATTCCTGCACTTCATCTATGATTATATGGTTTTTGGGCTTAAATTTATAGGAATTCTGTGGAAATATCTTAAGCTTGTTATCATCACCAAAAGTGAAGAATTCGACTCCATTATAGTTCATTGATTTCTTCATTCCTGTAAAATAGGCAAACGAGAAAGCAGGTCAGGTAAATGATTATCTTTTCCCTTAATATGCTCAAATACAACTTTATATCCATTTCCAGTAATAATATCTTCAAATAAGATCCACCTCCTGGTGGAACTTTTCTTACTATTAAGCTGATTATAATATCTACATATTGCTTCACAATCTGTTCTAACTATAAATTCTTTGAAACCTAAATAGAGTCTAAAAGCATTTATTGCATTAATTATTGCGAGTATCTCTCTATCTGTATTATTCGCAGTTTTTAATTTATAACTTCCAGAGGCATATCTACATATTTTTTCTTCTATTTTGGATGAAAATTTAGTAGGTCTTTGTTTTAATACAGCACCCCAGCCTTGTTGAGATGCATCTGTTTCAATAATGAAATAATTTTCATCTAATGGTAATTCTAAGGGTTTTAAACCTCTGACCCTTTCTTTTATTATTCTAACTAGTCTAATGTCTTCAGAATTGAAGTATCTTTGACCATTTTTCCTTAATTTCGCATATAAAGGTCCTGCTAATTTTACTAAATTGTCTATGTGATTTCTAGCATAATTTATTATCCCTAAGAATTGTTGTAACTCCTTTTTATCATTCATGACATCAGGAAATTGTAGGATTTTCTTAGCAATGTGTTCTTGTAGATGTATTTTACCTTCACCTATCTCTTGACCAAGGAAATTGATTTTTTCCTTGCAAATTTCCATCTTTTTCTTAGATAGGATTAACCCATTTTGTTCTACTTTTCTAAAAAATATTTCTAGGTGAGCAATATGCTCCTTATATGTTTTTGAGAATATTAACAAATCATCTATATAGACTAAAACAAAATCTTGATTTTCATTGAATATGTTTTGCATCTTTCTTTGAAATAGGGCAGGGGCATTTTTTAACCCTAGTGGCATAACAAGCCATTCGTACTGTCCCTGAGGGCATGTAAATGCGGTCCATTCTATGGATTCCTCTGCCATTTTGACTTGCCAAAACCCAGCCTTTAAATCAAATTTTGAAAAATATTTATTACCTTGTATTTTGTTGATCCATTCTTACTTATTAGGAATGTTATAAGCATCTTCTATGGTATTATCATTTAACCTTTTGTAATTGATAACCATCCTTGATTTTCCTCTAACTTCTTCAGCATGATTTCTTACTATGAATGCTGCCGATCTATACGGGCTCCTACTTTCTCTTATTGCTCCTAGTTTTAATAATTCTTCTATATGCATTTTAAATTCTTCTATATCCTTTGGGGTTGCCTCTATTGGACATGTTTTAATTATATAGTCTGGGTTTATTATATTAATTTTACAGGTAATTGAATTCTTCTCCCAGTATTTCATCGGGATTTCTCCTATTATCTGAGTATCTTCTAATCTTTGAACTATTCTTTCAATATCTTTCTTAGACTTAATATCTCTATACCAATTTGGTGCAAATGACTGTAGCCCTA
>RYFJ01002324.1:127500-293684 GCA_003991445.1 Oryza meyeriana var. granulata
TGCCATACAGAGTGTGTCTTACAAACAGAATAAAATTATATTACATAAATGCAGCGGTAGCAGCAAGTAAAGTCTGTGAACATCTAGACAAGCAGTGGCTTCCATCCCACAGGCATCTTGATGGTGGAGCCAGCCTAGTCCTCATGGCGATCCTCATCGGACGTGTACTCCACCACTGAGAGGGGAAAAAAGGGAGTAAGGCTGAGTACCACCTACAGTACTCAACAAATCACACCCATAAATATACATAATACACGGGAGGCAAAGACAGGCTAGAAGTATATTTGCGTAAAAGCAGTTGTAAACAGTAGTGGTTCGCAAACGATTATCAGAGGTTGATTAATTGATCAATATTAAGCCCTGATGAACGTTACACCACATTAACTAGGCCCAACCATCCATCTGAACTAATACCAGTTTCATTAGGTCAAGTTAATTAAAGAAAGGTGAGACTAATCATGGTGGGTCTTGGCCAACCGCCCATGTCCACGGGTGCGGCTATTCGAATAGATTTACTCTGATCAGAGGTGTACAACTGTACCCACAAGACACAGCCCCACACACGTTCCCGTGTGCCGATGTGTCACCATGGCACCCTGCGTGAGGCTGTGATAGGACCGTTCACGCAACCTCTCCTTAACCATCCACACCATGCTGAGGTTGTACCTGCTGCCAGGATACCCCACATCGGCCAAGCTACCCCCCTTGCACCATAATGGATCCGGAAGCCAGTCAACCCTACCCCGGGCCGACCCAACTCCATCACGTCCATCCTCACCATCAGTGCCTAGGAGAGGGAGAAGAGACGCTACAAGTCCAGCCGTTGACCACGCTGGCTTGTGGAAAGTATGAGTAATTGCCCAAGGGGTTCCCGCGAACCGGTTCTTAATTGCCATGGGTGCGACCAATAAAACCATACACCCACAGGCCACCATTTATGTCCAATTTTAGTAATTTAACATTAACATATCCAAGGTTCCATTTTCCGACATTGAGTCGAACCCAATAATGTAAAGGATAAAATTTAATTCCTAGATGAACTAAGTTGCTAAGCATGGCTAATCATCCTAAGAATAGTAATCTAATCATGTTGTTACCCAGGTGACAAGGAATCAAGTTTAAATACTAACGCATAGTCCTATCAATATAAAGGTTATAATCCCTCCGCATGAAATAATGAAATTATGCAGTTTATTTAAATAAACAAAGCATTTTAGCGAAGAATAGGTACAAAATGATCAAGATTACACTACGACTTGCCTTGCTCCGGCTCGACGTACTCGGCTACGACTTCGTAGTACACGGAAGAGTCACCGGTGTTAGATTCAATAACAGACAATGCATAAACAATTAAAAACAGTACATGTGGGCAATCAAACTTGAGCTGAAAGTATTTTTATTGAATTCTTGACTTTTTCTGGATTTAATGCAATTTGAATGGACTTAATCGGAGCTCATATGAATTAGTTATGAATTGTTGAAGTTTTACTATGATTTCTAATACAAATTTAATTATTAAATGATTTATTGTGCAATTAACCGATTTAATGCGTCACCAGACTCAGGAGCCAGTGCCGACAGGCAGGCCCCATAGGTCAGCGGCGCAGAGGAGGGCGGCGCATGGTGGACCGAGTCCACCGCGGCCTAGTGGGAGGTGCCCGAGTGGCGCCGACCTGGCGGGGAAGCGAGCGCCCCCGGGGCGCCACGCGGCCGGTCCGGATCTGCCCAGAGGCAGATCGGACGGCCTTGGACAAAAGATGCTCGCCGCCGTTGGCGCGGCTGCGCCACGGCGGGGCAAGCGGCCCGATGGTTGCCGCCGGCGACCATCCAGCCCCCTGGAGGACGGCGGTGAGCCGCGAGATGAAGCGAGGAAGACGAGGGGGGCTCACTGAGGGGTCACGATGACCAGAAGGCGGTGAACAGAGGCGATCAGTGGCGGCGGAGGTATAGGACGACGGCGAAATTGGCGTTCCGGTGAAGATTTTCGACGACGGAGAAACGGCCGAGGTTGAGGAGGTCCTGGCGAAGATATAGGGAGGATTTAGTGCCGAAATGGCCGAAGAGATCGACGGGAAAACGCGGCCACAAGCCGGCGGAACGGCTTACTGAGGAGGACGACGGCGAGCTTGGGTCTCTGACGGTGTAGCGACTCTCGGATGCGGCGGCCTGGCGTCGCACGAGTGCGGCAGAGCTGGCGGTAGTGAGCACGTGGTCTGGCGGCGGCTACAGCGGCAGCGGCAGGCGGCTGGAGGTGACGGAGTGTGGCGACGGCTCTGGTTTATGCGACGCGGGGTGCTAGGGAGCTCGGGAGGCGTTAGGGTTTGAGGGGAAAGGAAGAGGAGAGGACGGCGAAGGTTTTTATGCGCTCGGGCGGGCGAGATCATGGCCGTAACGGCCCAATTGCTCACTGGATTGAGGGCGGCGGGGGCGGCGTTGTGCGCAAGATTCTCGCGCGAGAGGGAACGACGGCGTCGGAGATCGTGGGGGAGTGGGCGTGGACTGAGTCCGCCATCGTTTGAACTGAGGACGGGCGCATGGGGAGTCGGGACGCAGCGCCGATCAGATGGCGGAGAGGAAATTTCCCCTCCACCCGATCCGGACGGAGGTAGGGGAAATAACTGACAGGCGGGCCCGGCCTGTCAGCAGGAAGACGGGCGAGCGAGGCAGGCGAACATCTGACGGTACAACAAGAGAGGGAGCAGCACGGGCGGCCGACAGGTGGGCCCACGGGAAGATGCACGGCGCACGCGGGCCGCGCAGGTAGTCCAGGAGCAGTGCTGGGCCGGCGGCCCAGCGGGAGGAAAAAGAAGAAAAAGGAAAAATGGAAAGAAAAGAAAAGAGAAAAGGGTTTCCCAGTGAAATTTAATTCTGATAATCATTTTTGATTTATTAAAAATAGTTCCAGTGCTCTAAAAATTCAGATAAAAATCCTGTTAATATATTTTGGCAAGAGGAATAAAAGAAAAATATTCCCAGCCATAGTAATTTATTAATTTGCATTTTTCATGTTTAATTAATTCATTTGGCCATTTTAATTTATTTTTCTGGGGCATTTTCTCAGGTATTATTTTTGTGTGGCTAAATTTAGGGTGTGACATCGCGTCACCGCTGTGTCCTGCCTTGACCGGGAAGGCCCGTCCCTGCACTTCAAACACCGCCGTCGATCGAATCACGCCGTCCCAAGAAATCTCGCGCCGTGGCGTCTCTCTTACACCTCGATGATTGGGCCTCAATCATTGACGCCGCCCCTCCTCGCCCCTATAAAATCCCCCTCCGAGCCCTCCTCCTCCCTCCTTTGCTTCGGACCCCTAACGAGGAGCCCGAGTACCCGAGCTCCGCCACCCCCCACCAGTATTGTCCTCGACACGCTGCTTGCTGCTAGAACACCATCTCGGATTCTGGTCAAGCCACGCCACCACCAAGCTTCTCAGGTGCCTCGACCCCGCTGTTCTCATTCCGAACACACTCGCCCTGGTCCCGGTCTCCCGAGCTCTCAGCACTATCTCCCTCCTCTGCCGCCATCAGATCGCATGCACAAACCCTCTCTAGACCCCCTGCTTCCCCCCCTTCTTCCCCTCGCCATGGCCGTAGGCCCCTCTCCCCTCGTCTCTCTCTCCCTGTCGCTCACGGCCTCTCGTCACCGGCCGCCGTTGCTCGTCCTCATGTAGATCCGAGCCGTTCATCTCACTCCTCGTCCACCCCGCTATCTGCCAGTGCTAGCCGCTCGGTCCGACCCACCGCTATCGCCGGAATCAAATCCTTCGCCATGGGCTGTTAGATCTCTCCGGTGGAGCAACAACCTCCCCTCCCCTCGCGCTCGCTGTCTGGTGGTCCCCGTGCGTGCCGAGTCATGCCCCGTCGCCTCACTGACTGGTGGGCCATCTCCCCTTGTGCCCACTGTGCACCATACCCGTGAGCACCGTCCCACCGACATCTGGGCCCGTGAACCAGCGGCCCACGATGGACTAACTACCGTGTGTGTTTGACTGGCACCAGGGCCCCACTATCCAGAGAATGTCACGCCCAGAAAATCACCACCGAAATTCTGAACAGTCATGTGTATTAAATCCCTATCCAGAAAAGCCAGGGTACACAAATCTAAGTTGCTATACAGAGTGCGTCTAACAAACAGAGTAAAATTATATTACATAAATGCAGCGGAAAAAGTAAGATAAAGTCTATAAACAAAGGGCCACGTGGCAGCTTCCATCCCACAAGTACCTTGGCAGCAGAGCCAGCCTAGTCCTCCAGGTGATCATCGTCAGACGTGAACTCGGCCACTGAGAGGGAGAAAAAGGGAGCAAGGCTGAGTACTACCCACAGTACTCAACAAATCACACCCACAAATATGCATAGTGCACAGGAGGCAAGGATAGGCTAGTGGCTTATTTGCATAAAAATAGTTGTAGACAAAAGTAGTTTGCAAACAGTAAAGGTTGAGTACTTGAACAATATTAATTCTCTACCGATTAACGCTACACCACGTTAACCAGGCCCAACCACCCATCTGAACTATACCAGTTCCAATAAATCATTTTAATTAGGTAATGGTGAGACCAATCACGGTAAGTCTTGGCCAACCGCCCATATCCGCGGATGCGGTTATTCGAATAGATTTACTCTGATCAGAGATGTACAACTGTACTCACAAGACACAACCCCACACACTTTCCCGTGTGCCGGTGCATCACCACGATACCCCGTGAGAGGCTGTGATAGGACCGTTCACGCAACCTCTCCCTAACCATCCACACCACGCTGAGGTTGCACCTGTCGACAGGGCACGCCATATTGGCCAGGCTACCCTCCTTGCGCCATGGTGGATCTGGAAGCCGATCAACCCTACCCCGGGCTGACCCAACTCCATCACGCCCACCCTCACCACCGGTGCCTAGGAGAGGGAGAAGAGACACTACAAGCTCAGCCGTTGCCCACGCTGGCTTGTGAAAAGTATGAGGATCTGCCCAAAGGGGTCCCATGAACCGGTCCTTAATTCGCCATGGGTGCGAAATGCAAAACCATGAACCTACAGCCCACCATTTGAGTCACATTTTAGTAATTTAATAGCAACCAATCCAAAGGCCTGTTTTTCCGACATCAAGTCGAACAAAATAATGTAAATGATAATATTTAATGCCCAGATGAGCTAAGTTGCTAAGCATGGCTAAGAATCCTAAGAATATGATTCTAATCATGTTGTTACCCAGGTGACAAGGAACCAGGTTTAAATACTATGGCATAGTCCTACCAATATAAAGGTTATAACCCCTCCACATGAAATAATGAAATTATACAATTTATTTAAATCAACAAAGCATTTTAGCAAAAACTGGGTACAAAATGATCAAGATTACAGTGAGACTTGCCTTGCTCCAGCTCGACGTACTCGGCTACGAACTCGTAGTACACTGAAGAATCGACGGCGTCGGATTCTATAACAGACAAAGCACAAACAATCAAAAAAAAGTACATGTGGGCAATCAAACAGGAGCTGAAAATATTTTTAACAAATTCTTGGCATTTTTCTGGATTTAATGCAATTTGAATGGACTTAATTGGAGATCATATGAATTAGTTATGAATTGTTGAAGTTTTACTGTGCTTTCTAATACAAATATAATTACTAAACCATTTATTGCGCAATTATCTGATTTAATGCGTCACTGGACCGGGAAGCCGGCGTCGACAGGCGGGCCTCACTAGGTCAGCGGTGCACAGGAGGGTGACGCACGGTGGACTCAGTCCACCTAGCCGGAAACGAGTGCGCCATGTGGCGCACACGTGGTGCCAACACGGCGGCCACGCTGGCGACCACGCGGGCGGCCGACAGGTGGCCCCGATCTGCCACACAGCAGATCGGATGGCCTGGGGACGCGCCGGCCACACGCCGGCCGTCCCGAGCGGGAGGCGGTGGCGCGCCCCCCAATGGTCGCCAGTGGCAACCACATGGCACGGCGGCGGGCATGTGGAGAGGCAGAAAGGAACGGGGAAACGATGGGGAATCTCATCGGCGGCTCACGGCGGTGAACGATGGCACGAGGACGACGACGGCGATGCGAGAGCGGCGGCGGCTTCGGGACGGCGTTGGCAACGGTGCTCCGACGGCGACGGGAGAGCGAGGAGCGGCGGCCGAAGTGCTCTGGGAGATGGGAAAGACGAGAAGAGGGTTATGGCGGAGAAAGGAGGCGCGATGCGGCAGAAATGGCCAGCCGGATAGGAGACAGAGGGCCGGAGCTCACCGTGCCCGAGGGTGGGGCGTTCCGGTGGGCTTCGGCGCCCACGGAGCGGCGAAGACGGCGGGCGTGGTGGCGGTGTTTGGCGGCGTCTGGAACGGCGGTGAGCGGCAACTGAAGACGGCAACAGACGGCAAAAGCTCGGGTGTGCGGTGGCGGTGGTGTTTGAAGGCACGGAAAGGCACGGTAGGTTGGGGAAAAGATGGAGGAGAGGACGGGGAAGCTTTTTATGGGCTCGGGAGGGGAGATGATGCCGGGTTGTGGGCGGCAACGGCCGCAGAGTGGGAGAGGACGTGCGGCGGCCGGCGAGCTCGATTCGGCTCGGAATTTGGGGGAAAGTGGGTGACTGCGTCGCGGGTGGGGGAGAGGATGGCGGCTCGGTCCACCGAGCCGTGCGGCGTGGGCGCGGGAGGCACGGGGGAGGCGGCGGCGTGGCTGACGTCAGCTCACCTCCTCCGGCTGGAGGTTAGTGGTGAAGCTGACAGGCGGGGCTGGCCTGTCAGCGGGGAGACACGCGGGCGAGTGGCCTGACGAGTGGGCCCCGCAGCGCAGAGAGAGGGAGAGGGAAGGCGGCCGACAGGCGGGCCTAGGGCGTGGCGCGGCGCGCGCGGGCCGGCGGGCGGAGGGCTGGCGGCACACAGTACTGGGCTGTGGGCCCAGCGGAAGGAAAAACAGGAGGAAAAAGAGAAAAGGAAAGAAAAGGAAGGAAAGCGATTTTCCAGTTGCAATTTAATTCCGATAATCGTTTTTGATTTGTTAAAAATAGTTCCTGTGCTCTGAAAATTCCAATAAAAATTCAGTTAATATATTTTGGCAAGGGGAACATAGGAAAAATGTTCCTAGCCACAGTAGCTTATTATTTTGCATTTCACGCATTTAATTAATTCCTTTAGCCATTTTAATTTAATTTCTTGGGACTTTTTCTTAGGTATTATTTTTGTATGGCTAAATTTAGGGTGCGATACAGAACCACCCCTTTTATACTATTGACAGGTGGGCCACCGTCTTATTTCCACTGGCCCATCCCTGGCACCCCATCTCACACTCACTCATGTGGGACCACCTAGGCCACTGCCCACACCAGCTTCTCCTCCCTCCTCCCTGGCTGGTAGGGCCCAATATCAGTGGACCGTCCCCTCTTCCCTCACTGCCCTGTGGGCCAAGCTGCCAGAGGGCCCACTGTTAGTGACCCCCAGAGAATAATGCCTTCCAGAAATCTTGTTCCCTTATTTCAGAAAATCCAATTAATCTTCGGAAATTCATATCTTTTAATCCGTGACTCCAATTGACTCTGTTCCAGCTCCAGTAATTTTCTAAAATTGAGATCTATCTAATGGCACTATTAGTAGTACTAAATAGGATCTTTTTACTCATTTTGTGTAGATTTTTGTGTGTTTGCGCATAGTAACCGGTCGTCGAAAATTCGTTTCGAAGCGGATTTCGTGGCGATTTCTCAAAGACTCATGAAGACTTAGAGCAAGGCAAGTCACCTTTGATCAATCGAGCCTATATGTTGAACTTTAAATTATTTTATTTGTGAAATCTTGCATCGATAGGCGCACACCGATCTGTTCGGTCCCGTCTGCGAGTCAGACCGGTGGACTTACCCAACCTTGTTGCATTAAATCCTTCCGTGATGATTGTTATATCCTGTTCCCTTGTAACCACCGCTGTCGCGCCTCGATATTCATGCACCATTGTACGAGTACTAACGGTCGCCCCCTTAACTTAAAAATTGAGTAACTTCATGGGTAAAATGTGGATTTATGAAACGTTTGGAAAACCCGACACCTGGGTCGGTGCCTTGTGAAAGTAAAATAATTTTTAAAAATAGAGATTCACGACATAAGGCTGGTCCGGTGTGTGGGATGCCTGTGTGGTCACTTTAAGGACCGATTCTTTCGGAATTTCATCCAAACATAAGACAGTACAACCACATGGGTGAATGGGAAGCCCCTGGCTGAGCAACAGTCTCCTAGGGACGCCTTGCGTGTCATTGATTGTGGATCGCTGGGAGGGCGTGCGGGGAAGGGGCTCCTGGGTTCCTGGCACAGTTTGGTCGTGGACCCCTCCAGTTGATATGGGGTAACCTAGGTGGGCTTGGGAATGTGATGGTTCGAACCATGAGGAGCAACGCGAAGGCCTCGCACAGATGCTGGCGATGTTGCAGGAGGATAACGATGGAGGCCGTGATGTTTGAGTTAGCCTCCGCGAAGGCCGTGTGCGTAGTCTGATGCTTTTGCGCAACGGCCTCATAGCTTGCCAGTGGCGGCACCGTCGGAGGAGAGCACCAGCATGCTCTCACACCCTAAATTAGCCAAACAAAAATAATACTTGAGAAAATGCCCAAGAAAAGGGAATTAAATGGCTAAAGGAATTAAATAAATGTGAAATATGCAAAATCATAAATTACTGTGGCTGGGAATATTTTTCCTATATTCCTCTGGCCAAAATATATTAACAGGATTTTTATCTGAATTTTTAGAGCACTGGAACTATTTTTAATAAATCAAAAGCGATTATCAAAATTAAATTTGCTCTGGAAATCCCTTTATTTTCTTTTCCTTCTTTTTCTTCCTTTTTCTCCAATTTTCTCTTCTGCTGGGCCACGGCCCAGTATTGTGCCGCCGGCCACCGCGCAGTCCGCGCGCACTGCGCTGTGCCTCGGGCCCGCCAGTCGGCCACCGTTCTGCTCTTCCTATCGCTGTGCTGTGGGGCCCGCTCGTCAGGCCGCTTCGCCCGCTCGCCCGCTCATCTCCCCGCTGATAGGCCAGGCCCGTCGGTCAGCTTCGTCGTTCTCCTCCGTCCGAACCGGGCGGAGGGGAAAAATCCCTTCCGCCGTTCGATCGGCGCCTGCGCCCACCTCCTCCCTCATCCGCCTCGCGTTCAAACTCCACGGACGAGGTCGCCAAGCCGTTTCCCACGTCCTCCGCCCCTCTCGCGCACAATCCCATGCGGATTTCACATGCCCTGCCATCGCCGCCGTTCCCTCAACTCACAAAATCCGGCCACTATGGCCACGATCTCGCCCTTCCTGCGTCTACTTAAACCACCACCGCACTCCTCTGCTCATTTTCCCCCAAACGCCGAAGCTCCCCGTGCACTCTAACCACTTTCGCGCCGTGTTCCCGAACTGCTGCTACAAATCACCGTCTTCAGCCGCTTGCCGCCGCCGCCGTGGATGCCGCCAGACCACCAGATCGCCACCACACCAGCTCCGCTGCACTGGAGCAATGCCAGGCCATCGCCTCCGTGGGCCTCTATGCCACCAGAGGTCCGCTTCCGCCGTCGTCTCCCTCGGTAAGCTGTTCCGCCAGCCTACAACCGCACCTCCCCGTCAATCCACTCGGTCATTTTGGCCCTAGTTGCTTCCTACATCTTTGCCAGAACTCTCTCAACCCCGTCCATGTCTCCGTCGCCGGAAATTCTCGCTGGAACACCGTCTTCGCTGTCATCCCGTACTCCCGCCGCCGCCTATCGCCTCTGTCCGCCGTCGTTCATCGTTTCCCGGCCATCGCCATCAGTCGGTGAGCCCTCCCTCGTCTTCCTCACCTTCTCCCGTGTCTCGCCGCTGTCCTCCGGGGGCCGGATGGTTGCCGGCGGTGACCATCGGGCCGCTCGCCCTGCCGCGGCACGGCCGCGCTAGAGGGGCGAGTCCCCTTTCCTCTGGGGCCGTCTGATCTGCCCCTGGGCAGATCTGGACCGGCCGCGTGGCCCTCCCGCGGGTGCCCGCTCCCCTCCCCCCCCCCCGCCACGTCGGCGCCACCCGGGCGCCGCATCGGCTCCTCGGCCGCCGTGGCTGCCGCGTGGCAGCCACGTGGCCGTTTCCCGCTGGGGCCACGGTGGACTTGGTCCATCGTGCACCATTCTCTGGTGTGTCATTGGTTGGTAGGGCCCGCATGTCGGCGCCGGCTTCCCGGTCCGGTGACGCCGTTAATCCAATTAATTGCGCAATAAATCGGTTAATAGTTAATTTCATATTGGAAATAACAATAAAACTTCAACAATTCATAACTAATTCATACGAGCTCCGATTAAGTCCATTCAAATTGCATTAAATCCAGAAAAATGCCAAGAATGCATTAAAAATACTTTTAGCTCATGTTTGACTACTTTCATGTACTGTTTGTGATTGTTTGTGCCTTGTCTGTTATAGAATCCGACACCGGTGACTCTTCTGTGTACTACGAGATCGTAGCTGAGTACGTTGAGCCGGAGAAAGGCAAGTCGCACTGAAATCTTGATCATTTTGTACCCATTTTTAGCTAAAATGCTTTGTCTATTTAAATAAACTCCATGATTTCATTATTTCATGTGGAGGGATAATGACCTTTGTATAGATAGGACATGCCTTAGTATTTAACACTTGTTTCTTGTCGCCTGGGTAACAGCATGATTGGTATACTACTCCTAGGATGCTTAGCCGTGCCTAGCAACTTAGTTCATCTGGGAATAAAATAGTATTGTTTACATTTTTTTGATTGGACTTAATGTCGGAAAAAGGAACCTTGGATAGGTTAATGTTGAATTACTAAAATTTAACTCAAATGGTGGGCTGTGGGTGCATGGTTTTGCTAGTCGCACCCATGGCAGTTAAGGACCGGTTCGCGGAAGCCCTTTGGGCAAATTCTCGTACTTGCCACAAGCCAGCGTGGGCAACGGCTGGACTGGTAGTGGTAGCGTCTCTTCTCCTTCTCCTAGGCACCGAAGATGAGGGTGGGCGTGATGGAGTTGGGTCGGCCCGGGGTAGGGTTGATCGGCTTTCAGATCCATCGTGGTGCAAGGAGGGTAGCCTGGCCAATATGGGGTGTCCTGTTGGCAGGTGCAACCTCAGCGTGGTGTGAATGGTTTAGGAGAGGTTGCGTGAACGGTCCTGTCACACCCTCTTACGGGGTATCGTGGTGATGCACCGGCACACGGGAACGTGTGTGGGGCTGTGTCTTATAGTTACAGTTGTACACCTTTGATCAGAGTAAAGTTATTCGAATAGTCGCGCCCGCAGATATGGGCGGTTGGCCAAGATTCACCATGATTAATCTTACCTTTACTTAACGGAATTTACTTAATAGAACTGGTATAGTTCAGGTGGTTGGTTGGGCCTGGTCAACGTGGTGTAACGTTGACCAATGAAGGATTAATACTGTCAATTAATTAACCTTTTCACTGTTTGCGAACTACTACTGTTTGCAACTGTTTTTACGCAAATAAATCCCTAGCCTACCTTGGTTTCCCGTGCATTATGCATAATTGCGGGTGTGATTTGTTGAGTACTATGGGTGATACTTAGCCTTGCTCCCTTTTCCCCCTCTCAGTGGCTAAGTTCGCATCTGGCGATGATCACCTGGAAGACTAGGCTGGCTTCGCCGTCAAGATGCCTATGGGATGGAAGCTGCTGCTTAGCCTGTTGTTTATAGACTTTATTTTTTCTCTTTCCATTGCATTTATGTAATATAATTTTACTCTGTTTGTAAGACGCACTCTGTATAGCAACTTGGAATTGTGTACCCTGACTTTCTTAGATAGAAATTTAATACACAGGAATGTTCAGAATTTCGGTGGTGAATTTCTAGGTGTGACACACGCGAAGCGTGGAGGAGTCATGGCCCTGCGCGATGCAGACCACTTTGAACACCGACGAGTCCTCGTTATCAACGGCGGTGGCGATGAGGTCGTACCCAATAGAGATGTCGAAGTGGCGACGCTTCCAGGCGGGGACGGCGGCAGCGTGACACTTCTTAGGCATGGGGTCGACTCCAAGCGTGGGGAAGACAACTAGTGATTGAGAGGGAGCTCGGCACTTGATGTGCTGTTGCTCTCTTGATGTGGCAACGCGGCAAGCTGCCGCTTGAGCCGCCTTTTCCTCCGCGTTAGGGTCACCGGAGTGTCACCGTCGAGGTTGCCCGAGGGTCGCTGTAGACATTGGGATTTGGGGGCCTGGGGATTTAGGTATTCGACGGCCATATCCGGACATAACATGCATATAAACAAGGAAATATGGACAATTTTAAGTCTGACCATGTTGACAACAGGGTAAAATAGTCTTTGCCCAATACTTACCGGATGGCTACTAACATAAGACTGATGGCGATGATATTTTTTAAACAAAATCACTTGTATGATAGTATTTTCTAGAACAAGTTTTCATTGATGGTAAAATATAGAATTAGACGCTTGTCTATAATATTTTTTATAATTTTTCTATAGGTTAGAAGGAAGTCTCTATCTTGGCTAGAAACTGACAATCATATATTAATTCGATGGAGAAACAAACAAAAACCTACCCCCTTGTTTGGGGTGACATGGTGAGTTCTGTTTATAACCATTGTAATTAGCCAAAAACCATAAACCTTTTGTAGTTTAATAAGAAGTACAGCCAGAGGATATGCCGTGCGGGGCCCAGACGACTCCTCTGGCGGCGGGGCCCAGACGGCCAGATAGCCTCGTTTGTTTGGCCCTCCGCTTCCGCTCCGCCTTCCCCGCGCGCGGCGCACGAGACACACGCCGCCGCCCTCCTCCGCGGCCACGCCCCCACGCTTCCGTCTCACTCTAATCCGCTACTTTTCCAACCGTCGCCCACGCGAACCTCGACGCGTATCCGCCTCCGCCTCCGACTCCTAACAGTCCTATGGCGTGCTTGGCGGCCGCGGGTGCTGAGGCGGCCCCTCTCCTGTTCCGCCGGCTCGCTCCGTCTTCAGTCTCCGCGCGCCGCCGTCTGCCCGTGTCTTGCCGAGCTCGCCGCCGCAGTCTCAGGTTAGTAACCCTGAGCGCAGGATCGCGTGCTTGCGGTGTGTTCGGTGCACTGCTTGTGATTACTGGTGCGGAGCTTTCGGGTTTCGGTTGTTGGTTTCGTACTTGCTCGTTTTCTCTCAGTAGTTTGCATCTGCTGCGAACCGGGGGATGGCATATTGGGTTTTAGGGGTGGGGTGGCAGGGGATCGAGGAATTTCCTTTGGTGGTGCGTGCTATGTACGAAATGATTTGATCGTGCTTGGTTGATGTCAACCAAGTGGGGATCAAGCTTTGAATGCTGCTGTCCTAATCTTGTTGGGCTGGGTACTGAAATGCTTGTATCGCCGCATTGTTCCATCTTTCTGAAAAAAATGTCCTAGCGTATGTTCTGCAATCATGATAATTGATCAAATCATCAGAAATCGATACTGTCAGAACTCTTTATATCTGTACATTTTGTTGTTTTGATTCATAAAATATGTCAAGGAATTCTGTTAAGCTAACTTCATTTTTGCGGGTTCTAGGACTGCTGCAGAACTTCCTCGGAAGAGTACAAGTAATGCTAAAGCCCATAATGGGGTGAATATGCAGAGAGATGAAGCATCTGTTTCCACTGATAAAGAACGGCAAGAGGTACCACAGCACATTCTTTAGCAATTCATATGTTTTCTGATACGGTTCTTATATGAGATTGGTATAATAGTTTGGCCAATTTCATGGTACTACGTATGTGGTGTAGATCAAAGTCCCCAAACACTCAAACAATCCTCTTTTGTGTATAATTTTCTGTGTTTTTATATTATTTTTACACGACAAATTGAAGTGAAACACATTGTCATTAAATTAGCTAAACAATTAAATATGCAAAGGAAATACCTGATATTGGCAGGCTATTTTCATAGAGAAACACCATGGATGCAGTAGTTATCATGAAGTTACTGTTTGCATTGATTTCATCTTTATTTTTATGTGTGCTCCTACTTGTTTACTGTTTCTTCTTTTAATATTTTGGGCTTTGTGTGTTTCAACAGAAATATGGAGATGAAAATGGCACATCAAACCTTCAATTGGAAGATTTGATACGAATGATACAGAGCACTGAGAAGAGTAAGGGGCTCCTTTTGAATATTAATACAATTAAATGGCATTTATAATGTTGTAAGCATGCACATAATAAGCGCTATTTTCAAATGTATTTGTTTAGATATAATGCTTCTGAATCAAGCTCGTATTCAAGCATTGGAACATCTTGAAAAAATTCTTAAAGAAAAAAAAGACTTACAGAGGAAGATAAAGATTTTGGAGACGAGATTGTCAGAAACAGATGCACGGCTCAAGCTTTCAGCTGAAGGGGAGTTCGGTCCTGAGATTAATGACTCTCTACCAGTACTGGAATTAGATGATATAAAGGAAGAGAATATGCTACTGAAGGATGACATACAATTTCTGAAAATAATGCTTATTGAGGTTGCTGAGACAGAGAACAGTATATTCACATTAGAGAAGGAGCGTGCTCTTTTAGATGCTTCCCTTAGGGAGCTGGAGTCCCGATTTATAGATGCTCAAGCAGATATGTTGAAGCCTGGTCCTAGGCAGTATGATGCATGGTGGGAGAAAATAGAAAATTTGGGGGACTTTCTTGAGACCGCAACAAACAAAGTAGAGAATGCTGCTATGGTTCTGGGACTCAATCATGATGTGGAAGATAAGGTTGACAAACTAGAGGCATCGTTGGCTGAAGCAAATATATCAAAGTTCTCTTTTTATTTTGTTGATCTTTTGCAGAAAAAGATAAAATCAGTAGTAGAACGCTTCCAGGCATGTAATCATGAAATGCATTCTCAAATTGAACTCTATGAGAGTTCAATAGCGGAATTTCATGATATTCTTAGCAAACTAGTGGAGGAAACTGAGAAACGATTACTAGAGCATCCAGCAAGTAGCATGCCTTCAGAATTGTGGAGTAGGATCTCTCTTTTGATTGATGGTTGGTTGCTTGAGAAGAGAATATCCTACAATGATGCAAATACATTACGGGAAATGGTTAGGAAGAGGGATAGTTGTCTTCGGGAAGCGTACTTGTCATGCAGAGGTATGAAAGATAGGGAAATTGTGGACAATTTTCTAAAGATGACATTGCCAGGGACTAGGTACACTTTCTCCTTTGCTAGTAGGAATAAAGCCTGTTTATAGGATAATACATTCTGTCTTTATTTAGTTTTATAATTTATTGATTAATGCAGTTCTGGCTTGCACATTGTCCACATAGCAGCAGAGATGGCTCCTGTTGCAAAGGTGATCCTTGGTACTCCCTTCAACCTTTCATCACATGCATTTTATTTCATTACTACTCCAGACACAAATACATTTCTAGTTAGTATATTTTGATATGGTTCTTCTGATCAGATATGAAACTACTAATGTAGTAGTTTTGGAATTTGATTTGTTGTTCATGCTGATTAATTGAAATCCTATTAGTTACTCTTTAAGTTTGCTTATATGCATGATTCCTTAGGTTGGTGGTTTGGCGGATGTGATATCTGGTCTTGGCAAGGCACTTCAGAAAAAGGGACACCTAGTAGAGATTATTCTTCCAAAATATGACTGCATGCAGAATGACCAAGTTAACAACCTTAAGGTATATAGTTTGTTTCTTACCGAAGTTTTTGGTTGCTTCTTTTGTTTGTTTAAGATTTTTATTTTGCTATCATGCAGGTTTTAGATGTTCTAGTACAATCCTACTTTGAAGGAAATTTGTTCAACAACAAAATATGGACTGGGACTGTTGAAGGTTTGAAGCATCTCTCAGTTCGAACTTTCTGTAAAGTCAAGTCATAAAATTGAATCTTCATCGACCTGACTAAATTTAGTATACGCAGGCCTTCCAGTCTATTTTATTGAGCCACAGCATCCAGCAAAATTCTTTTGGAGGGCACAATACTATGGAGAACATGACGACTTTAGACGTTTTGCATACTTCAGCCGTGCAGCACTGGAATTACTTTACCAATCTCAGAAGAAAATTGACATAATCCATTGCCATGACTGGCAGACTGCATTTGTTGTAAGTGTCAAATACACTTGACTGTATTGGTTAATTGACCACTGAAAATGGATCATGCTCTTCTTGGTTGATTTACCAAGTTGAAGATTAACTTGCTCATCTTTTACTTTGAAATTCCAGGCGCCTCTTTATTGGGATGTATATGCAAATCTGGGCTTCAACTCAGCTAGAATTTGCTTCACCTGCCATAATTTTGAATATCAAGGAGCTGCTCCTGCTCATGATTTAGCATGCTGTGGCCTTGATGTTGAGCAACTTGATAGGGCAGACAGGATGCGGGACAATTCACATGGCCGAATAAATGTTGTCAAGGTACCAACCATCGAAACTGTGCAATAGATTGAATTCAAACTTCACCTGTATGATACCAACAAGGTTGCTTTGGGTTCATTGTTTTCAGGGTGCAATTGTGTATTCCAACATTGTGACAACCGTATCACCAACATATGCACAAGAGGTGCGCTCAGAGGTAACTTTTCTTGTAACTTTAGTTGCTGTGCATATTTAATTGTATGCTTTTCTGTGGTGCTTGGCATATGTTTTAGTTTCAGTAGTACCTTCTAATGGTGAGATTAGTGTTTTGCAAAATTTATATCTGGGAGGTTTTGTGTGTGTGCATTTGGGGGAGGTGTCAGATGGGGAAAATGCCATAAGTTGATGCACAGTTCGTGGGAAACTACCACGCTACCTTATTGTTTATTATGCAGTTTATTTATTCCAGTGTCATTCCTACATGGACTGAAATAAGTTGTTCAATTATAACATAGGGAGTTTCTTAAAGAGCTTGACTGCTTGGTAAATCCCTTTATATGTACTGCTGTACATATCACTACATCAGCATATCCCTAGAAGGCCTTGACTATCCTGGACTCCTGGTGTTTCTAGTTTCCATTATTTAATATGCCTTATACCCTTTCTATCGTTACAAGTGTTCTAAAAGCAGTACTAGGCACTGGGTAGCTGCCACTATTTAGCATTTAACGGTGCATAGGCGTCTGCCCAGCCTTGGGGGCTCCAGTGTTGTTATATTAATGTTCTATTGTCTTTCTTTTGTGCCATATTCTTGCTAATTGCTTGGAAGCCCCTTGTCAAGTTGATCCTAGGCGCCCCTAGGCAGGCGCTAGCCTTGCCGACCATCTAGCGTCTAGTACCTTCTTGAACGCTGATTATAAGTTCATTGTAGTAGTTTCAGTTTGAAAGCGAAGTGTGTTGGCATTCTGTTATTGACAAGCTCTTCTGGTGCTCAGGGTGGACGTGGACTACAAGATTCACTCAAAGTACATTCCAGGAAATTTGTCGGGATACTTAATGGAATCGACACAGACACATGGAATCCTTCAACAGATAGACATCTCAAGGTTCAATATAATGCTAATGATCTCCAGGGAAAGGCAGCAAACAAAGCAGCTCTCAGAAAACAGCTAAAACTGTCTTCTACAAATACTTCTCAACCACTGGTACGACTTTTAATCCCCTCATCTACTGCTAAACTGGATACAGAAATAATGACCATGTACCTGTACTTGAATTCAAGAATTTCCCCTCTTGTCAGCTTTGCAGTTTATTTTAGCACTACTATATTCCATTTTTTTTATCAAGTATGGCTTATCTAGTCCGAAACTAGTTATGGTCATGTTTTATCATGCCCTGATTCTTTTGTTTTGGTTAGCTTAGATCATGTCGTCTGATATCCATGTTATTTGTATTCACCTCAAGTCGTCAACTATTCCCCTCTTTAGTTTACCGTCTCCTTTCTTTCTTGAACGGAAGTCAAAAGTTTTCCTATGTATATTGATAAAGCAGAAGCGAAATATTTACAAGGTTTATCGCCTTCTTTCATTTGTCATAGAAGTTTTGCATTCAATTCAAGACTAACTACATACTAAAGTTTCCTGAGCAGGTTGGGTGTATTACAAGCTATTCCTCAAAAGGGTGTACATCTCATCAGACATGCAATATACAAAACAGCTGAGCTAGGAGGACAGTTTGTTCTTTTGGGCTCAAGTCCAGTACCACATATTCAAGTACGTTTTCTTCTGAACTATAGTAGGAACAGCTAACATGATCAGATTTGAATATAGAAAAACACACATTTGGTCGCCTAATCTTTTCGGCCGGCCCAGCAAAAATGAATATAGAAAAAAGGAAATAAAAAAAAGAACTTAACTACCTCGTGAACAATCTGTTTATATGGATGGAGCTTGTTTTTTGTTTGAAATAGAGTAGCTCGTGCTCCTTTTGTTGAGCACCTCTTTACTTATTGTTGCTACAGTGAATATGTTTGGTGCTAATTTACTTTGCAGAGAGAGTTTGAGGGTATTGCAGACCATTTTCAGAACAATAACAATATCCGGCTGCTTTTGAAGTATGATGATTCTTTATCTCATTGGATTTATGCAGCATCTGACATGTTCATTGTTCCATCTATGTTTGAGCCATGCGGCCTCACTCAGGTGTGCCTCTACATACTTATTTTATGTATTTTGTATAAATATAAATACTGGAACGTGTCATTTAGCATTATCCATAATCTTTTTCTTTATTTACTGTACTCACTCTATGATTGTCTTGACAATTTTTTATATTCCTAGATGTAAATATGCAATGCAAGCAATTTCTCTGATCAACTTCCATCTTTTTCTCTATTTGGTAGATGATTTTATTCTTGCCTTATTTATTTTTTGAGGTGTATGGTATAGGATTCTCTGCCTCATAACATGATCATTGAAAACCTTTGAACACAATTCAGAAGTACAGAGTGAGAAATACAAAATGTGCTAAGATGTTTTTTCCAAATAGTCATGGAAATTATGTCCTTTACCCTTGAAGCCCACAGTAGAATATGTTTTCAGATTTGAATAATTTCATCACCACAAAAATACACGTGTTTTCAGAGCTTTCCAAAGTTCATGAGCCCAAGCTGCAATTCTGCAAAAGCTGTTCTTGGTTCACTCCTATGAGCCAATTCTGTCATTTCTGTATCCACAGATGATTAGCCATAGATATGTTCTGTGCCGATTGTTCGGAAAACCGGTGGATTGAATGACAGGTAAATAGTGATTAATTAACCACCATTGCTCCCAATATTATTGTCTCCTTAATCATGTAAAATGCCTCAATCAACTGTTTTGCAGTGTTTTTGATTTTGACGATGAAACGATACCTACTGAGCTGCGAAATGGCTTTACGTTTGTGAATCCTGATGAAAAGGTGGTTCTTGTTTCCGTTCATCTCCTCTTTTGGTGGGCACAACTCATGTTCGTTCCTTTTTGACAGGCTCTAAGTGGCGCAATGGAGAGAGCGTTCAACTACTACAATAGAAAGCCTGATGTCTGGAAACAGCTGGTGCTGAAGGACATGAGGATAGATTTCAGCTGGGACTCCTCAGCTTCCCAGTACGAAGATATCTATCAGAGAGCAGTGGCTCGAGCAAGGGCAGCAGCGTGAACACTGGCGGTTTGGTTTACTGATGCCTCCGTGAGATTGTGAGCCTTTTTCTGATGCGGCGCTTGATGCTTTGATGCCAAGATTCTATCTGCTGAAGAAAGCGCATTATGCACCACTACTCTGGTGTGCAAACATGGCGTCATGTGCAGCTTCGATTCTTCGAATGGAACCAAGATATCGGAAGACATGATCAGTCAGTCTGAAGCCGAGATGTTCCATGCTGCAGTTATAGTGGAAGCACTCATTTTTGGTGTGGACGTATATCCAGTTATACGTAATTGCTCAGTTGTGAAATTTCACTAGCCTCGATATCTTTATCATGCTCTATGGTGAAATGACAAGTTTTGTTCGTTATATTACTCGCAACGTGGTTGGTTATTTGCGCAAAGTCGTATTGTCTAGAAACATTCTTGTGATAAAGGTTTTCTTCAAAAGTAAAAGAGATAGAGACAAGACCCTCTTTGAAATATAGAAATTTCATAGGATTTTCAAAGTTTTTAGAGAACACAGTAATTTTTCTCTACTACTTAAAAGCCAGTAATACTCCTCCCCAACCATCCCATCTCTCCCCATGTAAAAATCCTATCCTCCCTAAAAAAACCACCTTCTCCCATATAAAAAAACCCATCCACCCTAGAAAATCACTCCACTCAAAACAAAACAGGTGTTCTCAAAAACTCACCAAAAAACAGGTGTTTTAACAACTCACCAAAAAACCGAAAAGAAAAAACTAAACCACATAAAACAATTGTTTTCCTACGTCTACGGATCCCGTGCGTTGCGATGGCACTAGTATTGAAAAAAAAACTAAACCACATAAAACAACCGTTTCCTATACCTCGAATCATGTTACAACGCACGGGGATGGCACACCTATATGAAAAAGTTCTTGTTTCTCCATTAGATGTCGCGGCAGAAAAAGAAGAATTTTTTTGATTTTTATATTTATTTATTAAAAGATTTGCAAAAATATTGTATTTGTTTGAAAAAATTACAAAAAAACTCCCGCCGCCCTCGTGAGGGCGATTTTAAAAATCGCCCTCCCAGAGGCGATTTTATGACGTGGCTGACGGCCGTTGGCCCCCGCCGATGGCCGTCAGCCATTTTGCGGGCGGGCCCCCGGCCTCCCAAAAACCGCCCTCTCAGAGGGCGCAAGGGGACCGTCTGCACAAACCTCGGGGCGGCGCGGCGGGGACGGCCGATGCTCGGGCACGTTCATGTGGGCGCGCGCGAGGACGCGGGCGCGGGCGGGCGAGGGCCGAGGACCGGCGGCGGCGCGGGCGCGGGGCGCTGACGCGGCGCCCGGGCCGCAATTTGCAGGCGGCCCCCTTGCCGCCCTCTGAGAGGGCGGTTTTTGGGAGACCGGGGGCCCGCCTGCAAAATGGCTGATGGCCGTCGGCGGGAGGCCAACGGCCGTCAGCCACGTCATAAAATCGCCCTCCCAGAGGGGGCGGAGTCTATTTTTTTGCAAATTTTCAAACAAAAATCTATTTTTGTAAATCTTAATAAATAAATATAAAAATTCAAAAAAATTCAGAAAAGAAACTAGATCAAAGGCTGGCCGAAGGGCCGAACCAACAGTTGGGCCTGGGCCTTGTCCCATATGGGCCAAGCATTCTCTTCGGTAAAACCGCCTCATCATTCATCACGTCTATCTAACGCTGGCCACGTGCACAGACGCGAGCCGACCAGTCAACTTCTTGTACAGTTCCACCAGTGTGGAGGCGTGTACCCGACACGCACCGCACCGCTCTCCTCTCCTACCCCAACTACACCCCACCTCCGCCTCCCCGGCGACTCGGAGAAACCGCCGCCTCCTACCCCCGCCCCGACCGAACCATCAGCCATGGCGCTCCTCCCCCGCACGGCCCGGCTGGCGGCCCTCTCCGCCCCGCGCGCCTACTCCGCCGCCGCATCAGCGACGACGGCGGGCGCAGGCGGCTCCGCGTCGCCCGCGCCGTACGGCGGGGCGCCGGCGCCGGCCCCGATGTCCAAGGCAGCGGAGTTCGTGATCTCCAAGGTGGACGACCTGATGAACTGGGCTCGCAGGGGCTCGATCTGGCCCATGACGTTCGGGCTCGCCTGCTGCGCCGTCGAGATGATGCACACCGGCGCCTCCCGCTACGACTTCGACCGGTTCGGCGTCATCTTCCGCCCCTCGCCGCGCCAGTCCGACTGCATGATCGTCGCTGGCACGCTCACCAACAAGATGGCCCCCGCGCTCCGCAAGTCCGTACCGCCCCCTTTACCTCGCGCTCTTCTTTACACATAGCTACAAATTCGTGATTTATTTCGTGTCGTCTGGGAGATGGGGATCAATTTTCTTTGCTAGTATGCTATATTGGGCACTTTGAATTGGCGGGTGGAGCTGATTATATGTAGACTTCAGCAGGGGACTGCGATTGGATTGGGGATTTTTGGTCATGTTAGGTGGCATATGATGTTCGATAGATTGTGCAGATGCTATCCTTATGGGCGTCAATCACCTACATGCTAGACAATTTAAGCTCAATTAGTCTGAGCTTCCTATGGGTTCCTAGCTTCGGTTTTGTATGGCATGCCCTTGTACTATTTTTGCTGTTAGATTATATAGAGAATTGTATACTGGTTTAGCATGCATTTGTAAGTACACGCATTTTGTAGTGTCAGGAATAGAACAGTGTCATGCTTGTTCAAGTATCGTAAATGTACATTGAATAGAATAATGGTTTTCCATATCAAAACATGAGCCATGTGTCTTGCCAACATAGTTCATGTAAGTATAACTGCTAACTCTACATTCATATCCACTTCTGTTGAAAGCAAACAAGTTCTTGTACTTTAAAGAGTGATTTCCCTTCATTGTTTCTTTTCTTTGTGGCTATGTTCTACCAATATTAGAATTACTACTGTTTCTAATGCCTTGTTAGGATATGGAGAGTTCAATGCGTTTAAATACCTCATGAATAAAATTTAGTGTGAATTGCACTTTGGACCTATTTTTATTACTAAGTTGCATATTGGACTGGGTGATAGCAAATCTTTCCACACTCTAGTGACAAAGAACGTCTTCTTCCTCCTCTAGTCCTCCTTGTGCCTAATTCAAGGCTGCTGCCTGCCTGCCAGCCTCTTTCTTCCAAGGCGACGAGGCCTCTGTTCTCCTGACGCCGGTGATGTCTTCTTCCCCAGTCGCAGCTGCTCCGTCGCACAACCAGCTTGAGCTTGACATCGGAACCATGGAGAAAGAGATAGGGCTCGATCTCGAGGCGGTGGAAAAGGGGATGGAGGTTGAGCTCAGGACAGCGGCTGAGGAACTGAGGTGTTGGAGCTCTTTGGCGGGCAGAGAATTGGAGTTCGAGCTAGGGGCTGGCTGTCTTCTCTTCCCCCAGGTGCATGAACAAGCACAAAGGCCTCCCTTTTCCAATTTTTGCTTCCAGCCCACAGTGAAGAAGCAAAGCACAGAGACCTCTCCTTTTCCATTTTTGCTTCCAGCTAGTAAGCAGAGCGTGGGTGGTTAAGGAGCTTGAGCTCGATTTGCTCTGTGTCATGGTCACCCTGCTCAGATCCAGCTGGCTCCTGGAGAAGAAAGAGAGAAAGAGGGAGAGCGAGACGAGAGCTGGAGGAGAACTGACCTAAAGTGAAACATTTTGAAAAGATACCTGGTCTAAAGTGAAAATTTTAGAAAGTGAAAATTTTAGTTTAATCCTTGTCCGATATGCAACCTTGGTAATAAAAACTGGTCGAACATGCAATTCACTCTAAAATTTATAGGTACTTCAATGCGTTTAAATTCCTCATGAATAAAATTCATACACAGTACACTAATACTTTCGTGTGCTTGCTGCTTTACATTGAAACTATCTATGCTGAAATAAAAACATGTCCATTTGCTCACTCAAAGAGAATACCATGAAAGCAACAAATCTAAATGTATGCGTCTTGTATGACTTACAAAAGATCTGAGAAGGTCAAAATCTTGAATCAGCTAAAGTTGACGACTAGATAGAGGTCTCATACTTGCCAAACCTGCTGCAGTTGTGTGAGTTACTGCATGAAGAGATTTTTGGTTCCTTAGTATGATCACATACTTTAATGTAGTACCTTTGCAAATGTGTGTATATGGTTATCCTAAGGAGTATAAATATGTTCTTGTAGGAATTTGGTTTCACCTCTGCAAGTGTGTATATGGTTATCCTAGGGAGTATAAATATTTCTTATAGGAATTTGGTTTCACCTCTTATATGGCTACCCTACAGAGTAGACCTATTTTTGTATGAGAATTTGGTTCTGATCACCAAAAGGAACATTCATACACATATTTATTGCTTATTGAAAGAAGAAGAACAGTGTTGTTTGCTGTACTGTTGATGGCTTCATGGTTCTTAATATGTCTGTATTATGGGAATCATAGGGAGCAAGGACCAACAGTAAAGAATATTGGTTGGAGACCTTGAAAAATCATGCATACATGTAAATTTTATGTAAACTACTGACTGACACGTGTGTAAACTTATAGACCTTCCCCTTAGTGGTTGTCTTTTATTCACTACCAGCTCAATACCGATAGTCGCATAGTCATAGTTTGCAATGTTGCTGACATATGTAGCTGTTGTTCTCTGCAGGGTTTATGATCAGATGCCAGAACCTCGATGGGTTATTTCAATGGGCAGTTGTGCCAATGGTGGTGGATACTACCACTACTCCTACTCTGTTGTACGTGGATGTGATAGGATCGTTCCCGTGGACATCTACGTCCCTGGATGCCCTCCAACCGCTGAAGCTCTACTCTATGGCGTTCTTCAGCTGCAGAAGAAGATCAACAGGCGCAGGGATTTCCTTCACTGGTGGAACAAGTGAACCAGCACATCTCCGCTTTCCTATCTGCTACGATCATGTCGAATTTTATGGAGCATCTATGTTAAATAAAGGAAAGCATGTGCTTTCTGATCATCAAACTCGGTACTAGATGCTGCAGTGAGCTCCTGGCTACCTTGCTGAGTTTCTTCACGGTTCCTGGACAAACCACCGGTGGTGGAAGTGAACCGTTGCTGCTATAATGCTATGTATAATGTCTTGTACTTTGTGTTGTATTCTACCCGTGATGTAACATTGGATATGATGCTCAATGCGTTGTGATACTGTATACTTTTATCGACTTGTGTAAATAGCATAAGTAACTGGTAGTTCGGAGCACTATATAGTCCTTTTCCTTTCAGCTACTTACCAGATTATTGCTGCTGATTATTTGCTTCATGTCTCGAAAAATTTGTTTTGTTATAGAACTTTCTTCTATTTCTATCGCATTGTTTATACATTTGTTTTCAACTATTTGTTAGGTTTATTTCTTAAAATATTTGCTTTATTCCTATATATAATCAAGCTGATAGGTTTGGACTTTTGAAGAGTGTGGAAAGTAAATAAATCATGGGTAACAAATATTCAGAGCTGCACTAAACAGCACTAGATAAACTAAAACTAAACTATCCGAGCAATAAATAGAGAGATGGTAAGCAAATGAACCAAATCGTGATTTACGCAAACTTAAACCGGCTTTGGCCCCTTCGCCAATCCAATAAACCCACCTCTTACCTCTCCCGAAAGGCAAAATCCGCTAGACCGCTCCTCCTCCCAACTCGCGCCGCCGCTGCCTTCTCCGATCTCCCCCTCCTCTCTCTCCGATCTCCCCTCTGCCACAGGTAAACCAGAGAAAACCTCCCGATCCCGAATACCAGATTGAGGCCTCCTACTCACGATCGCACCTTGCATTGCAACCGATTTGGAGCAGATCTATGGCGGCGCTGGCGTCGAAGCTGGCTCAGATGCAGGCCAAGGCGTGCGAGGCGACGAGGTTCGCGGCGAAGCACGGGTGCGCGTACCACAGGGCGCTCATGGAGAAGAACAAGAAGTACGTCGTCGACCCGCCCACCATCGAGAAGTGCCAGGAGCTCTCCAAGCAGCTCTTCTACACCCGCCTTGCCAGGTCCCCCGCGATCTCCCTCCCCTTCGATCTTTTAGTCCTCCACATCTGAATATCAGATTGCATACTCCATTAGGTCATGATCTGTAATCATCTATATCGAAACCTAATTCTGTGGCCTCTGCCTGGGCTGCTCGTTTTAATTGAATAAACCAGCAATTGTGTCGGCTTGTTTTAATTGAATAAATTAGCAGTACTTTATGTAAAGTGACGATGCAGGGACTTGGTACCATGAACTGTCTTTAAATCGCAGTGTTGAAAAGTGTGTTATTTTGGTGATGTTCTCTTCAAGAACGAAAAGGCTAAGCTAGAATAATGATCACCAGTCTGTTTATTCCGCTCCAGTAATGGACTATATGCTCCCAGTCTCTCAGAAGCTGGGCCGATTGGTAATAATCAGCAATCTGTGTATTCCACTCTAGTTCATGCCCAATGCCCAATGGCCATGTTGTGAACATAAGTCCATAGTGATGCCAACTGTGTTTTTGAGTATGTTAGACATATTTGCTGAACAAGTTGCATGCAATTCAGTGAGCTATGGAAAACAAGTTCTTCCTCCTAAATTCTATGTAAATGGCACAAGAGTTACTTGTGAGTTTGTATGGTAATGTGGGTTGAAAGTCACACTTGTATGAAAATTTAAAGCAGCATTGTTGACCTTGGCCTTAGCTTCACCTGATGAGAAGCAAGTCATATCTGAGTTGTTTTTACTGTCTTGAAATTTACATTACTGCAACAAATTATTGTCTTGAGACAACAATTTCTTTGGACTGAGTCCCGGGTTGTACTTATTCCTGATCAGCCATTTTATCTTCATTTCTCTTTTGAGAAGACTGATTCTAGCTACTATTTGAGCTGCCCTTCTCTTGTACCTTATAGAGTAAAAGTAGTTTGCCTATTTTTACCTTTATTTGTTTGATCATGTTGTCTTGAAAATGTTCCTTTAGTTCACAATCTTTTGGTAATTGTCTTTGCTGGCCATATTATCAATATGCCCGATATGGGACAATAAAAAAGGCTGACAGAATATACTGGATATATTTATGCAATGGCATAATTCACTCGCATCACAAGCTGCATCTTGTTATCT
This sequence comes from Oryza meyeriana var. granulata, assembly GCA_003991445.1. NCBI lineage: Eukaryota > Viridiplantae > Streptophyta > Magnoliopsida > Poales > Poaceae > Oryza > Oryza meyeriana. The sequence goes on from RYFJ01002324.1 coordinate 154,019, forward strand.
TCAGTCTCTGTGTACTGACGCGTGACACATCTTTTGCAGCTTTCCTGGTCGCTATGAAGCATTCTGGAAGGAAATGGATCAAGTGAAGAATTTGTGGAGAAACAGAAAGGACCTGAATGTTGAGCATGCTGGCATTGCTGCACTTTTTGGCATTGAGTTGTATGCGTGGTTGTGTGTTGGTGAGATCGTTGGTAGAGGATTTACTATCACAGGCTACCATGTCTGAGTGCTACCCGTTTCTCATTGAAGAGTGTTAGGATATCAGTTTATTGAGACGTGATGATTCAGAGTTTTGTTTTCCAAAGTTTCTCGATGCTGGTGGAATTGACGTCTCAGTGAAACCAACATGATGAAGATCAATAATTCAGGGGTTGAAGCATGCAGTATTTTTCTGATGTGTTACTTAATATTGATGCCATTGATTGCTTTGTTTTGTTGCATGTTTCGATGCTCAATTCCCATTTTCGAAAGAAGCACCATGTTAGTTTGGCACTCGCTGTCTCTCTATAATGCAAGGACGCAGTTTTCTCCTCATATTGAAGTTCAGTGACCAGGTCTGCTTTAAGCAAACCCTGACCACGTTTCAGTTGAGAATCTGTTATTGATAACTGCCGATTAACATTAATACCGAAGCTCATTTGATGTGCTTGCCTCTATGTTCGCACATGTATCTCATCATGGTAGTTATTCGGTTAATTGATCTCTCGGTGTTATAGGCCACTTGATCCATGTTACTGTGAATATGTGAAGTAAATGTTTATGTAAATGCAATGTTACTAGTCCTCAAAAACCATGATTTAGGCATTTAGCCATCCATCTCTTTCGGTTAAAGTTCGTATGATTATGTCTCCTCTTCTAGTTTCAAGGTCTGATATTATAATCAAATTCAGGTAAAATATAAAGGGTTAGCCCTAAACTCCTCGTAAGAAAAATGCACATTTCCAATGTTCCAATTGATTTAGATCTATCTCTGAATTTACTGCTCGCAACTGAACTTGTCTTCTCCGAACGGGCGCGTGAATTGCATGCAAATTCTCGTTGCCACCGCGTGCAATGCCGCTGCAGATCCGAGCTCCAAGATCAAGTCGTCCCTCAATTCCCATTTTTGTCGTCTTAGAGATAGTTTGAAGATAAGAAAAGATAAAGAAAAAGATTACGTAAAACGAAATAAGTCATTAGTATATAATTAATTGAGTATTGGCTATTATAAATTTAAAAAGTAAATTAATATGATTTTTTAAAACAACTTCTAAAAAATTTTTATAAAAAACTCACTGTTTAGCAGTTTATGCTCACGCAAAACCATAACGTTTTCATCCCAACCGGTTGATTGGAATGGTCCCTTATTCATCGCCCGTAGTCCAAAATTCCAAATGAATCATCCAGAAAGCAAAATCGCAAGGTTTTGCTGTCAGCGATGGAGGTCACCGAGCTGCGGAGGTCGAGACCGTCGCCGGAGTTGGCGCCGTCGGCGCCGCAAGCTCGAGCGCTCGTACTAGCGGATACGACCGGTGTGCTTGAAGAACCGCCCGAGCTAGCTCCAGTCGCATCGGCCATGGTGAAGAGGCAGCGGCAGTCGCTCTCGCACAAATTAGACAGATACGGAGGCGGCGGACGGTCGCCGGAGGCCGTAGGGACGCCGCCGGTTACCGGAGAGGGGTCAGGGCCCTTGTCAGACGGGGAGCTTTTGCAGACGACGTAGCAACCGTTAGATCAAATATAGGCGGTCCAGATCATCGCATACGAATAGCTGGGCGGGTAATTTTTCTAATAAAGCCCTTTGAAACTACAACTCTTCAATGTGGGCCCCAGTTCGATCGCGTTAGCGATCTTGGGTCAACGAACACTGTTGGATCAAACATACGCGGTCCAGATCATAGCATGCGAGAAGATAGGCGTACTTTTCGAATTTTTACTGTTACTAATTTAATTTTTTTTTAATTTACAAAACTAATTTTCGGTTTGAATCATTTACAAAACTAGTCTCTTGCCGCCCTGGGCCACGGCGGGATTTAAAAACCGCCGTGGCCCAGGGCGGCGAATGACATCCCGTCACCCGGGGCTAACGGCTCCGGCGGCCGTTAGCCGCGGGGAGGCCACGTGGATTCGCCGCCCTGGGGGAGGGCGGCGAATGCCCCCAGGGGGCCGAATGCAAAATTGCATTCGCCGCCCTGGGGGACGGCGGTTTTTAGCATAGTAAACGGACGGTCCGCACAAGGATCGGACCGTCCGAATCCAGGGGGCCGCCTGCAAAATTTTTTTTTTCTTTTTTTTGATATTTTTTTCTCAACTAGCAAAACGAGAATAGCAAAATCTCGTGAAGGTGCAGCTCAAACCGATGTAAGATGTGGCCTGTAGAAAATTACGAGTGTGCTTTAAAAACCGTGCTGAAACTTCGGACCTCAAAAACTCAATCTTCCCGGCCGAATTTCGTAAAAATTTTTTGGACAAACCCGACAAAGTCGGGGGGAAGCGGATGTAAAATTTTCTGTAGATGTCCGTAGAGTACTTATTTGCCCGATTCCGAGACCGTATGCGAAAGTTATGACTGTTTTAAGGTAGTTAGCGCGCGTTACAACAATTTGCCGTGGATTCGGACCGTCCGATCGGTGTGCGGACGGTCCTAAGCATTCGCCGCTCTGGGGGAGGGCGGCGAATGCCCCCAGGGGGCCGAATGCAAAATTGCATTCGCGCCCTGGGGGACGGCGGCGAATGCAATTTTGCATTCGGCCCCCTGGGGGCATTCGCCGCCCTCCCCCAGGGCGGCGAATCCACGTGGCCTCCCCGGGGCTAACGGCGGCCGGCGCCGTTAGCCCCGGTGACGGGGATGCCATTCGCCGCCCTGGGCCACGGCGGTTTTTAAATCCCGCCGTGGCCCAGGGCGGCAAGAGACTAGTTTTGTAAATGATTCAAACCGAAAATTAGTTTTGTAAATTAAAAAAAAATTAAATTAGTAACAGTAAAAATTCCGTACTTTTCAGCCAGATCGAGGAGTAAAGCTCACATAGGCCCAACACGGGGTATCATTCTTGGGCCGCACTTATATGACCTGAATGGATCGCTACAATTATGGGCCTACAAGGGCCGATGGAAATTATATTTTCGGAATAATCGGCAGCGAAGCAGCTAATCGGCGAACAGATCGCCGTCCGGTGGCTGCTCCGGCGACCGCGGCCGGCGGGCAGTCTCATGTACTCCGCCGCTCGCCGCCTCCTCACAGCCCGGGCTTGCGCCGGCGCCGCTTCGCGGTTTTCCGCGGCGGTGTTTGCGTCCCGCTTCTACTCCCCCACGGCGCAGTCCCCGTCGCCGCGTCGGTTCCCGACGCCCAAGGAGATTCGCAAGGGATTGGACGAGTTCGTCGTCGGCCAGGACAAGGCCAAAAAGGTTAAATAACTTTACCTGAATCGCTAAACCTCCCTTCTCGTCGCCGTGTAGCTGGCGAGTTTGAGCATGAATATCTTAGTTACAATTATGCAACTTTGGTTAAAATTTTGGAAATATGTACAAATTTCGCGGATATAACCTTTATAGGGCATTTGCTTGCTTAAAAGAGAGCTTGCTTGTGCAGGTGCTCTGTGTTGCTGTGCACAATCACTACAAGAGGATATACAATGAATCTTCAAATAAGTGGTTAGATTCTGCAAAAGTCATTTGGTGGTTCAGTTACGCATCACGATTTTGACTTCAATTTCATCTGTGGTGATATAGTTCTATGAAAATCTCGGCATGTGGTGATGTTAGTACGAGTGGTGATGATGACATTGAGCTTGAAAAGAGTAACATCCTTCTGATTGGGCCAACAGGATCAGGTGACGTGAACACATACATGGTTCATCACTGTTCTGTGAAAATGCTGTTTGCTGATCTCATTCTTTTGTTATGAACCTATGGCAGGTAAGACACTGTTAGCAAAAACTTTATCTCGGTTTGCGGATGTTCCATTCGTGATTGCGGATGCAACTGCAATTACACAGGTAGGAAAGGCTGGTTCATGCATTCTGAAAATTTCTTCAATGTATGCTTAGTTGATTACTGCTTATTAACATGTGTCATGGATATGGTGGCAAAAAAAAGCTGATTGTGTATGCTGCTTTCTTCTTTCTGATGCCAAAAAAAGACTGCTATTTCAGGCTGGGTATTCAGGTGAAGATGTGGAATCTATAATCTGCAATCTTCTGGCGGTATGTAACAACCTATCACTCTCTTTCTGGCCGTTTATGTATTCTTTTGGGCTATCTAATGTTGCTAATACTTGAGTTACTTGAATACTGTTTTACATAATTTTCCTAAGCTACCATGCTAGTAACAGTTCTCCTGCAAATTGTTAATAACCAGTTCCTTTGTATGTATAATGAATCTTGGATCACCTATCATCTGCAAGAAAATGGTTTTGGTTTTCAGTCAAAAAAAAAAGAAAATGGTTTTGGTGCCAATAGCCATCTTGGGCATAATCTGAACTGGTTCAAGCTTATATGTTTTAATAAACAATTAACCATATATTGCTTGTCTGACATGCTCTTCCTTTTAGGCTGCTAACTTCAATGTTGAAGCCACAGAGCGCGGGATTGTTTACATTGATGAAGTTGACAAACTCATAAAGAAGGTCATTGAACAGATTAGTTCCGAACTATTGCCGTGTCTAGCGAAAGTTTTTGCTCTTGCAATAATTCGATACATTCCCACATTCAGGTTGAATGCCATGATGACGGGAGGGATGTCTCTGGAGAGGGTGTCCAGCATGCATTGTTAAAAATATTTGAAGGAACAGTAAGTGCATATATTAATCTTCTGCTCTGTAAAGTAACATTTATCTTTGTATTTTTTCGTACTTGGTAGTTACACTAGCCCTTCAGATTAGAGTGAGATCTGATTAACTACACATGTAAGCTATATATGTCAATTAATACATATGAATGACATTTTTCTCCTCAAATGTCAAATCCAGTCATGTTTTGTCTCTGAAATAAGACCCATACCCATTTATTGCTATCATTCTTAGGTCATCAATGTGCCAAGAAAAAGAAATCAAGATAATATATCTGATGGTTATGTCGAGGTAATTGATTCTGAATCTTTTGGTTAAGTTGTTCAGTCAGTTGAATTGTATTTTTAACACCTACCTTATTGTTTATCAGCATGATAATTTTGCTACAGAAAGAACTTATGGGTTCTTGATTTCAACTGTAACTTATCATTGGTGTTTTCTGAACTGCAAATTGCATTTTTGGTTCGAAGTCGAAGTAATTACTAAGTTCCATCTGTCTCTCAATATCGGTTGTGATGAGATTTATATAGTTAACCTTTTACTTTAATCATTACTAAATTGGAAGTATATAGAATGACTGCCTGAAAATAATAAAATTTGTTTTTTTTTCTTCAAGATTTTCATTTTTTTCTAATATATTATGATCAAGAACACTCAAGTAGGTTGTTAAAATTTAAACAAGACCTGTATCTGCAGATGGAGGAAGCATATTTTAAAATGTAACCAGTTCTAGAGGAGAAAATTTTGAGAGACAGATGATGAATTTCTCATCAATATGGAAGAATTCTACTCAGTCTCGTGTTATATTTTATGTTGCAGGTTAGTACCAAGAATATACTCTTCATCTGTGGAGGTTCCTTCTCTGGCTTGGGAAAGATAATATCAGAAAGGTCGTGCAGTTACAAATAATATGAACTTCTATTATTCTCTGAATTGTCCATCTTTGTCCAGACTTGTATATTGTCTTAAAGTACTTGTGCTATTGAAGACGCCGAAACTGTCATTTGGGGTTTGGACTTCCAACATCTGGTGATTTGCGGAACTGTGGTTGGACAAATGCTCTTGGGGAATCATGCTATGTTGAAGCTGTAAGATTGGTTGCTGACATTTGTCAAACACATTATTTTAGTTCCACATGGACATAATTTTCAATGATTTCCTACTTAGACTGAAAATGATGACCTGATCGCGTATGGCCTCATACCAGAATTTATCGGGAGGTTGCCATTAACAGTTGGCCTGAATGATCTCAGTGAAGCTCAATTGGTTCAGGTAGCAATGATTTTATAATTTTGTAATTTTGTGCAATTTATTTTTGTCCACATCTTCCTAAATGAATCTATTTTATCTCTTCAGGTTCTCATGGAGCCGAAAAATGCAATAGTAAAACAATACAAGAAGTTGTTCAAAATGAATGATGTGAGCCTGGTTCTGTTCTGTCGATTGTTTTGATTCAACTGCAAGTTGTGATTAAAAAAACGCTGTCGTTTGTGGTCTACTGACAACAACATATTTTCTCATTTCCCCCATGTAAGGTCAAGCTGCATTTTACTGAAAATGCTTTGCAGCTAATAGCAAAGAAAGCAGCTGCACGAGAAACAGGGGCTCGAGAACTGAGATCCATAATGGAAGATATTTTGACAGAAGCAATGTTCGAGGTGCCTTGCACTTTTTTATTTTGCAGCATGCCAGTAACTGTTATCAACATTGGCTAGCAGCCTAGCACTAATTTTGTCGTTCTATTTGCAGATTCCTGATGCAAGGGAGGGAAAAGAGAAGATAATTGCTGTTCTTGTTGACGAAGAGTCTGTAGGGCCACTGCATTCTCGAGGATGTGGAGCCAAGATTTTCCGTGATGATGGAGCCTTAGAACTGTATGTTTACCAGAATAATATCAGATTGCCAGGGCTAATCCCGGGGAACCCCAAACGTACTCGCATTTTCCGTATCTGTCTTTTAGTCGCTTTGTCAGCAACTAAGCTGTGGGTTTACCATACGTTTCACTGTTTCTCCTCGATATATGAATGGGTTGTATCGATACTATGTAAGGCCAACATTTTTACACAATAAATATAGTATTAAGCTTTAGTATTTTCTGGGCCTAAAAAGGTCTGGGGCTCACATATATTGTTTTGCTGTTTGGATCGAATGTCGCCACTGTGACTGCCAAGGTTCTGCAACAAAAAAGAGAACTGCTAGCGAATTGAGAAAAAAAGTAGCATTTTATACTGCGCAAATAGAAGGATTTCCAATAGTAATGCATCAAAATTTCGCGTCCGTCATTTTATTTGTATGTAATAGTGCAGTTACACAAAGACTCAACCAGAGGTACAGTCTTTTACTAGTTTGACACCGAAAGTTGAAATCCTCATAGGCATCTCAGAGTTTACTGATCGTTAAAATTGATATAAAATGACGGAATAATCTCAGAGCTACACTCAGGTTAAGGACATGGTTGCTTCTGGTCATCAAATGCTAGTGCCCCTCTCCTTGTTTAGTTTCACCTCCTAAAGAAGTGCCTTGAAGCGCACCATCTCCACCCGATGTGATTCCAAACCTACTCTGAAACCCACCATCCATTGTGTTTGCATCAGATTCTCCTGTTACATTTTCAGTCTTCCTTTTATGGCCAAGGATAGCTTCAATAGCAGCCGCACTAGCTCTAGCTGCAGCCTCGTCCTTGGCAGCAGCCTCTGCCCTCCTCTTCTCCCTCTCTTCCCTGGCAAGAGCCTCTGCCCTTAACTTCTCTTCTGCGGCCCAAGCTGCTGCCTCAGCTTTCTCCTTCTCCACATCCTCATATAGCTTGGTTATGTCACCTTCCCTCCCCACTTCACGGAGTGCACCTTCCAAAAGCTCCCTCATTTCATCGCTGAAAACCACCTTCTCATCCAAAAGAATGCACTTTGCGATGTCAATTGAATCATCTGATCTAGCTGCACCAACGTATGCCTTGAGCAGTGCCTCATAGCTTGCAATGCTTGGGCTGACTTCTTTCTCCCTCATCTGATTGAAATATTCCTGGGCCTTGTCCAGCAAACCAAAACCAATTAGGCCCTCAACAAGCTTATGATACGCAGTTGCGTCAGGCTTCAACTCCAACTCAGCCATTTTATCGAAGTAACCAATGCCATCATCAACACGATCAACCCTAAAGCACCCTTCCATCAATAGCACATATGTTTCATCGTTTGATTTAAGATCACTTTCTCCCATCTCCTTGTAGAGCAACTCAGCCTCACTTACCAACCGTTGAAGACCCAGATGGCGGATCAAATTATTATATGCTGTAACATCAGCGACTACATTCCACTCTCCCATTCTCCTGAACACAGCGATTGCACCCTCAAATCTCCCAGCGGCGCAGTAGGCATCCACCATCACACTGAAGCTTCTCACATCAACAGTAATCCTCAGTGGAGGATCATGCTCCCGTAGCATTCTTTCAAACAGGTCGAGTGCATCATCCAGCCTTCCATTCTGCCCAAGTGCATCAACCACACCATTATAGCTCTCAGCTCCAAATTTCACTTCCGATTCTGCACCGAGCGCCTCTTCGTAACAATTCATCGCTTTCTCCTCCATTCCCATAAGGAAGTAACCCTTCATGAGGCTCCCATACACAATGCCATCAAGAATCGGCTCGCATCCAACCTTGTCCGTCAATTCTTCGTACAACTCCACGGCTTTGGCACCATCTCCGGCTTCCACGAACCCAGCCATGAGAAGGTTGTAGACCTGTGGATCAGGCCCGACGAACCCGGAGGCCAGCATCTCATCCTTGAGCTCGACGGCATCTGCAAGGCGGCCATGGTCGACGACGAGGGACTTGACGACAACACGATACGCGGTCGGGGATGGGGGCACGGGGGATCCAGGGCGCGAGATGAGGCGAAGGTGGTGGAGCGCCGCGTCGGGGAGGTGTCGCGCGGCGAGGGCCGAGAGGTAGAGCGCGTGGGTGGCGGCGGTGGGCGGGACGGCGGCCTGGATAGCGAACCGGTGGAGCGCGAAGAAGTCGTCGAGACGACGCGCGCGGAGGAGCGCGCCGAGGACGGCGGCGCAGGTGAAGGACGAGGGGCGGCAGTTGGAGTGGAGCGCATGGCGCGTGAGCAGCGCGGCCTCGGCGAGGTCGGCCTCCTCCCCCTTGGAGGACAGGAGCGCGAGGATGCGGTTGTGGAGCGTAAGGCGCGATGGCGCGAGCGACGGGAGAGGCTCCGCGAGGCGCACGGCGCTGGGGGAGGGCGGCGGCGTGGGGGGAGTCGCGACGAACGCGTCGCGCCGCCGCGCGCGGCGGGAGGCCGCGGCCGACGCGGCGTCGGTGTGCGCGAGCGGGAAGAGCGCCGGCACAAGGCGGCGCGCCGAGAGCGGCTTGGACAGCGACATCTCCCGTGGTTGGCCCGGCGGCGGCGGCGGCAGCGGCGAGCGGAAGGAGAGGATTTTGGGAGCTATTGCGAATTTGCGAGGCGGCGGCTCAGAGGCGGAGTAGGGAAGAAATAGCGTTCGCGTCAAAGAAACGTATTCTGTTTGCCCCGCTTCAAAATACTTCTGCCTCTCGAAATACTGTCTCTGACCATAAATATTTGTAATTTAAGGCTGGAGTCGATTAAATTTTTAAAATTTTAACCATTAACTTTATATTAGATTAATTTATAAAATCTGCTCCCTCTATTTCAAATTATAAGATGTTTTGACTATTTCGTAGATCAAACTTCTTTAAGTTTGACTAAATTTATAAAAAAATCTAGCAACATCTAAAACACTAATTAGCTTTATTAAATTCATCATTGAATATATTTTGATTATATCTTAGTTTTGTGTTAAAAATATTACTATATCTTTCTATAAATTTAGTCAAATTTTAAGATGTTTGACTTAGAAAAAAGTTAAAATATTTTATAATCTGAAATGAAGAAAGTAGTAAATTTATACCTGTTAAGACAGATCTACGTATATAATTTATTTTGATTTTAAAGTAAGAAATTATTGATGTTTCAAATTTTAAATGTTTAATCTAATATTGAGCTACACGTTAAATATTTATGAGCGGGAGATTACTTCGTCAGCTTGACAGTGTACTTTTTGTTTGTTTTAAATTAATTTATTTCCAAGAAATTCCTACTAGAGCAGAAAAACGAGCAATTTCAAGCTCGGTGGCAGCATATGATACCCTTTTGACCAAAAAGAATATGCTTGTGTGAATAACTGGCCATACATCATTCTGGTGTTTATTTCACAACAATTTTCCACGGGAGAAAAGGTGCGCCAGGTAAGCCATAGCAAAGAACAACAAAGAACACATGAGAAGGCCAAAATTTCCAAAATCCATCTCACAAAAAAAAAGAGGGAAATTTTCCGAAGCTGCAGCCAGCCACATGCCAAGCTCAAAACTCAAGTCCACTGAGCTCACTGGGTCCAGACCCCGACCGCACTGGCCACTCCAACCACGCGTCCGCCGGCGATTGGCCCCGCCGGACGCCGAGACGGCGACTCCGACCACCCGAGAATCTTCGCAGTAATATGCCACGGTGGCCTCCCTCGCCCCCACCGAATTCCCCAAAAAACCCCTGCGACACTACCCTTCCTACGCGACCAACAACGGTAATAACTAGAAAAACTAGGGGTGTATTTGTCCAACGAGATGTCAGTATAAAATACTAACCACCTAATCGCCATGGCCGCACCACCACTCTCCACCTCCGCGGCGATGCGGAGCAGCAGCCATGGAGGTGCTCAGCTCCAGCCGCTTCTCCTCTAGGGTTTTCCCCAGCCTCCTCAGCCCCGTGTCCAGGCCGCTCAAGCCCCCGCGCCGCCACTACCGCCGCCGCCACCTTCAGACGCTATCCACCTCCCCCGCCGATGCCGCGGCATCGTCCATGCCGCCGCCGGTGTGGCCGCCCCCGTCGCTCTCTCGGCTCCTCGCCGCCGCGCTGCGGGGAGGGCGTGCTGCAGGGGAGCTCCCCGATCTAGCAGCGGCGGCGGTGGGGGTGGGAGGCGGGGCGAGGATAGGGACGTTGCTGATGAGCACGACGGCGGCGGCGGTGACCAAGGCGCGGGAGAACCCGTACATCCTGGCGCTCGCGGCGAACCCGACGTTCGTGTCGGGCCTCGTGGCGTGGGCGGTGGCGCAGGCCGCGAAGGTCGTGCTGACCTCGTTCGTGGAGCGGCGGTGGGACCTGCGGATGCTGTTCAGCTCCGGCGGGATGCCGTCGTCGCACACGGCGCTCTGCACCGCGCTCACCGCATCCGTCGCGCTCTGCCATGGCGTCAGTGACTCGCTCTTTCCCGTCTGTCTGGGGTTTACTCTGATAGTTATGTATGACGCCACGGGCGTCAGGCGCCACGCGGGGATGCAGGCCGAGGTGAGCCAATGCTTCGATTGCTTTGTCCATTTCTGTATTGCATTTAGAGGTATGTGACACATTTTATTTTCTAAAATTTTGATTTTGATAGCTAATTTGTCAAAAATGAGGCAGAGATTGCTTGTTATTTGGGGTAGGATACTTTTATTCACATTTTTCAATCATCAATGACTGATTGGATGACCCTAGCTTGTGAGGTTTGAACTTGCGGCTGGTGGTATATTTTACCCAATGTTGGACCGATTATGGGATTGCTTATGTTGTTTCAATGTGGTAGTATTTGTGGTGTAGATACAGGTTGATTGCTTATGTTATCATTGTTTGGGACAACATGGTGTTCATTTTACTCTGCTTGTATGGTTTTCATACTCTTAGCAGTGAGTGTAATGGTTACCCTATGACAAATGATTGTAAATTTGTGGTCTGGCAGACAACTGAAAGTCTGAAACTAACATTCTGAACTCAATGGGGACTATGATTTCGCTTTGGCATCATTGTGATACTATTCTGAATTGTGCTACATATAAGATTATGGTCGTCCTGATATGAAACAAGCCAGCCAAATTGCAAAAGTTAATCATGTGCCAGTTGCTGCTATTTGGGCTTTAGAAGTTGTCATATGGCAGTTTCAATCTCTTTTGGCACAACAAATTTTGGCTTTGTTTTAGCACTCCAGTGGCTTGAGATACTTTTCTCACCATGTGTTGAACTATAAGCTTGAGTTTACTTGTTGGGGGCAAGGGAAGGGTGTTAAATAGTTTTGTGATTGTTGAGTATTTAGTATCAAATTTATTTCAGCTTCAAGACCAATGTCTTGCTCCTTCCAAACAATTACTGTAGTTTGGTGTCAAACTTGTGTGCTACATTCACCTTATTTAGCTCATTATGTTTTTTTGTAAACCATAAAACCACTCAAATATATATTACTTCCCATGATTGAAGCATCACATATTACCTTGGAATAACACATGGCACGTACCTGAGACCTGCAATCATTTTGCCAATATTCTTTTCTTGATCAATTTACTTTAAGGGGTAACATCAGTGTTTTTTTCACATGGAAACAGATAGCAAGTAGCAAATCCAGTTAAGCTTGCTGTACAGATCATCTAAAAAAATGCAGTCCAGATACCTTTTTTCTGGAAAGGGGAAAGTCTAGATAATTATGGTGATTGCATTCTGATGCTCGAGTTTAGATTCAGGACCCTTTGGATATTGGTTTTGGATAGCCATCACAACCCAGTAGGCAGTAGCAATAGTGTGTTATGTATGACTTATGACAGGGCGCTTATTTCCTGAATGGTGATTAACACCAGATGCACCAAATGCTGTCAGTTTTCTAGTAGTACTGACTTATTGTTACCTGATGCCTATTTTTATGTTTAACACAGGTACTCAATAAGATCGTTGAGGACCTATTTCAAGGCCATCCAATTAGTGAAAGAAAACTGAAGGAATTGTTAGGACATACTCCATCACAGGTTTTTGCCGGCGCTTTGTTAGGCATCATGGTGGCGTGGTTCTGTTGTCAGGGCTGTATTGTTCCCATTTGACTGCTGTTGTACTTCAGAAATGGAAAATCATTTTGACACGAAGATTTTGGTCAATTTGGTGTAACCATTGTTCCAGGAAATAGCTAATTTATTTCCTGGCCTGTTTGCCTGTACATATATGTAACTCAATAGCAAGGATAGCCACGAGTTTGATAGTCTCAATTCATAGTTGAGATTCAAGTCCTTTTGTGATCTGATTAAATTGGGAGTATTTTGCTCTCGGATCTGAAAATTCTGCAGTTACCCTGTACAACCACTGTGATCAAGAAACTATAATTTGGCCATGTTATCTCTGTATCATATAGTAAAATCAATGCTGGTTGTTATTGGCTTTAGCCAAACAGGTTATTGTCTGGAAAGATGAACTATTGCCAACTGTTGGTGTTACAGCAATATGCATGCCTACATAAGCATAACTTGGGCTAGCTTTGTTGTTTGGCTAATTGGATCATACTAACTTGCTAGGAGTACTTTGCTAGGGCAACACGTGCTGCTCCATGCCTTTTCTTTTTCTGGTAGTACTTACTTGGCACCTTTTTCAGTCGAGGTGTCTCACTCCAAAGTCGACGACGGATACAGGGGATCGATGACATGAAGCATGGCGTTGTCCCCAACGAGATTTCCATGAAACTCAAACGTTGACAGAGCCCATTGGCGCGCCACAAATCCTCACGATGACTCAGGGGTGCTGGTTCGCAAGGCCTTAGATCGTAGTAAGTAGGTAGGGATGAATCCGATCGGGGACGATTGGAAAATTGCTTTAATTGTTTTCTATAGGCCTCGAAAACAAATCGAAAACGGTAGAGACGAAAGCAAAAACAATATTAGGGACTTAGTGGTGGCCGTAGTACATGCACCCCAATTGACACGTTTCCTGGTCTTCTTTTTTTGTTTGAGACAGGGTAGATTATATTAGATAATAGAAGAAATTACAACCTTCTTGTTACAAAATATAGGAAAAAAATATGTTAACAAAACAAAGAGACTCTGTATCTTGGAAAGCTGCAAGAGATACAAGCACACGAGCGCAACCACGACATTGGCTAAATCCGACATGCGTAAAAGCATATGAACAAGTATCGGCCATCATCTTTGTTCCTCCATCAGAAAAGCAAACCATCGCCATCGAATAAGTCGGCGACCTGGACCACAAAGCCAACGTCGCCGATTTGATTATCGATGACTCAATAAACAAGCCTTTTTAGGTCTTTATCGAGAACCTTGTGAATGAAGAAACCCTAAACAAAGAGAGAGAAAATGCAAAAGACCCTAAACAGCCCTAGCTCCATGAATATCATGGAAGACAAACACTAGAGGGCTAGACTGTTTAATAGATCTGATTTTCAAATACCTTTATTAAGAAAACCCTGAAAACTAACTGGAGACAAATAAGGTATATGTCCCCTAAAAGATCTATGCCCTAGAGATGCCTTGTGAGGGGAGATTGGAAGATCTATGATCCTAATAGTGTGGCGATAGTTTTGGTGATTAATGACAACCGATTGTTGGAACTAACTATTTTCATGAGTTGGTGTGATTAGGTTAAGTTCTGGCATCAAGTTAAAAGATTGGTGAATGTGTTGATGAAAAAGAGAAGCAATGGAAATTGATGATCAACATAAAGATGGTGAAAGAAATGATCAAGTGAAGAGATTGAAGATACGGTGGTGAAGGGCAAGAAAGTGGCTTGGCACCAACGGACTAAATCCGGTGTGAAGGCCGAGTGAAGGCTTTGTCGTGATATACCGTACGAGACCATTAAAAGCTATGGATTATCCGCATCAACCATTTGAAGAGTTCAAGATGATGTGTCAAAGATCAAGAAGATGTGATGTGTTGATGATCAAGATGAATATTGATCAAGGCAAAGGTATAATTGATTTGGGACTAATGCGCTCCATAAGTTGTAGGTGAATAGTCCCGACGGTGAAATAACTTTGACGTTGGCAACCCTCAAAGTGAAGAAAGAAAGTGGCACGAAGACTTTTCTATTTGTATTTGAGTATAGGAATGCCGTACTATTAAGTGTGAAATAATTATCTTGATTTGCTTATATTTTGTGATGAACAATTGGCAGATATTATTGTTTTGGTATTGTATAGTTTTGTACTGGTGCTCAGTTGGACTGGTTTTTGTTAGCCGGTCAGACCACAAGTCATTGGGTGGTCAGACCGGCGGCCTCGACGGTCAGACTGGCTGAGTTCTGTTTGCTTTTGGTTTCAACATGATTTTGTGTTTCACGAAGGGTAATTAATGTTTATGACTTCAAATTGGTTCACATGCGTATCATATACTGTTTGTGTGCTAATGTGAGTCAAGTTGAGAAAGGACTTGTGCTCGGATATAGTTTTTTTTTTGTTTTTGCACGTGTAGGTGAGTCTTAAGGCCTCGAGAGTATTGCCGGTGATGGATCGGGAGTTGACTTGGGAGAAGTTAATGTCTGGATGATCGGGAGATCACGCAGGATACTAAAGGCTAGAGATCAATGCACGTGGGGGTGACGATTTCATATGACATACAAGAGAAATTGTGGGCGTGTGAAAAGATGAGTCTATTTTGGATAGAAGTCCAAGATTGGAAAGTTTGAATTCGAATTTGTAAAGGAATAACATGTATATCTGTAGGAGAGGTCTTCCAAGAGAATAGGAGTCCTAAATCTAGTTGGATTCGTGGCTTTTGAGCAACCACCCGTGGGCATAAATAGAAAAGGGGTCAAGGCTCTAGGCAGACAAGTTTTGAGAAGAGAAAAATTTGGGTTTAGCCTAGAGCCATGACTTGTGTACGAAAGTCAAGAGAGGAGTGCTGTAGTTGCACTTTGTAAACATATCTTGATGCAATAAAGCCGATTTACTTTGAAGAGCATATTCGGTTTGTATTTTTCTGGGTCCCGATGGTCCAACCGACAAGAGCGTGGCGGTCAGACCGACGGGGGAGCAGCGCTCAGACCGACTACAAGGCGGGGGTTCAACCGGCGAGCATACGGTGGTCAGACCGAATAGCAGAGGCGGTCTGATCGGTGCACTCCATTTAGGTTTGAGGGTTTCTTTTATTCCACAAAATATTATGGTTTGGTGTTTCTACCATTCACCCCCCCTAGTAGATTTGGTTCATGTGTTCGATCCTACATTAAGAGTGATGCAATGGTGATGTGTTTGTTTATGTCTCGGTGCTTAAAGTGATCTATCCTAGTGCTATCTTGAGAGAAACCCAAGACTTAACCTATCCTTTGAGTGGTTTTAGTCCTTATTTTTGGTTGGGTTGGGTAGCCCTTTGAATAAACTTTCCATTAAGTCCAAGTTTGTCGAAAACAGACTTCGGAGCAAGAAGTTATGATCGTTTTCGTGGAGTGCTGTCAGGCTGTCAAAGATGGCAAGAAGTTCCAATCTAGGGGACCGAAACTTCCGATCCAAGTTCTTTGGTTGGCCAAGAAGGCCGACCAGAAGTTCCAAGCATCTCGACCGGAACCTCTGATCCTTGAACCTGTGTCTAACGGCTATTTTTAAGGGCTCGGATATTTAAACCCTTCCACCCCCTCCATCCTTGGCTGCTGAGTTTGGACAAGAGTTGACATATCCAAAGCCAAATAGCCTCTACCAAATCTCCTACCTTGGTGGTAAATCTTTATGAGAGAGATATGAGAAGTGCTTAGGGTTGGATTGAGAGGTCAAGAGGTTGAGAACTAGTGAGCTTCACTCCATCCTTTGAGCACTTGAGTTTATAGCAAGCAAATCTTCGATTGTGTTTGTTATTCTTGGAGATCAAGGTCTCCTAGATGGCTAGGAGTCGACAATGAGCCTCCAAGGTTGTGGTGAGCCACCGGAAGTTTGTGAAGGTTTTCCCTCACCTCCGCAAGGAAAGAGGTAATTGAGTGAAACCCGAGCTAGTTTCTAGGAGGTTGCTTGGTAGAGCAAGCCTCATCGGAGGTAGGTGGACATTGTCCAAGCTTGGGACCTTGGTGGTCGCTTGGAAATGTACTAAGCTTTGGTGGTTGCTTGGAGACTAAAGCTTCTTCCTGGTTATTAGCTTGGTGAGGCTTGGGATCAATTGAGATCCGGCTCCTTGGAGTCCCTCAACGGAGAGTAGGATCGTTGGATCTGAACTCCGGGCAAAAATCCTTGTCTCCTCTCTACTTGCTCTCTTTCATGTTGTCGAAGGATAAAACCCCGACGGCGGGGAGTCGGGAGACCCCCCTTTTGAGATTCGGCCAGGGGAGTTGTTCTCAGGTGTACGAGGCGTTGGAGAAGACGAGAAACAGTGGCACACAGAGGAGACAGGAGGATTTATACAGGTTCGGGCCGCCGGAGCGTAATACCCTACGTCCTGTGTATATGCTATGTGGGAGAAAGTGTATGGTTGTGTTACAAGGTGTACCCGGGGAGCTCGGAAGCGTAACCGGGAGATTTGGGGAAGAAGAACAGTAAAGGTAGCCTTGTTGTCTATTGCTGGAGCTTGAGCCGCCTGCTTTCGTCGGCGGCATGGATTCTCCTTTATAGTGCAAGGGGATTCTACAGTGCCAGGCATACGTGGTCGTGCCGGTCGGCGCCCGCCTGCTGCGCCGCGCCTGGAGGAGCCCCTGTCGGGTACTGCGGGCGGCTGGTCTGGTCGCCTGGTTGCCACACACGCCTGGAGGAGCCCCTGTCGGGTGCTGCGGGCGGCTGGTCTGGTCGCCTGGTTGCCACACACGCCCGGAGGCGGCGCCTCCGGGCACGGGCGACACTCGCCCGGGGCCGGAGGAGGCGCTCCCGGATGGGG
Source organism: Oryza meyeriana var. granulata (assembly GCA_003991445.1). Classification (NCBI taxonomy): domain Eukaryota; kingdom Viridiplantae; phylum Streptophyta; class Magnoliopsida; order Poales; family Poaceae; genus Oryza; species Oryza meyeriana. The sequence goes on from RYFJ01002324.1 coordinate 171,445, forward strand.
CCGGAGGAGGCGCTCCCGGACGGGGCCGGAGACGGCGCTCCCGCTCCCGGGCGACAGGCGGCGCGTCCGGGCGCGGGGACGAGCACCCGGGGCCGCGGGCGACGCATCCGGGCACGGACGACCGGCGGGAGACACGGCCTCCCTGCTGGCTGCCGGTCGTGCAGGATATGCCCCCCGGAGGAGCCGATGTGGCCGGAGATCCACGCGTCCCTGCAGGCTGTGGGACCCCCAGTCCCATTTCGCCGACAGTGGCCCCTGGCCCTGTTGCTCGGCCGGGATCCACCCCGGCCAGGAACAGGGCCATGTCTTGAAGAAATGAGGGGACGCTGGGTCCGCCTGGTTCGCCATGTACTGACGAAGTTTGATGACTTGTTGCGTAGTCTTGTAGAGCCGATGTCTGACGAGGAGTTCGAGGGAGACGTCAACTCCCTCCTGACGCCACCGGCCATGCCCCCGAGCGCTGCCGTCCCGGGGAGCGCAGCGATGCCACGGGAGAAGGCTGCTGGGTGTTTGAAAAAGGGTGGCGTGGCTCCGAGAGCACAACCCCTAGGCCGAAGCCTTGTCAGCCCCGGGCAGGGAATTGGCGCCGGAAGTGATTCTGGGATAGGGCCGAGCACAGCCGGTCCGGAAACGCCTTCCCGGGTGTGGTCACTCGGGCCCCGGTCCCGGGAACGTTCCCTTGGCGCAGGTCGACCGGGAGGCCGGCGCCTACCGGAAGCGTGCGGTCGACTTTCGAGTCCGTGGCGCGTGGGGCCACGACGCGGGCTGCATCAAGCGGCTCCTCGACGTCCGCGAGGGTTCTGTTGAGGTTGTTGCTATTCGACACCGAGCGCCAGCAGCCGTGAGCGGCCGTAGCGCCCGAGTGCCTCTTCCGGGCCCCGGCGTAGTTGCCTGCCCGGGAACTCGACACCCGAGGGCAGCACGCGAGATAGTTTCCCGCCCAGGGAATCCGGTCCCCGGATCCGTCGAGCGCGATAGTTGTTCGCCCCGGGAACTCGGTCCCCGGGACGATTACTCCCCGGGCTCGAGCTTGCCAAGGCGATGCTGTCCGGGTTCTCGCGCCCTGCCTAGCTGCCAAAATGTTAAGGAAGCCCCGGTGGTTTTTCGCTGCCCGGTGAATCAGGAGCAGCGCGCGGACGCGCAACGCTCCACTCCGCGCGGGAGCAGATGGCGGTTGCCGCCGGCCAAGTGTAGGCGGCAGCCCGCGGGAGCAGCGGAAGTCCGCCCCGGTCCAGGAGGATCGTCGAGGGCGGACGGGCAGCGATCGCGATAGTGATGCAGCAATTGACCGCCCGCATAGTCGCGACCGGGTCCTTCGTGGCAACCTGGCGTTCGGACCGTCCTTCCACGGATCGGATCGTCCGAATCCAGACGATCCGCGGAAGGCGGCCGGAGATGGAGGGCGGCATCTGACTGAGGGCGCCGCCCAATCCGCTGTCGACGAGTCCTCCTGCGCTCGATCCAAGATGGAGGCGCGGGGGAAGAAAACATCTTTCCGGAAAGATCACGCTCGCGGTCCGGAAGCGTGAGATCCTTGCAAGCGAGCCGGCGGTGAAGGCCGCCGAGTCCTGGTCGGTGGAGATGGAAAGGGAGGCCGAGGCCTCCCGGAAGCGCGCGGCCGATTTTGAGGTCGTCGCCGACGCCGCAGCCACGGCGGCGGGGTTCTTCGAGCGGGGGGAGCACTTCGAGAATCCGGGGACCGACGAGTCCGGCGAAGACGCCGGCTGCCTTCCGACGTCATCCGCGGTCCGGTCCGATGAAGGCGAGCGATCTCCCCCCGTGTGACGATATCTCCGGCCCTCCGCTCGTGCTTGCGCTTGGCTTTTGCCTGTCTGGTACAAAGAGAGACATTTGCATATGTATATGATCATGCATATATTTTTGTACCTTGGTTTATTGTGTTATTCGGAGGTCGCTGGTGTTTGGAGCCTTGTGTCTAGGAACGCCAAATATCGGGCGTCGTCCGACAGCGAGATCCAGCAGCTGCGAACAGCCGTCGGGCCTATGGCCCCTGTCCGGGCCCTGTAGTGGCCGCTTGCCCCGGGAGATCGGGCCCCGGGGGCGGCGAACGCGACCGTTGAAACGCCTCAGGAGCTCGGTTCCCGGGGGCGCGAGATGTCCGGAGGTGAGCTTGGCGGGGCGATGAAGCCCGTAGGTCCGGCCCCTTCCTTCTTCTGGTTCCGGGGGCCCTCTGCGCCCTTGGGCGCCGTTGGTCCGGAGAGCGTAGCGAGGCCACGAGGACACTCTTGGCTCGCCGGGAGCCCCTCGGGAATTGATCCCGCCCGGGCCCGGGGTCGCTAGGCAACGAAGGCCCCGGCGCCTCGGTCGGGCACCGCCATCCGCCCCGGGAGCTTGTCGTGTTTGATGTTTTGTCGATGTAGCGCTGTACCGGAGAGCCGAAGGAGAGGTTTGGCGACAGAACGGCTTCGGTCTGGTGCAGCAGGAAGAAACGGGGTCTCCCCGGGCGCCGTGCTTGGTGTGGTATGAATCGTCCCCAGGACCGCCGGGGAAAGGTCTACTCTACACATAGGGAACTGTGAGAGCATCTGGTTCGTTCCCTTGTCCATCCCATGCTACGAACGCAACACATGGAAAACGACGAAAGGAACAAGACCGGGAAGGATATTTAAAACATTGCTTATGTGAAGTGTATATACATGGGGTCCAGGCTAGCGCTGGGTATCCGGAGAAGTCCGGCGCTGGCCCGGGTTTACCCAACTTACAGGATGTTTATACAGACGGATTTGTGGAGATACTTGTTGTGCCTGTGGATGGAGCTCGAACTTGCTTCCCTCGCGAACCTCGAGGCTGAGGAAAGGCATGTGCTCGGGACCCGGGGGCCCCGGCCAGCGCTAAGGATATGTGTCTGGGACCCGGGGGCCCCGGACTGAAATACGGTTTTGATATAAGCCGGGTTCCGGGGGCCCGGGCTTGAATATGGGATGTGAGACGACCCTCCGGATGCATTCTCGCCGGGGCGGTGCTGTCCGGGCTATCGCGCCCTATTCCGGGTGTCGCGTTCCTAGGCTTGCGCTCGCCTTGGCAATGCCGCCCTGGTTCGGCTCCTCGGTGTCAGGCCCGGGGCGCGGATTCGGGAATCCGTGCCTCGGCTCAAGTATGTGCCCGGGACCCGGGGGCCCCGGGCGGTAGTGCGGCTTGATATGTATGGTCGTTACGTGCCCAGGTACGGAGGCCCGGGTAAGGACATGGATCATATTGGGAGGGCCTCCCCGGACCAGCCCTTGCCGAGGCGATGCTGTTCGGGTACTCGCGCCCCGTGGGGGTCGTTTTCGGGCTCGGCTTCCCTTGCGAGAGTGCGAGCTCTTGACTCCGGGAGGAGATCCTCGACCGGGAGCGGTCTGCCCGGACTCGCGCTCGACAGAGCGGCGTGGTCCGGATTATTACATCGGGGCCCGGAGGCCCCCAGACTGAGTCGGGATGAGCAGCCCGGACTCGCCATCGCGTCCGATGGGGCCCGGGCCGTCGTACCCTATGTGCGTCAGGGGCCCAGAGGCCCCGGACTGAGTCGGGACGGACCGCCCGGGTTGCCATCGCGTCTGATGGAGTCCGGGCAGTCGTACCTATGGGCGTCGGGGGCCCAGAGGCCCGGACTGAGTCGGGACGGACCGCCCGGGTTCGCCATCGCGTCTGATGGAGTCGGGCAGTCGTACCTATGGGCGTCGGGGGCCCAGAGGCCCGGATGAGTCGGGACGGACCGCCGGGTTCGCCATCGCGTCTGATGGAGTCCGGGCAGTCGTACCCTATGGGCGTCGGGGGCCCTGAGGCCGGACTGAGTCGGGACGGACGCCCGGGCTCGCCATCGCGTCCGATGGAGTCCGGGCAGTCGTACCTATGGCAAAGGAAAGGGGAAGACTTTCTCTAATAAAGGAGGAGAGGAGAGATTTTCATTAACCAATAGCAACCAAAGGACAGTACCGATACAGTCGACGCTTCCGGGAAGGTGGGGACGAAATCGGGATGATCTCTCCGGCTTGGCTGTCCCGGGTGCCACGTTCGAGGCTCGCACTCGTTTTGGCAAGGCGGCCTAGGTTCGGGCTTCCCTGAGCTGGGACGTTTGGTCGGCCTATCCGCTGCCCTCGGCCAGACCGTCCGGCCAGGGGTCGGACCATCCAAATCCGCCCGTTCGGACTGTCCGAGCCGGGGCCGGACTGTCCGAACCGGGCTTGGCCCGGCTAAGGCTCCTGCCGGAAGTACTTGACCTGCTTGGCCAAGCTCTGGACGGCGCGGCATTCCGTGAGATCGTGCGAATCCGTCTCGTGGACGGCGCACCACTTCTGGGCGCTGCCGTCGAAGGCGGCGCGCCGGTGATGTTGTCCGCGGACATCGTCGGACCGTGGGGCGCCGCAACAGCCAAGGCGAAGCCGTCGGCGGCGCCTTCTCCTTCTGTCGCTTCTCCTGTCCCGACGTGCCGCGGAGCGCGAGGACTCGCCGTATTCTTCGGGGTCCTTGTCAGGGGCCCCGGGGCGTGGCTCGTTCCATGCCCGGGCCTCTTCCTTGCGGGCGCAGAGATCGGCGAGCTTGAATAGCTCAGCCGTAGTCTGGACGTCGCGGGTGCCCATCTTTTCGAGCATGCGCCTGTCGCGCACACCCGAGCGAAAGGCATGGATAACCGCGTGAGGAGCGATGTGGGAGATGGTATTGCGAACCTGGCTGAAGCGCTGTAGGAAGTGCCTCAGCGTCTCGTCCCTGCCCTGGCGTAGGGCATGGAGGTCCGCCTCGGTCCCAGAGCGCGGAAAGGTGCCCTGGAAGTTGGCCACGAACTGGTGGCAGAGGTCCTCCCACGAGTAGACTGATCCCTCGGGGAGGTTCATCACCCAAGAGCGCGCCTGGGCCTTGAGAGCGACGGGGAAGTAGTTCGCCATCACTTCGATCATCGCCACCGGCCGCCCGGATGGCAGTAGTGTATATTTGCAGGAACTCCGTGGGGTTCACGGAGCCGTCATACTTCTCCGGCAAGCTGGGCCGGAACCTGTCCGGCCAGCGAACCTGCCGGAGGCCTGGGGAGAGCGCCAGGCAACCCGAACCGTAGAGCGCAGGCTCGGGTAACAGATGACGGTTTCCCGTCAGTAGATTGGAGCTGGAGGCTTGGACCTCGGAACGCGTGGCGGCGTCCGCCCGCCGCTCGCGCTGTCGCTCCATGGTGACCCGGGCATCCTCGTCGGACCGCCCCTGGTTCAGCCGGTCACGGAGGTCGCCGTGGCCGCTGTCTGCCGGAGTCGTGGCGTGTTGCGCCGTGCTCCGGGCTCTGCTTTGACTCGGGGCGGGGGGCCGGCCCGCGCTAGACGTTGCGCGGTCGGCACTCCTGGCCCTGCGCTGCTGTGGAAGCGACCTGGCGATGGGCCGCGCCTACGAGGTGGGTGACTTCGTTGAGCCAGCGCCTCTCCCGGCCCCGCTCCGTTAAAAGCCGGGGGTGGCGCAGGAGGGCTTCCGCCGCCAGGAGAACCCCCTGTGGCGATGCTGGCTGAAAGTCGAGGTTGCGGCGTGCCGTGGAGCGGCGCCTCCGCTCGCGCCTCAAGGATGAGGCCGTGGCAGACCCGGCGGGGCACTTGCCGGTTCCTTCTGACGCCGCACTGCCAGGCCGCCGAGGAGCGAGCTCAGCCCGCCTGGGTTGCGCGACGCGTCTCCTGGAAGACGGGGAGCGCAGGGGGCTTACCATCGGGCTTACGCCACCCGGCGGGGTGAAGTCGTCGGACTCCTGGTCGGAGTCCCGCGGACGGTGGCTCCTGCATGGAGTGCGCTGGTCTTGGGGACGTCGGCGTGTCACCTGAAAAGGAAACTCCCCCTACCTGGCGCGCCAGCTGTCGAAGGATAAAACCCCGACGGCGGGGAGTCGGGAGACCCCCCTTTTGAGATTCGGCCAGGGGAGTTGTTCTCAGGTGTACGAGGCGTTGGAGAAGACGAGAAACAGTGGCACACAGAGGAGACAGGAGGATTTATACAGGTTCGGGCCGCCGGAGCGTAATACCCTACGTCCTGTGTGTATGCTATGTGGGAGAAAGTGTATGGTTGTGTTACAAGGTGTACCCGGGGAGCTCGGAAGCGTAACCGGGAGATTTGGGGAAGAAGAACAGTAAAGGTAGCCTTGTTGTCTATTGCTGGAGCTTGAGCCGCCTGCTTTCGTCGGCGGCATGGATTCTCCTTTATAGTGCAAGGGGATTCTACAGTGCCAGGCATACGTGGTCGTGCCGGTCGGCGCCCGCCTGCTGCGCCGCGCCTGGAGGAGCCCCTGTCGGGTACTGCGGGCGGCTGGTCTGGTCGCCTGGTTGCCACACACGCCTGGAGGAGCCCCTGTCGGGTGCTGCGGGCGGCTGGTCTGGTCGCCTGGTTGCCACACACGCCCGGAGGCGGCGCCTCCGGGCACGGGCGACACTCGCCCGGGGCCGGAGGAGGCGCTCCCGGATGGGGCCGGAGGAGGCGCTCCGGACGGGGCCGGAGGCGGCGCTCCGCTCCCGGGCGACAGGCGGGCGTCCGGGCGCGGGGACGAGCACCCGGGGCCGCGGGCGACGCATCCGGGCACGGACGACCGGCGGGAGACACGGCCTCCCTGCTGGCTGCCGGTCGTGCAGGATATGCCCCCCGGAGGAGCCGATGTGGCCGGAGATCTACGCGTCCCTGCAGGCTGTGGGACCCCCAGTCCCATTTCGCCGACACATGTAATGCCGGTGATCTGTATCTGTGGTGTGCTTCTACCGTATTGTTTATCTGTTTAGGGTTCCTTTACTTGAGAATTGTACTTGCTGTGAGCTATTCTTAAAGAGTAGTACACGGCCGACCTGAAGTTCCAGGTCTAGGGACCGGAAGTTTTGACCAGCCCTCTCGATTTGGCCGAGAGACTTGGTCGGAAGTTCCAACCTCTAGGTCAGAAGTGTAAAATTATTGTCATAATTAATATTTTGTGATGAATAATTGGCTTTGCAAAAGATTTATTTAATAAAATTTTGGTTTGCAAATATATGTGGATGTTGGTGTGAATGCGTGTGACTAATGTGGGTCAGGTTGCGATATTTGTGTCCAGAAATGGTTATTATGTCTATTGGTGTGCAGATGACTTGAGGTCAACCTTGGTTAGTGGCAAGAACAAGGACTGCACTCAGGGAGAAGCCGAGATCTAGCACGGTTGAGATGCCATGTGACAAGGTTGGATTAAAGGCAGGAGGTCTTGGAGTCAACATCGGTGAATGACGGGATCATGACAAAAACTCATGGAGGAGTTGAGGTCTAAAACGGTCAAACATGCCAGGTGACCAAATTGGACACAAGTTGGCACACAGTGAATGAATACCATGTGGGAAGATCTTTGTAAAGAGGCTTCACAAGTTGCATGTGCAAGTGCCAGAATTAATGAAGAAAAATGGTTAAGAAAAATAGGAGAGAAAGGTCACTACAGTATTGCTATGTACTGTAGCACGTAGTACTGTAGCATGCATTGATGCATGCATTGGGAGACAAACACAGTAAGCTGGCATGGGAGGCAGGTGGCCCAAGCTGAGGATTGTGCGGACGGCCCATGCAGCTAGGTAGTGAATATGTTTGAGTACGACAGGAGGACGGTAGCGATGCGGTTGGTTTGCACGCGTCGGAGTCCGACTGAATTTTGTACGGCTGAGTTTGTGATTGTAGATTTTTGATGAGAGTATTTTAATTTTGTAAACTGGAACTGATCAGAAAATTTGAGAATTGAATCCTAGTGGGGTTAGGAGTTCTACTCCTACTTTATGTAGGAGGTTTTTGGTATAAATAGATGAGGGGTTAAAACTTTAGGGGTATTAACCTTTGAAGGAGAAAAGCTAGAGTTTAGTTTTGAGAGGAATGAGTGCTTTGTATGCACTTTGTAAACGCATCTTGATACAATAAATTTGATCCAATTCAATAGTTTGTCAAGTTGTGTCTCTTTAATTCACAAGCGGTTGGACGGGTAATAGAAGGATGATCATACCGTGATTGACAGGTTAGTTCATCAAGTTTTGGGGTTCTTTTATTTCCACTAAAAGATTTTATTGTTTGGTTTTTCCTATCATTCATCCCCTCTGGTAGACTTGATTCTTGTGTTCGATCCTATAGGAAGTTCCGGTTTGTTGAATTTGACCGCTGCATTGTAAGAATTTTCAGGAACGCCTATTCACCCTCTCTAGGCAACATCTATGGGCTTTCATCCCCTTCCCCTTATCTACGGTATCATCACCGTAGATGGGAGAGGTGGGGGACCAGATGAGGCAGTGGAGAAGAGAGTCCTTGTGACGCGTGCTCACATAATCGTGAGACTGTTAGGCGTAAACAAAGCGGCGAAGTCCTAGTCCACCTTTTTCTTAAAGACATATTATTCTTGTTTGTTCACCAGCTGAAACAACCCGAAATTTTATTAAATCAAAAAGATGTAGTTATACATTTAATTATTCTTAGAAAAAAAAAAACAACAATAACAAATTATACACAGGCAAGAGAGCCACACCTTTACTCAGGTCAAGTGTGGTCAATAGGAACACAGTGCAAGGAGTGGGTAAAAATTTCTCACCTGGTGAACTCGTGATACACACCCACACCAATAGTGAATCAACAGGGAGAGGCATGGGCTACCATTCCAGCTACTCTTGGTATAGAAATAAGGTGAAATAACAGGAGTAAGTGTGGTAGATAAGGGAACGATACTCACTTTCACATCCAGCCTTTTAGCACGGTAAGGAAACCAATCCCTCTTCATCTTCATCTCCCCTACCTGACCATTCCAAGATTTGTTGCCAATCAACCTCAAAATGGTGACGTAGAGCACCATCATCAGCTTGGCTAAGAGGTGGAAGGGGGTGAGCCAACAAGAAGGACGGCCGGTTCGTGGAGAGCTGAATCTGCAGGTGGGAGTTCACTAGCTTGTGAGCTCGTGGGGATCAGGCAAGAGTACACTAGAGGCAAAGATCAGGTGATTTTCTCATGCTACCATAGCCATCCCTTAGTAAATCACACATAAAGCAAGCAAGCACTTGGAAGCAGTCTCTTAGTGCCTCAATGCAAATCCTGCTAGAAAAGAAGGGGAATGTATTAATAGAGACATTGGAAGGAGGAGACTAGAAAGGGAAAAATTTGTAGCACTTACCTTAGGGCTAGCCTTGGTGGTGCCAAGCACCAAGGTCGCCAGCCATAGCTGAGATCCATCCTAGCAGGTGTTCACCATTTGCAGCTTGTGAGGTTGGGGATGTGCCCGAAGCAGAAGGAGAACGGCTGCCGGCGGGATATGGCACCCGAGGTCGCCAGCTGCAGTGGGGCAACAGCTTTCGGAGTAGAGTGTGGGAGAGGAGAAAGAGAGCCATAGCTGTAACAAATGGAGGAAGAAGAAGAGGAATGCTAGCTGCCTTGTGCCTGTACGATGGGATAAGGAAGGAGAACAGTAGAGAGGTTAATTAGTTGATGCACACTAGTAAATTACACAGATAACCCAATACTCTGTAACCCAAATATAGTTTAGGTAATGCTTGCCATTATTAGCTATGTAAGTGCAAGTTGGCATAATAAAAATTCTACAGAGAGGCGGGCATATTTTATTTGTGGATTGTTTATTTTCATATTAATAAAAATTTAATTAAACCTCGCGGTATATGGTGAGAATGTAGGAAAGGAATTAGAGGCGGAGACGGGTCAGTTGGGAGCGCCAGCTAGTTTCGATCTCAACTACGAGATTCCAGACAAGCTAACCTTTGAACATAGTGATTTAAATTATTTTGCATAAACAATATTTTGTTTTATATTACCGTCACCTTGCATCAAATGAATTTTTCAAATAAGTAAGTCATAGAGATGGAAGGTAATATATATACTGGAGAGATCAGTTGAGGGAGCAACTGATTTTCCCATATATATTAGGAGGGTAGAGGGTGCCCATGGATGGGATTTGAACGGTGGTGGGACCCTCTACATATGGTTATAACGTAAGGACTAAAATCATTCTCACTTGTATTAGTGTGTCGTGTAAGAACCATATCTACCATACACTCGTCGCAAGGCGAGCAGAGTTTAGTACCTTATCAAGTTGTTACACTCTGTATAGGGGATGTAGTAATAGCTTGGGCAATGAAAAACCCAAGACAATGCCGATGAAGTGCATTGATGTGCATATATTAGCGCTAGATGAAGGAGTGTAATGTACGGAAATAAGAGAAAATACTCTGTATTCTAAGTATTGTCCAGTGTTGTAGAAGGTAAGAGGGCAGGCTGGCGTGTAGTCGGCCACGGGCACTCGGCACCCGGGCACGGGCACACGGCACCCGGGCACGGGCACTCGGGCACCCGGGCACGGGCTCGGGCGTGGCACGGGCGAGGGGTGTCTAAAGGGATTCCTCCTCTTTATGTAAGTGATTAATAGATTTATATAAGGATAATTAAACTTGGACTTTTCTCACAAGAACCATATTTTAGGAAAAATTATAATTGAGAGATGAAGATTTGATGGGGTTGTGAAAAACACATGCCTTGCATTCTGTTACTGAGGCTTGCCGAGTACCTAGTACTCACCCTTGTTATTAACTAATTATATAGAGGCCAATCCATCGGGGCAAATTGATGGAACCAATGAGGGGTTGGAGGACCAGTACTATGCTGCTTGGTGTGCTGAACATCCAAGGGATGATGTCTATGACTATAATGTGTATTATAGAGGATGGGATGAGTAGATGTATGCCGAGTAGCAGTCCTGCAGCTATGTCAATAAACCTGGGGTGTTGAAGTATGTATGATGTCCAAGTGCTACGAATGTGAGGACATGTAGGACCCTGTGTAAGATTCCAGCCCTGCGTGGCATAGTATTGTAATGACAGTGGTATCTTCTAGCTATAATTCTGCTGCTATCTTTGATGTGGATTATTATTCACTAAAGCGCGTCTCTAACGAATAATAATCCATGGACTAGGGACGCCATTTTGGTAATGGCGGACTGGGTCGTCACACCAGCTTAAATGAATGAGTGGATGGCCAAAGTTTTCCTTACCGTTAGTAACAGCGTGGTTATCGTGGTATACGGTAACGGTAAGGGCCTCGTAACCCCACTATTTTTTCAAAAAAAGAATTTTGATAAAGTTTGTCCTTTTTTTCTTGGTTTACCACGATATACATGGTAACTGAGCTCGAGGTGCATAACCCTTCTTCCCTATTAAGAAAAACACTATTGGGTGTGTATATAAAAGCATTGATCACTAGCACAGACCCCCTCATCTGTAACGGCTAAAAACAATCGTTTGTATCAGCTGAGCTAACTGTTACTATCCAACAGTCACAGATGTGGAACGTTATCTGTAACAACTCGGTTGCCGTTACAAATAATAGTCATCTGTAACGGCTCTGTAATCTGTAATGGCTTAAAATAAAGAGCCATTATAGATGACTATTATCTGTAACGGTTGGCGATTATGAGCCATTACAGATGACTATTATCTGCAACTAATTATCATTGAAATTTCAGAATATGTCACATGCGTGGCTCTGGGTGGAGGAGGCGGCGTGCTGCTCCGGGCGAAGGAGGCGGCGCTGGGGCGATGGATGGAGAGGCATCGCCGGGTGTCGAGGCAATGCAGAGGTGGCTCCGAGCAAAGGAGGTGGCGTGGCCGCTCCAAGCGTGCGGAGGAGCAGGCACCAGGGGCTGATGGATAGCGCGCGTCGCCGGGTCGATGGATCTGGGCATCGGGGGAAGGGGGCGATGGGGAGTAGCACTTGTCGATCTAGATCTGGACGTGGTCAACAAGAGCGGTGTCGGGTCTATGACATGTGGGCCATGTCATCTGTGACGGCTCCCTCGCAATCGGTAAAAGCTCGTAGTGTAGAGCCATTACAGATAGTTATTTATCTGTAACGGCTTCTAAAGAGGAGCGTTACATATGACTGACACCACATCTTTAACGGCTTTTGGCTTTTATAGTTATCTATAACGGTTGATATAAACGACCGTTATAGATATAGTCATCTGTAACGACTCTTTTTGAGCTGTTATAGATGATTCATTAGAGTTGTGAGGTTCTGGACTTGTGGATTGAACCAAATATATTGCTTATAATCAGGCAAAGCATGACGCTAATTCTACTTTGCTGCTTTAGGTAAGGCTGAAAATAGCTGGAAACCAATGAAAAACCATATTTTCTAGACATGTTTTTGTCTTGAAAATAAACTGAAAACGAGATTGATATGGGAACTCAGTAGTGGTTGTAGTGCATGCACCCCTATTGAGACCATTCCTAGTCCACGTAATAGGTAAGACATATTGCTCCTATTTCTTTACCATCTTGGACTATTTTTTTCAGACACATTTTTTAATCAGGTAAAGGATGACGCCGATTCCACCTTGGTGCCTTAGAATTATTAAAGGACAACATGGAAAGAATCGAAAAGATAAAAAATCCTATAGAATCAAAGAATCTCAGTGTGATAAAGAAGCTCCTTGGAATGCTCCTGTCATGCTTTACTGTGTTTGCCACTCATATTTAATCGTGTCATGATCAGTAACACACTTTTAGTAGTGGTACACACGGCCACCCGTTATATTTCCAGCAAGTAAAATGATGCATGTAACATGGTTAGCTAGGGGCAGTCCCAATGTTAGACACCAAGGATAGTGTATATATTCTCCATATCATTTACAAACTAGTATAAGACTTAACTCCCCTAATACACATACTAGTAATTTGATAAGCTAATTTATTGCTATCCTTTTGTCATCATGTTCTGTACTTAGAGCAAGATCAATAAGACAGCTTCTAGCTATAATGGATGACCATGTCATCTATAATAAGCATTGGAGCCAATATATACAATAGAGAAATCTTATGTTTGTTGTAACACAAATATTTTATTATATTTTAGGCCCACCATCTTCTCCATACTCCCATCTCTTTCTATTTCTTTCTCCCACCCCTTCCCTTCCAGTGAGGGCGCAGGCGAGGGCGGAGGCAGGCGAGTGCAGCGGCCGACAGGCATAGGCACGGGCGGTCGGTGCAAGCGAGGACGGCGCCTAGCGGGAACAGGCGAGGACGGCCCCCACGTCGCCTCGGTCCGTGCGTGTAGCCCGGCGACTAATTAGTCGCCGGCTCGTTCTCTCTCTCTCTCTCTCTCACTCTCTATCCTCCAGGTCATCAAAAAATCTTACGTTGAGCTCTTATAGCCAGCTATTATATCTACTCTTTGAGCACGAGCTAGCTCTTGCATGTGACCCAGGTCTTTCCTCTCTGCTTATTGATACATAGAATAACATAGAATGGAAGCTAACGTGTCAAGAGAGTTAATAAGGTGAGAGATTAAAATAAAGAGCTATTACATATGACTATTATCTGTAACGGCCGGTGATTACGAGCCGTTACAGATGACTATTATCTACAACTAATTAGCATTGAAATTTCAGAATATGTCACATGTGCGGCTCTGGGTGGAGTAGGCGGTGTGCTGCTTCGGGCGAAGGAGGCGGCGCCAGGGCGATGAATGGAGAGGCGTCGAGGCAATGGAGAGGTGGCTCCGAGCAGAGGAGGTGGCGTGGCCGCTACAAGCCTGTGGAGGAGCAGGCGCCAGGGGCTGATGGATAGCGTGCGTCACCGGGTCGATGGATCTGGGCATCGAGGGAGGCGATGGGGAGCGGCGCCGGTTGATCTAAATCTGGACGTGGTCAACAAGAGCGGTGTCGGGTCTATGACATGTGGGCCATGTCATTTGTGACGGCTCCCTTGCAATCGGTAACAGCTCGTAGTGTATAACTGTTACAGATAGCTATTTATCTGTAACGGCTTCTAAAGAGGAGCGTTACATATGACTAACGCCACATCTGTAACAGCTCTTGGCTTCTATAGTTATCTATAACGATTGATATAAACAACTGTTATATATATAGTCATATGTAACGGCTCTCTTTGAGCTGTTACAGATGATTCATTAGAGTTGTGAGGTTCTGGACTAGTGGATCGAACCAAATATATTGCTTATAATCAGGCAAAGCATGACACTGATTCTATTTTGGTGCTTTAGGTAAGGTTGAAAATAGCTGGAAACCAATGGAAAACTATGTTTTCTAGACATGTTTTTGTCTTGAAAATAAACCAAAAACAAGATCGATATGTGAACTCTATAGTGGTTGTAGTGCATGCACCCCTATTGAGACCATTCCTAGTCCACATAATAGGCAAGACGTATTGCTCTAGTTTGTTCGCCATCTTAAATTATTTTTTTAGACACATTTTTTAATCAAGTAAAGCATGACACCGATTCCACCTTATACCTTAGAATTATTAAAGGATAACATGGAAAGAATCGAAAAGATGAAAACACCTGTAGAATCAAAGAATGTCAGTGTGATAAAGAAGCTCCTTTGAATGCTCCTGTCATACTTTACTGTGTCTGCCACTTATATTTAATCGTGTCATGACCAGTAACACACTTTTACTAGTGATACACACGGCCACCCATCATATTTCCAACAAGTAAAATGATGCACGTAACATGGTTAGCTAGGGGCAGTCCCAATGTTAGACACCAAAAATAGTGTCTATATTCTCCATATCATTTATAAATTAGTATAAGACTTAACTCCTCTAATACACATACTACTAATTCGATAAGCTAATTTATTGCTGTCTTTTTCTTATCATATTCTGTACCTAGAGCAAGATCAATAAGACAGCTTCTAGCTACAATAAATAACCGTGTTATCTATAATAAGCATTGGAGCCAATATATAAAATAGAGAAATCTTATGTTTGTTGTAACACAAATATTTTATTATTTTTTAGGCCCACCATCTTCTTCATACTCTCATCTCTTTCTGTTTCTTCCTCCTACCCCTTCCCTTCAACTGAGGGTGCATGCGAGGGGTGGAGGCAGGCGAGTGCAGCGGCCGGCGGGCACAGGCACGGGCAGTCGGTGCAAGCGAGGACGGCATCTAGCTTATTGATACATAGATAATTTAGAATAGAAGCTGATATGTCAAGAGTGTTAATTAGGTGAGAGATTAAAACTTTGTATCATGCAAGACACCAGTTAGGTGAGAAATTTGTAGAGTAATGGCCATGAAAGTTATATTAAGAGATAGGAATAACATGATAAACGTTCAGCAAACTGCACACATGAAAGTTATATCAAGAGGTAGACATGATAAACGAAAATTTATGTTTTTGGTTATCAGGTTTATTGTCGGGGTCAGAGTACGGTAACCCCTTCTGCTAGTAAGGTCATCTCGCGAGTTGGGGACGGCGACGGCCAACGACGGCCCCAGCCGCCGGCACGGTCGGAGTCGAAGTTCATAGTGGCGCTGTAGTGCTGCACAGGACAGGACACAGAGTCAGCTGGCGTCGGCATCTCTCATCTCATCATCTCGTGCAAGCTATCTGCAGTTTACTGAGCGCGCAGTCGTCAACCGCAAGCTGTGGATACATTGTACTGATGACACTCAATCTTATCGGAACATAGGGGCGACTGCTTACTTCGTGCATGCGATCGAATGGCTGAGACCTGAGAGCTACTATATCTAACTGAGGATTGGAATGTTTGAATTAGTTTATCGTGCTAGCTTATAAGCCGTATATAAAATAAAAAACGTTATTAGTATATAATTAATTAAATATTAAGTATTAAAAACTTAAAAAATAGATTTATTTGATTTTTTATAGACTTTTATATAGAAAGATTTTATAAAAAACACACGTTTTACGTTTTAAAAAACATGCTAATAAAAATCAAGAAAAAAACTAGAAGCATCAAACACAAACAGGCACCATAGCGTGTAATCTCGCTTTCATATTGACCCGGGCTCATGCATGCATGCATGCTAGTGTCCGTTGCTGAATTCAATGTACTGCAATTAAGGCGTGATAATGGACCAGAGCGATATTATCCGTTCTGGGTCAAACCTAACTCTACCATCATCTACAATTGAGGATGTAAGAGTAATTACAATAAAATAATATTAGCAAATTATAGAATTCTCCATCTGAAATTTGTTATGAGTTTGAGGAGAGAGAATACAAATTTTTAGCTAGCTATATCATAGGCTCTAAAAAACTTATGCGAGAGAATAAGTTGAATCAAATATTAGTCGTATAGTATATATTTCTAACTAACTATTATATTAATGGGATATTAGATTAGTTATAAATAATACTGGCATAAGATAGAGTCAATAATGAGATGTATTTATTAGCCTTACTCTAAAGAAAGCCCCTGATCTTTTTTTCGTTTAAGTGTGATATGATATTTTGGCATTTATTACCTATGTTCCAAAAAGACTATATTTTTAGTCAATATCGCACATACCAATAAAGATAAAAGACTAGAATGTTCTCTACTTTATTAAACTCTAATGTATTTATCATCCACCTTAATAAATTTCAATATATTTATCTTATATTTTAGTAAACTCTAATACATTCATTTTTTTTTAGCAAACTTCAATATATTGATTTTTACGTAGATAAAATCATTTGAAACAAATAAGATAGATAATAGATGAAGTTATTTTAAAACGGAGAAATTACCAGACTGGCACTGAATAAGTGGTTTGTTAGATTCTGCTGTGAACCAAGTTTTTCCGAGAGGGCCCAAATGAAAAAACAAAAGAAGAGGGGGCGACGTGTGCGCATGGTGAAACGAGGTTTGAGGCCGGGATTCAGCGAAAAGAAATAAACAGGAGTATATCCGATACTTTGTCGTCGCCAAACGAGGCACTCCCTGAATCGGTCGAGCCGTGGCCGTCAGCCGCTCACGCCACGTACGGCGACGCAAGCTGGGGAGCACACAGCTTGTACGGCGCGGCGGCAGCTTATAAGCTGTCAGAGAGCAGGGTCCACACGATCGCCAAAAGCCTCCGCGTAGAAAAAAACGCGATCTTTTTGCGATACATGCTTACTAAATTTGACTTGGAGCGCCGGAGAAACTGACAATTCGCTATAAAAAAACGGCGGTTTTGCGTAAGCTGACACAGCGGGACTCCAGCGAGGAGGGGGATAGAGAGAGAAGCTCGCTGACTCACGCAGACGGCGTCGCCGGACAAAATTTTCCTCCATAAATTCGGCCTCTTCTCCCCGTTATCTCAGGTCAGAATTTACATTTTTCTCGCTCGAATACGTGTAAGGAGAGTAGCTGAGTAGGTTGATTTTCTTCTCGTCGGCGGAGACTACGTGCAGGTTCCGAGGCAGCATTCGATCGATCGGCCGGGAACGAATTCGACGGCGAGATCGCCATGGGCTGCGCGTCGTCGAAGCAGTTCAAGCGCCTGCCGGGGTACGAGGAGCCGGCCGTCCTCGCCGCCCAAACCGCATGTGAGCACCTCACCGATTCATGCAACACCATTGATAGTTAAGCAGTTTGATCGGCTATATTTCTGCATGTGACACTGAAAAATGAAATTTTGCCTCTGCGTTGTGGTTGATTGCAACGTTTGCAGTTACGGTGAACGAGGTGGAGGCGCTGCGCGAGCTGTACAACAAGTTGAGCTACTCCATCATCAAGGACGGCCTCATCCACAAGGTGAATTGAACAGAGTTAGCTAGATATAAAGCTCCATTGGCGTTTTCTCTGTGGCATCTTCTTGATGTTATGCCTTCTGATTGTGCTGATCATGAAAGCTTGGCGTTTTATTGAGCAGGAGGAGTTTCAGCTTGCCTTGTTCAGGAACAGCAGGAAGGCGAATCTCTTCGTAGACAGAGTTTGTTCAGTTCTGATTCAGCAAAAGAGGGCCAACCAAATGGTCATCTTGATTAATTCTTCTCTGAACAAAGAATGATCATTTTGTTCCATGTTGTTTGTCTGCAGGTGTTTGATTTGTTTGATCTGAAGCGAAATGGGGTGATCGAATTTGGGGAGTTTGTGCGGTCGCTCAGTGTGTTCCACCCGAAAACACCTAAATCAGAAAAGACTGCGTGTATGGCTCTACCTCCTAGGCATTCATTTCTTCTCATTTTCGGAAATTTGTAATCTATGCCTATAGGCGTGTTCAGTTCATCTTTCTCCTTATCTTGGCAGTTGCATTCAAGCTCTATGATCTAAGGGGGACCGGCTACATTGAGAAAGAAGAGGTGAATCATTCTCTTTCACGGCAATTTGTAATTTACATATTAATTCTGAACTTCAATTTTTAGAACAGTTATTTTTTTCTGTTCAAGAAAATTAACAGATGGTTTTGCTTGCTGAAACAGCTCAGGGAGATGGTCTTGGCACTTCTAGATGAATCGGATCTATATCTTTCGGAGAGCGCTGTCGAGGCAATTGTCGATAATGTATTGTAATTAATTAACAAGATGCTTCTCTTTAAGCATTTTCTCTCTGAATTTCAGCTAATTTTAATTCTGACACAATTCTTGTGCTGCTCCTTTTGGCTTGCAGACATTCAGTCAAGCAGACTCAAATGGAGATGGCAGGATAGACCCCGAGGAATGGGAGGAATTTGTTAAGGCGAACCCAGCATCACTAAGGAACATGTCGCTTCCCTATTTGCAGTGAGTAGTGAATTGCTGAATTTTCACTAGAATCGTTAAAACCAGAGATGCCATTTCGTTCTTGTCCCTTTTTTAAAGTCTTTTTTTTCCTAATCTGAATTTTGTCTCGCTATTGCTTGTTTTTCAGGGACATTACCATGGCATTTCCGAGCTTTGTAGTGCATTCAGAAGCCCATGACTGAAAATATCTCGTTGGAACGTAGCACAACTGCACAAGCAACAAAAGTTCAGTTCCATTTGCATGATCCGTTGTGGCTGAGGCTTGAGGCAGGTCAGGTTTGTTGGGAGGCGCCCGAGTTGAGAAGTAGGCTGCAACTGAGTTCGTTGATCATCATAGCATGCATGATGCAATGAGCAACAGAACGATATCTGATTCTGATAAGTATCAGAGTACTAGCTTTCTTCTGCTTATGTTAAAGTACATACAGAGGCCCAGCACCAAGATTGTTCAACGAAACAGCGCAAGCCAAAGCATGTTTCGCTGCTGAAATGCTTTCTTTTTCCATCTTGCATAGTTGTGTATACGTCAAGAGTGGCACTGGTGACTATTGACTTGTAATTGATAAGTTGAAGTAGATGCAAGTGTTCATTTCTTCTTGAAAAGCAGAGGCCTAGAAGAACCAAAATGTCCTGTAAAGCGTTTGTCGGGTGAGAAATCTGATCCCACCATGCACACAACAATGAGTGGAAAATAGATCGACCAATCTGATAGTAAAGCAAACAGTACATTTTTCTTAGGTGAGTTTAGAGGCCATGTTTTTTTCAACTTATTCACTATATTTATTGAAACGGATTATTTAATATACGCTTCAAAATATGTTTTCTTCAAAACACTTTCTTCTCTGTATTGTTTAGACTTATTTGTTAAGTTTATTTTTAAAATATTTAATTGATCTCTATGATCAAATCGATAATCCATGACAATAATTCATCTAATAATCAAAATCAAACCGGGCTAACATGAGAATCTTATAAAATTTTGCAGAACCTTCACATTTTGTTTAGATACTTCCTCTATTATAAAATATAGTAAGTTTTAATGCTTGACACGGCTATTAAGGAAATAGATAAAAAGACTCGTTTATCTTCTTAGGATGAGTCGGTGTGGCCCGAACTATCCCGATGATAATGAATACAAAGGGTAGTATGGATAGTTTAATAATAAATATCACATTTTACAGGTACTAGTTTGTTATATTTAGGATAAATTTAAACTCTAGAAGTTGTTATATTTTGAGACAAAGAAAATAGGAACCGTCTATTGATCAAATATTTTAAAAAAATAAATCCATCAATCGATTGCAGTTGCACATATTTATTACTGAGTTTCATAAATTTATAACTAAAGTTACGAATTCGATACAGTTACACATATTTATGAGTGAGTTATATAAATTTATAACTAAAGTTGCACGTAATCAATAATAGCAATTACAACAAGTTAAAAGTATAACTTGAAACTCGTTTCTCCTGTCTTGAATCTCAAAATTCCATCCAACGATCAGCATTGTTGTTCGATAAAATAAAAAATCAAACGTTTGATCAATAGCAAATCTAAAAAATATAACATATATCAATCCAGCCTATAAATCCCACGTACACATCCAAAGCATAACCTTCACATAAAACAATTTATTTTCAAATGGATTACAGAGTATATCGACATTTCAAACGATCTCTACTTATAAATATCTTTACATTATTTCTTCTACCACAAGTAGTAGTAGATATCACCGCGAAAATTCAACGCAGCATGATCAAGCACTGCGACAGCCTTAAATTACAGCGGCATGCATACAGTGGGTCAGTGATACATTGGTAGAGCGGCAGCCTGCAGGCGCAGTAAAAACGACGAGCTGGTTGGTTGGTACAAATGCGTCGCCTAATCTGCGATCTCCCGCGTGAATTCGCGCGATATTTCGGTGGCCGCTCGACGCGTCCGTCCGTCTGCTCGGCTCGGCCTTTTTGCAGATGGAATGGATCGAGATCTAGACGGTGGCTGCAGGTTGGGTGGGGATCCACAGCTGCGCGAACTTCACCTTGGAGATGCTTTGCAGCACCTCGAATGGCGTCACGTCCCCCATCACCACCACCTTCTTGCTCTGCAGATCCACCTCGAACCACGTCACGCCTGCAACAACAGAAATATGCCCACAAGTAGAAGTAGTAAGCTTAACGCACGAGAGAATTGATCAGCAGCGACTTCTTCCGTCTATAAATAAATTAATTTCTAAATTTAAAATATATCTATTTATTATATCTATTACATTATAAAGATAACTTAAAAAAATCATCACATTTGCTCTGGTGTCATAGAAATTATCGTGTTAATCAGAAAAAAAAAAACAAAATCTATACTGTTAGATTGTAGTGGAACTAAATTATAACGGTATAGATCGATAGCAATAGTCGTATATAAAGTACAATGGTACCTATTTAAACAAAAGATAAGACCTGTATATTAAATCTAATTTAACTTTTAATATAATTGTATATATGAAAATAGGAGCCAAGAGTCGTATATCAAATCCAATTTAACTAGTCCATGTAAAGTTAGGTGGGAAAATCCTCCTAGTTCATCTCAAAATAAGTTGATTTATACTATTTTACCTATCATTGATCCATATATCAAGAAATTTTATCCCTTTAATATCCCTTACCTATACACCTACCAATATTATTTTGTTATTAATAAATAGCACTTTGTTTTTTTCACTATAGTTTTTTCATGGAAAGCAAGAGATCAATTTATTTTGGGACATGGAGAGTATTTGGTAGTATCATGTTTGACTTGAACTTTTTATAGATAATGGATATAAATTAAGTATCTATATCCATAGGTAAATATATAGAGCCAAAAGTTACAAGAGTTCCTACTACTTGGACTCCAATCCTCAAAACTAAGAAACTCAAAAGAAGGAAAGATAGCTAAAAGACTGAGAAAAAACTCTTCTTCTATGTTCTTATTTTAAACTTGTTCTGTAGCAGCAATCCTTCACTTGTCTACTTAGAAATTTTTTATGCTAGAAAAACAGGCAACTGCTGCCTGTCGACCCATGTCACGTAGAAACCACCATAAAATCGGTCTCAAAAAATCACTACCTCAAACAATCTCGCGGCACATCCCACAACGTACCGTGCAAACTCGCGTTCCTTCACGGAGTTTCTCACCGCAGCGCGAGAGTGAGGGAGGGAAGATAGGGATCTCGTCCGCACTACCACCGTCGCACCATTCCTAAACCTTCGCTTCCTGCCGTCATCGGGTCCGGCTACGGGCGCGGTAAGGGAGGATCTAGCACCGCCTCTACGCGCGCTCCCCGTCGGCGGCGGCCTCACCATGACACCATGGGAACCGCACTGTATCTGTCGCCCTCCACCGCGCCGTAGTAGAATGGCTCACCACACACCACCAGATCTGCCCGCCTGCTGCCCCGGCCGGCGCCGTCGCATCCACCCGGCAGCCATCCTGCACCAGCACCCATGGCCGCCACCCGACGCTGGACCCGGAAGTCCCCGTCACTTGAACTGGAAGTTTGAAATGGATTCTTTGTTTCTTCTCCATGTGGATTCGGAGCATCAATCATGCATTGCATGGCAAGGGAAAACCGCACATGTGCGAAGCGCGACCGACGTGCGATGCGAGCAGGTGTGATTTGATCGGTGACGGCGACAAGAACACTGGGTTTGATGAATTGATGAGAGACTGTGAAATCATCAGTGTACAGTAGCAGGAGAGTAATAATAGAGCGAGCAACTGTGCTGCTAATGATTTATGGCGCCTCTCGAGTGTGGATTCACAAATGCATCCTTTTCTTTTGACTGCAGAGATCTCTGAAAATGCACTAATGGAGATTGCCAAGGTCGGATTGAGAGTTTCCGACATTAAGTGTGAATTTATTTTCAGTTACACTATGATGATGGTTAAAGCAAGTTTAATAATAAAGATATTAGCTAGCTATAAACCAGTGATACGTCATCTAACAGTAATCAAATGGATAGACTTTTATAGTAACCGGCTGCAAGATATATATTCCAATGTAACACATTCATCTTAGGGAGGGCCATCACCTTTTCTCCTGTCTAATGTGCAATAGACTGATGAGCACAATTGGCTGTGCTTATCTAGGCGTCCGTGCCAAGGCTAGCACTTGCTTGAGGGCCGATCTCCTCTCTCTCATCTTTTCTCTCTCCTCTATATCAGATAGCCAGCTGAAATATTCTTATTATATTTGCTCTTGCAGCTTTTATAGGATCATGAGCTGAAGACAGGAAGATCGAAATGACTGTTGTAAATAGATCTATCCAGATTGGAGAACAGAGAAAGGCGAAGGGATTGTGTTTGCATTTGCTGCCATCCATGATTCATCCTAACTTTTTTGCTGGAGAGTATCAAGATCTGAAGTACGTACATGGCAGTACCAGGACAGTGAAGCACAATGCATAAGAGCAGCCGCGTTTAATGTTCACCGTACCGTGCGTCTGCAGCCTTGGTCTGTACGGTATTTTCGGTTCATCGGTCGTACAGTACAGCCCAGAAAATGCCCAGGCTATTTACTCAGTCCGTCAAAAGATAGTTATTTTTGGATTTAAATTTTATTCTAAATATTACTACCTATAACATCTACCCCTATTACTTTTCATGCTATGTTTAGTGAACCCCATAACCTTAAAACCTGCACTGCATTGATATGCCCTGATAGTATCTTAATCGTTTGCTCCTCATTAAGAGTGGAGGTGGCTAGGGATAAAATAGAAAAAAATTTGAGATGGGACAAGTAGTAGTGTAGAATCACTTACGTTTAGAGACAAATTTTAAAACCCTCAGTCCCTTATATAAAAGGGCGAAGAGAGTATCACCCTACGTGTATTAATAAGGGATATTTTAGATCTTTTATTCTAATCATTAATTTCCCTAAATACTCACAGATAGCTATATTTTGTAACGAAGAAAGAAGGGCACTTTATCCATGACTGGAAGGGGTACAGTAAAGTACAGCGTATCTAAGGAAAAGTTCATGAGATGAGCACAAATGTGTAGTTCAGTTCAGTTTAGCCTGGAACATAAAGGTAACCTGGACTGAACATTTTGGAGGGGATTTATGTTTTGGATCCTCTAACGTTAGTTCAAACGATCAAGCATTTGGATGAAATCATGAAACCAGTTGCTTTTGATGAAGGCATGGAGACCAGATGCTTAAGAAGCTAGCTAGAAGCAGCATTAACATTTTAAACAACATAACACTGATCCTTCTCTACCTATCAAGTAGTCTGAAAACTGTCTAAAAAAAATTAAAAACTGAGATGTTCGTCACAGAAAACTAAAAAGATCATGTTTTGTTACCTTCCATCCTGGAGATGTGCTTCTGAACTTTCCTGGCACACCCGTTGCAGTGCATGGACACCTTGAGCTCCACAGTCTTCATCAACCCAACCAAAAACAGAGTACATATCAGTCAAAAATACAGGCACATTGACGATCAATTGCACTTTAATTGGACATCTCATGGAAGAAGAAGAAAAAGAAGATTTTTCAGGTCGGATATATACCTTGGGTTCTAGATGGAAACCGAGCGTCCTTGTGCCATCGACAAGATCGCGAAGCCTGATCACCTGGTCGACCTGGTTACTCACCAGGGCCTTCCTCTCCATGGCCGCCTCGTCGTCGTCTTCCAACGCGCGCATGCAGAGGCAGCTGGTGCTCGCGCACATGGAGAAGGAGAAGCAGTCCAGCACTTTGCCGATGCGTAGCCTCCTCATTGCCCTCATCATCCACTACCTCTCTCGCTCGCTCGCTCTCTCACACAATCTATTTATCTATGACCTTCTCTGTGATCGAAGCTGCTATGAACAAGCACAGGGATCTTTAAAATTGCAGCTGATATTCTCTTCTATCTCACCAAGATTGGCCGAGATCTAGCAAGTTATGCCCATGATAAATGATGGTGATGGTACCATTGCTATTGGCTATGCTATTGCAAGGGATATATCCATGAGCGGCTTGAGAGCTACTACTACTAGTAGTAGACCTACCAGGTCTGTACTATCAGTACTAGGGTGAGCAAGACGAGGGCCACACAGTACAGAGGCAAATTTGTTCATCAGTGTGCTCCTCTTGCTCAAATATATTTGAAAAGTTACAAACAAAGGACAGGTATTTTTGTCCAATGTCCAATGATAAATGTCCAATGATAGATAGTACTCACTTCGTTCACAAATATAAGCAATTCTAGCTTTCGGAGAGATTAAGAATGAAAGGAAAGAACTATGATAACATTAGAGGTGGCTGAGAGATAAGAATGGGTGAAAATTAAATCAACGGTGGTTAGGTTAGGAAAGTAATACAATAGAAATACCTATATTTATAGATAAACTTTAAATGCTAGAAATGTTTGTATTTGTGAACGGATGAAGCAGAAGTTTTTCCTGCTAAAGGGTTGTTGCAAACGGCACTGTAGCATGCAGTGCTGGATGTTGACAAGTTTTGGCTTGAAAGGGAGGGGAGACAAGCAGCTGGGCTCTCCATGTGACAATGTGCAATAACCTTGGCAAACATGCACTAGTGGCCACTGACTAGTATGATGTGCTACTGATACTGAAATCGTGTAGTTGTTCCATCATATAGGAGAGTAGCTAAACTGGAAGATGCAATAGAGGACAATACGTTGAAAAAAATAAAGGTTTAATCATTGGTGCCAAAGAGTAACCAATCATGCTGCCAATAGACCATTGTCCATTTTTTTACTCTATGAATAGACCATTGCATTGCCCTAGCCTGGCATGGCCTGGAAATTAAAAGTTCAGAAAGCAAAGGAAGAGGCGTAGATGCAGGAATCGGATTTTGACAGATCGCCGCGTATGATTCTGTCATTTTTCTTGCCATGCGTCCATGGATCAGAAGAGAGAAACTTCAGGCATGGGTGGCAAAGGTGGGTGGCCAATGGACGGCAGGGATAGATGGCCGGGGCTGGACCAGCAGACAAATTGCAGAAGAATTGTTGGGACAGTGCAAGGTGATACGGCACGCAAACCAATAGGGATTGTGCTTACGGCATGGTATTGCTCCTTTGTAAACGCAAGATAATATAATTCATTTCAAAAAAAGTGCGTTAGAGCAAGCCCAACCGACCTCTCAAACGGCCTCCTATCTTAAATTTAGGAGTTTTTGGGTGAAAAAACGTCTCCAACCGAACTCCTACGTGACCTCTCATCTGCAGGGGCCCCTCATCCGGGGGCAGCCAACCCCCCAGATGTAGGAGCCCCTCATCACCCCCTCATCTCCTCGCCCGAGTCACCCCGCCTCCATTCTCTGCGCGCAGGCACGCCGCCGCTCGGGTCCGCCCCTCTCCCGACCACCCCCTTCCCCCCGCCGCCGGCGTCTCCGCCTGCGTCGGCCCCCCGTCCTCCGCCTCCCGCCTGCGTCGGCCCCCCATCCCCTTCCTCTTCCCCCCGACTGCCGGCGTCTCCCGCCTCCCGCCTGCGTCGGCCCCTCGTCCGCGTCCACCGCCACCTTGCAGCGGCTGCGCCGCACCTCCGCCCGCTCGCTCGGCCGCAGCGACATCGTCGGTGGTCGGTCGGCGTCGGCTTTCTCCTCCTCCTCCGCCTCCTCCTCCGCGCCCAAAACCCGGCGAAGGCCCCCCCGCCCCCTTCCTCTTCCCCCCGGCCGCCGCTCGGGTGGGACACCGGCGACCTGACGGGGAAGCTGGCGCCCGAGGTCCGCAACCTCACCGCGCTCGCCCGCCTCGAGGTCTTCAAGAACTCCATCTCCGGCGAGCTCCCGTCGCTGGCGAGGCTCGGCGCAGCAGGACCTCCTGGCCCCCGCCGACAGCCTACAAGCGCTGACCCCGCCGCCCCCGCCGCGTCGAGCCGTCGGCCCCGC
Organism: Oryza meyeriana var. granulata; assembly: GCA_003991445.1. Taxonomy (NCBI): domain Eukaryota; kingdom Viridiplantae; phylum Streptophyta; class Magnoliopsida; order Poales; family Poaceae; genus Oryza; species Oryza meyeriana. The sequence goes on from RYFJ01002324.1 coordinate 197,782, forward strand.
CGCCCCCACCGCCCCGAGCCGTGTCGGCCGAGAAGAGGAAAGTGAGAGAGAGAGAGAGAGGAGAGAAAGGGAGAAAAGAAAGGGGTGGGCCACTGACAAGTGGGCCTCACTTAAAAATATGAGGGTCCGGTTGGAGTGTGGAGTGAAATAGGAGGTTAAATATAGATGAAAGAGCTCCTATTCTAGCTAATAGGAGTTCATATTTGAGAGTTCGATTGGAGTTGCTCTTAAAGCATAGATTAAAGGTGAGAGAAAAGAAACAGGAAAAATTCACGCAAAACAAGATAAGCTATTAGCGTATGATTAATTAAGTATTAATTATTTTAAACTTAAAAAAAGGATTAATATGATTTTTTAAAGCAACTTTTATATAAAAAATTTAAAAAAAACACACCGTTTAGCAGATCAGGAAACATGCTCATGGAAAACGAGATGTTTTTTCCTCTCAACCGCTTGATTCGAACTCAGCTTAAAACTGTCAGTTAAAAAAAAGTATGTTAAAACTGCACAAGATAAAGTAGTAGTCATAGAAGCAGGTCAGGGACAGGAAATCAGCAGTCTGATGAATCTCTGATAGTCTGATGCTTTGCATTCGCTTGCTGGGTCCATAGTACAGGTGAATTTCTCAAGAGCACCTGCTTAACGCGTTTGGGCAAGCGCAACGAGGGCAACACCAAATCTGGTGATATAAAGCTCTCAGTTTATGTGTTAAGGTGAAATTCATTCTATTGATGTAGCTTATAAGGATTCCTTTATTCTCTTGCATAATAGGAGGCTCGATGATTTCTTGAATACCCGGCCCTAGTTTTATTTTTATTTGACGAGAACGTGACCAGATGCATTTGTGATGCCCTGACCAGCTAACTTGTAAGCCAGAAGACAAGCCAAACATGTCTGGAAAGTGGGGGCAATCATGGATAGCCCATGACCAAAAAAATACTACTCCAGTACGTAGTACTCGGTAACTCAGATCATTTTTATAAGACGTGCACTTGCTTCAACATTCACAGAACTCTCTCATTTTTACATATTCCTATTTATTAATAGCATACTACACATTTAAGTAGTTTGAACTGAACAGAAAGAACTCTGTGTAACACTAACACGTAGTACCATACTTATTATCTGGAGCCACGTACTGCTCCCTCTTGAATGCTAACATCCCTAGGAAAAAAAACTTATCAGCATAAAGCAAAATATATATAACTTGCTAATATTGCGACAATATCTTTAACAAAGGGAGCACATCAGCACATCGCATAGCAGATCTTTAAAATGTCATAACGGATTAATCGACAACGATCAAGTCAGCTGAGCAATACAAAGATAACCATACAAGCAAACCCAACACCTTGTATTCCCCCTCTTTCACCATGAAAAGGAGCTTACAGAACAGAGACCTCACGTATTCTCCATCGCATTATTCAAATATGCATGCCAATGTGAAGATACTCAACAGCAACATGGCATTAACAGCACAGCGGTCGTACCGTGTAAATCTCACCTGACAGAGCAACAGGTTTCAGAACATCCAACGCAATAGTAAGAATTAAAATGGCGTCAATTGTCAAAAATCATACCTAATAACGCAATAGCAACTGCCCATCAGAATAATCACAGCAAATGACTAGAGCAAGGATATAAACACCTTCAACTGTCAAACCTGCAAAAAAGGAGCAGCGCCATCTTTTTCAAATCTGTTATGGCTTGTCAAATCACAGAATATCCGATTATTCTAAAATGTTCATGGGCGCATGTAGGAGCATGATACGATTGGAACAGGATATACGTGATAACTGCCTCTCCAAGGTTGAGCTATATAAGAGCAATACAAACATCTAGCCACTGAGAGGAGAGCGTCTTACTAAAATATCTTATCTTGCGGAAAAGTGTGCCCAGTCACTCATCAACAGATGCAGTTTAGAACAGAGATGACATGTAATTCATTTATGAGTTGTGACAAAGAAAATGGAGAAAAGGACAGATTCAGGGTAAACCACAATTTTGCACTGGATTTAGTATGATAAATTAAGAAACTGACGCACTATGCTTCTAAACTCCAAAGCAAAGCAAGGTGCTAAGCTAGTTTTTAAGCTGAGATTCAATTACCTCTTTTATTAAGAAAATATAATCTTATATTTATTCGCTAAAATGTTGGATATCTAAAGAAACCGCTGCAGAAAATTGTAAGTAGGAGCTCACTAAGTGATATAATACACTTGGATAATCAATGGAATAAGATTCTGAACTAGCTTCACAAGTCTAAAGTCTAACAAATTAAAAGATGTTCCATTCTTGGTTGTCACTGTGCATCTATGATAAAAGAATCCTGAAGTGAATGCCAGGCAATAAATATCCTAATGATACATAATAAGTGAAAGATAAACACGAATAGAAATACGACAGGCACCTAATGTCTACTGCCAAAGGATTTTCCTTACATTACCCTCAAGGAGTCAAGGTTTGGGTGAGGGCAAGAACACAGAACACTACCAGTTAATATAACACAGAGAAAGAACAGGAGAAGCCATGTGTACCTGGCATTCTTTCTGGATACAGCCCAAAGTGCTACAGATCAGACACTGAAGTGTTGCAAGGACTCAGAAAGGCCTTGAGATAAAAGTCTTGCACAGACCCAAATCTAACAGATGAAGTCCTCATTAACATCATCATCACTATGTTTACTGGCCAAAGTTCATCTCCGAATATCTGTAACAAGATGCAGCATGGCATTAACACACAGTGTTAAAGCAGAGGGCATACAGCAAATAAAGCACATATAAACTTTAACATACCTTCGAGGTTTATGTTGGCGTTGACTAAGTTCATCATTTAAAGCCTCTGCAGATGGGGTAAAGGCCTCAGAACATTTATACCGCAAAAACAGGAGAAGCCACAAAAAACTGAAAGAAATACCCAAAAAAAAATCAAGAAAACAAAAGAAATGAAAAGGGAAGAAAGATGTTTTTACCAGTTATTTCTTGTGACTTCAACTGAGAAGAGGCATTAGGTTCTCTGTATATGAAACAGCAGCAACAATCATTAGTATCAAAAGAAGTACTTGGATGACCCAAGCAGTTTGCATGCTGGGTTGGAAAAGGCACTTGTAGATCCTTTGTACTCTCATTAACTTTTTTCTGTTTGTGCATCTTGTGTTGGTGGCTGGTGATTAAGGCTGGGACAGAAATCAATGACGATCTTTTGTGCAATTAGACTATGTAATAGGAAAATGCTAGGTGCATGCATAATGATTGTACCCCCATGACATTCAAAATTGGCCCCTTGTGGTTGCACATGACAACAAAAAAGTAAATGGCAACAAAACAATTATTCAACCTAAAAAAAATAGTCATCAACACCAGTGTCTACAGGAAGACAACTAAAGAAAGCACATTGGTAGGCTATGTAAGGGCATTAACTACTAGTTCATTGCATATTGTTTATTGTTGTCAACATGTTGGTAATGGGTGATCCTACCTCAAAACCAGAATTTAACAAGAGATGAATCATCATCAAATTAATATTATCTCAATTCTCAATGTCAGAGGTATATATGACTTGTGTGTGAAACCAAATCCTCACAATGTGAATCATATTATAGTATTTGACTTACATACCTTAAAGAAACTGATGAAGATGCATGTTCAGAAGCTCGGGGATAATAGCTGCCATCTACAGCAATATAATGTGAACTATATGTTGCTCCCAAAGCTCCAGAAGCACCAGTCAATATCGGTAGCCTAGTTTCATTCAGATACAACCCACAAAAATATTAGGCCTGAGGCAACAGCAGTGTGCTAATGTGTACATGGAGTACATAGTGACAATATTGCATTATAACAACCAGAGGTAGAGAAAATAAAGCAAACAATTCTCCCAAGAGTTCCAAGAGTCATTACCAAGTCATTTCAGAATTGCTCAGACCAAGTTGTTGTTGAGACATGAATCCTGGTAGAGCCATGCCAATTGAAGGAACACCAGGTCCACCTGGATGCTGGCCTCCAAACTGCATAACTGTATGAGAAAAAAAATTGCTAAAGTTATACTGTAGAAAGGATCTGGAAACTAAGACTTGGTTCAGTTCACTCCAATGGGGTGCCAATCTATTGAAAATAACACTCCTTTTTGCAGAGATCAAACTAGACATTGAAAGTAGTTTATTCGCTTGATTGACATATATAATTGGTATTTGGTAGAGGCCATAAATCCACTAATATCACTGTAAACATTTTCACTCCATGCACATAGCACACACTCTCTAATATCAATGGAGGCATAAGCCTTTAGAAATTGGATTGTTTCTTTTCCCCCTCACCCATGTTATCATTTACTCATTTAGCACTCTGGTTATTATATTGCCATGTGAATAGTAAAAACACAAACCTGGCAATAGTGCAGGGGTTCCATGGAAATTTTGGTCACCAAGTGATCCTGTAGCCCCAAGAACTTGAGCTCCACCATACATAAAAGAAGCATGTTCTTCTCCCTGGTCACTATGTTGTCCCTTTACCATCAATCTAGTATTAGATTTGTTGGAACCATGAGGTGAAGAAATCTCGGTGCCTTCAGTCAAAATTGTTGATGTAGGTTGCGTGGAAGATGACAATTTATCACCACTACCAAATTGTGCAGCAAACATCTGAGCAGGCATCTTTGGTGTGGATTGATTAAATGATTGAACCAACCTTTGTTGAACAATTGGATGTCGGGACTGAACTGAATGTCCAGTGACCTGATTAGTTGCTATAGGAAATTGACTAGTTGATGATGATGCAGATGAATGCAAGGAAGGATGATCCATGCCCTTTATAGGAACTTCAGCATGCAACTTGCCATGCCCAACAGATGGCACAAAGGCCTTCCCTCTCAAGAGAGGGCCATACTGTGGGGTTGGAGGGGCATGTTCCATACCAATGGGGGATGAGAAGGGTCTAGTGCTGGTGCTAGGTTGTGCACTCCCCCTCTGGCTCACTGGGAGTTCCTGATGGGATGACCTAGAAGGGTAAAAGGGTGGTGAAGCTGAATTCAAATTTGATGCAAAGGTCTGCTTCATCGGAAATCCTCGTTCTGGCTGAGAATTTGAAGCTTGATGTTGATGTTTTCCCAAGTTTGCATTTGAAGAAGTGTTTTCAAGATTCTGCGATCTGAAGTATGAGAAACAAAAAAAGAGTACCACTATAAGTTCTATGCCAAAACAAAGAGACAGTCACAGATAGCACATAATATTATTCCACTCACTTATTATTATGCTCTGAGGATATCTCGGCGGTACTCCTCCAACGTGGTTGGTACTGTTTAGAGCCTCTTCCTCGAACTACTCTTGGTGCACTCTTATTACTTTTGGCATTGCTATGGTGAGTGCGCGACTCTTTTGGAACAAAATCAAAGTTATTGGCATCAACATCATGAGGATTAGGTGGTTTTATAGTTCTATTCTTGCCGTTATCATTCGGAACCCGTTGAACCTTCTTGTTGTTATCACGGTAGCTATGAGGTTCTTTTGGAACGTATATGAAGTTCTTAGCACCATCATGGTAGTACGTATGTGGCCTGTTGCCTCTGAAATTACCATGGCTACCAGCACGAGCTTTACCGCCAGGTCCACCACCACGTCCTCTAAATCGACCCCTAGGCCTTCTTCTTGTCTAAAAGTACAATCAATAAAAGAAGCATCTTGGACTCTTGGTATGAAAGATGAATCAATAGCTTAATGCACAAAAATAAGACCATGTGATACTCACGTAATCATTATGAAAATCATGCAAATTCATTTCATCAAATCTGTCATGGACCCACGCTTGATCCTCTGTATCATTCCACAACCTTCTATTACTCACCATTCTCCTGAAATGGTAACATGGGTAGCAGCAATTAAAATATGGATCATGGATATCCAGAGAATGAAACAGAGTATCATATTGGTGTTCCCTGAATTGAGATAAAGCATTCAACAAAACCAAAGTTGTCTAGCTTAGTTGGGTGCGGCATCCAGCTTGTAGACCGGAATGCTGGCACACCAGCCAAACAACCTTTTTTTTTAAAAAAAGAAAGAAACAGTAAATGCTATGTACTATTCAGTTCTTCGAGACAAATTTTCTACAGTCTTTGTTCAATAGACTTCAATTTATTCTACCGTCCTACTGACAATTAAAGGTCTTATCTTAAATAAGGTTGTTTCTACATTTTTACCACGAATCATAATTATTGTGTAATAACTAATAATTATAGAATAATGTACAGTATGGAAAGGAGTGTTCACTGGTTTAGTAACTGGTAGGCTTACATTTATTTCTGTTGGTTGACATCACAATCTAAGTAATGCCAACTTGGTAAGATCCCAAACCTTTTTTTCTCGAAAACGCAAGAGGCATGCACTTCATTTCATTAAGAAGAGGAAGAAATATGTACAGTAGAGTGGTCCACAAAGAAGGAACCCTCTAGAGAGAAAAAAAAAGTGACCACCCTAGTGCATGCAAAAAAGTGAAAATTTTGGATCTGGTTCAATCCAAGCTATTTGTGACTGGCCCTCCTCAAAACAGGTGATTTCAACTAAGCTTAAATTCAACAGTGATATATTTCATGCATTTGATGCATTAAAACTGATTAATCATTTCAGGTAGCTAGCATCAACGCCAGTTTGTTGCAACAGATCGAATAAATGTATTATAATACCTATAAGTTAGATTGGAAAAAAAAAAAGACCAATCTAATTTTTTTGATACATGACTATGTAAAAAGGTCAACCACCTACCACTATCATAGTGTATTTTAAAAGATCCACAATATTATATTTTTTAAAAGTACTTGCAAACAACACATACAAATGTATGTATATCTAGCCACAAAATATCTTCTGGAGTACTTGTGAGTGCAGAGCACACCATTATACCCAACTTCTCTTTTTAAAAGAGTAAAGAGATAATGTATCATGGTATTGGCATATCCATAATTCCATATCTGGGCTGTTTGATTTGAGGAACTAAACCATCTAGGATGGGTGATCCATCATGGGATCATTCCTCAAATTTTGTGGGATGACTGCATTCCTCATTTCTTCACTTAGTATGTATCACTTAGTATGTACTTGTGAGGGATGAGGTGACGATGGACAAACAAACAATTGAGGATCAGGTGGTCAATTGACCATCCCAATCCTCAACCCAAAAGGCCCATATCTTACTGCTTTCATCTATTGTCATATTGGTTTCTATCCTAGTAAACTGTGTTTCAGATCAGCGTGGGTACTATTCTAGTCAAAACACTTGAACTGGGCCAGACCAGACTTCAAAGTTACAAGCTTCTCTTGTTTAATAATTGTGTCCCATTTGCATTAATTCTAAATCAATTTCACAAAACTCCAGATTAGAGAACTTGTAGGCTAAGATTTTTTTTTTTTGGTTTTGTTTTGTTTCATGTTTGTGACTACATATTATCAACTCTGGTAAGTAATGCCTGTGCATACATGACACTCATGTTGTTATTTTAGCTCATGACCTCATGTTTTGCATGCTTTATGAGTTAGTTCAATGTTATAAACCCATGTGTTATCATATGCTAGGGAATTACTCAATTAGCTACTCACAGGCCTTAGTTATCCTGTAAAAAAAAAAACCTTAGGCAGAACAGCATAATCAACGAGCAACCATACACCAAATCTAGAGAACCACAATAGGTAACATATTGCAAAAAAATAAATACATTTAAGCCATTGTATAAATCAAATACTACACTGCTACATTGCATATATATCAACATTTAGCCTCTTCTAACAATTTCACAGGACTAGTTAGCATGAAACACTTGTATTATGAACTTAGGTAAATTAATTGAACTATTGAACATGCAATGCCCTCAAGCAGTGGTTTCAGACGCAAGTAAACTAGCCTAGCAAGTTCTCTAGATCATACGCTAGATATATATGGAAATAATAGCAAATCAAGCAGCAAACTGAAGGTTAGGCCGGAACCTTTGGCGCTCACGGCCACGGGCCTCCTGGAAGCGGTCGTCGTGCATGTAGAAGGCACCAGTCGTCGGTACGGCATAGGGCTCACTCCCCTTCTTCCCCTCTTCTCCTGCCGCCGCTGCGGCCGATGCCTCACCTTCCGCTTCCCCCTTCACCCCCTCTTCCTCTCCCGCTGCGGCCACCGCCTCGGCAGCCACTCCGCCCCCTCCACTTCGCCCTTGCTCAAAATCCTCGTACACCTCCTCGTATTCATCGTACTCTTCGTCCTCGTCGTCGTCTTCGTACACGTCGTCGTCGTACACCTCGGCGGCGCCTTGCCCGTCGGATTCCGCGTCGGATCCGGCCTTCGTAGGCGGAGTGGGCATCCCTCCGTCCTCTTCATCCTCCTCCTCCTCGTCATCGCTTGCCGCGGCCCGGCGCCGCACCGCCGGGAGGGGGGCGTCGTCGAGGTCGCTCTCGTACTCCTCTTCCTTCTCCGTCTCCGCCTTCTCCCTGTCGGCCATTGGCAGGAACCGGGAGATCGCGAGACGAATTGAACAAACGGGCAAGAGAAGTAGGGTTCGCGGAGGATCTGATGGAATCGGGATTCTGGAAGCTTCGAGAGGCTTCTCGTGTTCCTCTGCTTCTCCTATCCGCGGGACCGTACGGTCTATCGGACCTGAAGGAGAGGATGGATGCGATTAAAAAATATTACCATATTGGATTGGATTGTCCAAATTCTAGAATTAAAGGCATCCTTTCATGACACTGACAGGGTTGGCCCACTTACTGCGCATGGGTCCTAATGTCAACTGGCAAAGTGTCCATATAGGCTTTTGCTAAAGAAGGGTGATTTTGCAAAAGAGGCTCGCTCTCTTTTGCATGATACTCCTTTTGTGAAGATGTGGTTCCTAGAAGGTCCTTCTTTTGGAGAATTTGCTGGATTTCAATTTGAACTCTTATCTATTTCAATTTTTCAAACTTTTTACATAACCTTTTTTAGTCCAAAGTACCTCTCTGTATGCTTGGGCCTTGCATGGGAGGCCTGCGCGACAGCTCCTAGGCGCGCGTGTTGGTAGCGCACGTACGTGCACAGTAAAAAAATATATAAATATTAAAAAAATCGAGAAAACTTTTATACTACTAATTTGAAACTTTCATCTCTAATTTTAAAACTTGTAATTTAATTTTCGAAACTTTCAACTCAAATTAAAAACTATCAACTAAGAATTTAAAAAAATCTACTCAAAATTTGAAATTTTCAACCCAAAATTTGAAATTTTTAATTAGATTTTTGAAACTTTCAACTGAAATCTAAAACTTTTAACTCTGCTTATTTATGTATTATTTTATAATTAAAAACTATTAAGTACTAATAATGATAATAGAGAAGTGATTAGTGTTAATGCCCTTATACGGTGGTATACGGATAGAGTATGTGGGTTAGCCAACCCACGCGCGCTTGCTAGCTTTAAGTGGGAGGCCTGCAATCCCTGTCCACCTATAGGGATGTTTTTTTTAGAGATCCATCTATGGGGGCTTGTGACTATGTGGTAAGCCTATCAAACAAGTTTTGAGATAAAGGTTCTGACGTGCATTGCCTTTTTCAAAGTTGAGAATATTAAAATAACAATTTTAAATATTCCTTCCGTCCCATAAAAAACACCACATTATTACTATAGTTCCGTATCAAGTGGAAGTAGAAAAAAAACATAGCAACAAGTTATAAAAAAGTAATGAAACACTAAATTTTAGTTTTTATACAGATCTTGTTGCTAGCCATCAATCCATGTGAGCCGAATGCCTCAAAGTGACCTTCTGCAAACCGTGGCTTGTTGTAATAGTCACCGGACGGTGATCCTCCTACTGTAACAAAGACCAAAACCGTATATAGGAAGAGCTCATGAAAATCACCTATGTAGTATTACATTTGCATTTCTTGTAAAGGCAATATTATTTTTATTTAACCATAAGGCCCAAAGCATAGAGGCGGCACCAACAAAAAATTGTTTTCATAAAAAAATGTGGCTACTAATACGTAATGAAAAAACATATTCATGTATTCCAAATATAGTAGCTAGACTATTGCACTAACAACAGCATAGCACACCACTTTGAACCATCCCTTTGATCTAAACGCGCCTACAATTTTTTTTTTCCTATAGTATCCTCATTCAGAGTCTTCCTTTTGAAAATCCATTGAACCAATTTGGGGCCCGTTTCGTGTAGAATTTGCAAAACTAATTTGCATGTTCCATACACTCTTTTGTACTTCCTCCGTTTCATACTATAAGATGTTTTTAACTTTTTATAAGTCAAGTTTCTTTAAGTTTGATCAAGTTTATAGAGAAACGTAGCAACATTTCTAATACTAAAAATATACTATTAAAATATATTCAATGTTGAATTTAATGAAACTAATTTGTTATTGTAGATGTAGCTATTTTTTTTCTATAAACTTGATAAACTTAAAGAGATTTAACTTATAGAAAACAAAGGAGGTACTTGCTTTAAAGGACAAGTCTACTTGAATTGTTAACATGAGAACATATAAGTATTTTTATTGAAATAATAATTGTATACTTTTAATAACAAAAATACTAGGCAACAATATACAGTTTTCTAGACTCTGTTTGGAGAGTTTAAGATTCTGAGAAGTAGTTAGTGAGAAGTCAGTTAGTGAGAATATGGAAAAGTTAGTTAGGTTTCTCAGTTTCTGTTTTCTAGTTCATTTTCTGAATTCTACGACTCCAGATTCTCAGTATCTGGATAAGAATCTAGACTGTTTGAAAGAGCTTTTACCAGTTGAAGATTCTAGAAGAAGTTGCAGCTAGTATAAACTCACTAAACAAGTCATAATCTCCCTCTTTTAATCCCTCTTTTAATTAGAGACAACATGTAAAAGAAAGGAAGTTGTACGTTGCTTTCCTTAACCACATGAAAATAAGCAATATGCAAGGTCAAATTATTAGTATTCTAGAACAAATTGTCGGTTTCAAAGGAAGAAATACATCCCAATTGCCTCCTATTAACCAACCATTCCAGAACTAACTAATCATTTTCCATCGTATTGACCATGCGCTTTTCCATGTTGATTTCTCGTTCCAAACAGCGGACGCGTACCGAACACGACGTCCTCTTCTTCTCGACCGAATTGGTCGTCAATCCCTCTCCAATCTCCGAACCTGACGCTTGTTCCATCATTTTTCTTCTAATTTTATCTTGAAAGAATAAATCGTGTTATTCCTATCTCGCTCTCTCCAAATGTCTGAATTCTGAACCCGTTCAAGAGTGTCACGCGTGATGCGTGCATGCCCATGTTAGAACAGAAATGTACCGAAAATGTCCTCCGTAGTGGAGATGCAGGGAGCCAGAGACAGACTGCTCTTTGTTCAGAGTTCTGCTTCTTCTTTATCTACAAAAAGATTTTGGTCTTCTTTTCAGTTTTTAATCTACTAAAAAAGTCGTTCAACTAAGTGACCACTGAAGATTATGTCTCTTTAACTAACTGATTAAGTGAGCTAACCACTTCATTCGTTTTGTTTAACTCTGAAATGCTTTCTTTTCTGCCATACCCGAACACTTGTCACATCACCGTAAGATTGATGGTTAGGCCGAGCTAAGCCTACCAAAATCAGTAATATCGTTTGAATAACAGCAATGATCTCATGACTAGTTTGGAATTAACAGGGCAGTTGATCACAGTAGGATTACTGCTAATCTACTGCGCTCCACACTAATCAGGTTCCTTAAGCAGAGAAGGGCATTCTGGTAATTAGCCGCAGCTTGCCACAGGTAAGCACGCACGACCATGGCGTGGCGGACCAGACCGGCGGCCAGGCGACCCGCCAACGAGGCAGGCGAGGTGACCAAGCCTTCAAAGCCTCCACGCCAACGCTGACCTCTTCCACTCCACCACCTCAAAGCCAAGAAGGCAAGAACAGCAACACTGCTTCCCTCCCCCGGCGAGAAAAGCTGCCACCTCCATTAATCTTCGAAGCATCTCGCTCTTGACCTTCCTCGCAATCCGTTCCAAGGCCACCTTCACCGGAGGCCCTCCGGTTCTTGCAGCTCGATTTGAGGTGGTGGAGTGGCGGCGGAATCTTGGGGATGGGGAGCAGGGTGAAGGAGGAGGAGAGGAACGAGAGGGCCATCCGGGCCCTGCTCAAGCTGCCGGGCAACCGCCGCTGCATCAACTGCAACAGCCTGGTGAGCTCGCCTTCTCACTTCCCTGAAAGGTTTGAACTTTAGGTGAACAAAGGGCGGAAGGTACTGTAGCTTGCTCATCTTGTGAGGAGGGCTTAAGGTTCCTTCTGAGCTGCTCTGTATGTGTTCAGGCTTGCTTGGCTTATTTCCTTCTGAATTCTTGCTGAAACTCTGAAACTATATGGGTCAGGAGTACTGAAACTCTGAAAGTATATGGGTTAGGAGTCTTGTGGATGGTGGGACTGTTATTAGGAAAATGAATTCTTACTGGTGCTTTATCTGATCCTTGTTCCTTAGTTGGAATGTGGTGGTATGAGGTTGGCAGCTGCCACCTGATTTTTTTTGTGCGTGTGCTGCTGTTCAAAACTGGAACCATATTAATGAAATGATGATCAACTTCAGGTTACTTGTCATAATAGTTGTATGTAATACTAAATAGAATCAAGACCTCAAGAGCACATAAGACCTAGTTTCTGTTTAGAGTAATGCCTGGTCATATGGATTTAAACATCATTAATACATTACCATATATGCGGAATGTGCGAAATTATGAACTTCCATGTTGGCTCTAATAGATCATAACACAAGAGCCTGCGATATTAAATATTACAGATCTCATGTTCTAAATTCATAATAGAATGCCTTTCCCAGTGTATGGATTCGGATAACAAATTGACCACACCAACCTTGTGTTAGTAAACAAGGTAACAAAAAAAGTTCAACTCTGGGTGAACTCTGATGGGCTACACGGGATTGCAAAATGGTTGCCACATTGCTAATAGGTACCTGTGGTTTGGATCAATAACAATAAACTAGATAATCATGACAGGGATACTGCCTAATATTTTTCACGCTCGCTTTAGATATCTGCTGCTGTAAAAGATGCCCACTTTATAAACAATACTTTCTTGTTTTCTTGATGAACCGAGGTGGTTGAACTGCCTATCAAACATTGCGCACCTCATAAGCATTTTGAATATTATCTCATTATCTGTATGTATAATTTCGTCTGGAAAACTATATGACTTAATATTTTTTCTCTTTGAGAATAAATGATCTGGTGAGTGGTTGAGTGAATGCAACAGTGCATTGTTTCTTTAGCAATGCAACAGTATATTATTAGTGGTAATATGGTGACAGATGAAAAATGTTTCTTCATGACATAAATAACCAAAAAAATGTTCTTCATCATCAGGGACCACAATATGTATGCACAAGCTTCTCAACTTTCGTCTGTGTTAGTTGCAGCGGGATACAGTAAGTGGTGAAAATATCCTTCTAGCGCTTCCTCTGTTTCTTACTTTAAAATGCAATGCCACAACTACTTTGTGATTGACTATGACAATTATGAATTTCTGTGCAGAAGTAATAAACTCCTGATAAATGTTGTCTGATTACTGAACTTTTGTTATTCTTCAGTCGGGAGTTCACTCATCGTGTAAAATCAATATCAATGGCTAAATTTACTTCTCAAGAAGTTTCTGCTCTTCAAGAAGGGGGAAACGAGGTTGGCTTAACACCGTTATTTATAGTTTATATCCTGATCTGCTTGGTGTCTGCCTTTAAGTCTTACAACATAGATTTTTGATGGTTCAGCATGGTAAGGAAATTTATTTGAAACATTGGGACTTCCAAGGACAGCCTCTTCCTGACAGTAGGTTTGCCACTAAACACCAGATGATTATCTTATACTCTTAATATATGCTGTGAATCTGCAGCTGATGTTTGATTACTGTCATCTAGTGATGTAGATAGGCTCAGAAACTTCATCAAGACTGTATATGTTGACCGAAGGTACACAGGAGAAAGAATTGGTGACCATCGACCACAAGTGAAGGTAGCTGTCATTGGCTTGTGCTAGCCATAACTCTTGAACACATAGCATTAGTCTCTCCTCTCTTTGTGTAACACACCAAACATCTGAATGAAAACTCAGGTTAGTCGGGATGACACTTACAGAAACAACAATATTGATTCATCCAGGGGAGTTCCAAGAAGCCCATATGGTGGAACTTCTGAAGATAATTACGGTCCACAGCATAGTACAGCGAGCACCTCAGAAGACCATTGTAATCTCAATAAGCATCCTGTACCTTCTAAAGTGGATCAAAAGAACAGAACTACAACAGAAAGGGAAAATGCCAACACTGGTAAACATCAACATCTGGATGGACTTCAAACGGCAGGTGGAAGATCAGAAAATAATCGTAAGGATATGACCAAATCAGTATCTTCTGTGGTTGAACCTTCCAAAGAAAATAATAGAATAGTTCTGCCTGCAAGGCTTCCTGACCCTCCTAGATCTCACAAAGCCACAACATCTACCGTTCCTGCTGAAATACAGGTAATGCAATTCTTGCTGATCGTACTTTTGCTGTTTGCATGCTTTGCCCATAGTTTCTCTTCTTGTTTCCTCTTACGTAAGGTCCTACTCTTGATTTCATTTTTTACCAACAATATGTCATATTGTAAGCTAGCCCACAGGTTTTGCCATACTCTTCTATCTGGTTTGTGGAAACAATATTTTAGGTAGCTAAGGAGGGAATTCCCAAATTATATTCCTAACATCGGTCTTGAGAATATGTGTCCTATTTCAGAAGTCAGACAAATTCTATGTCACAAAAAACAAAGTAAAAATGGAATGATATCTTTTACTTAAAATATTTATGTGGAAGTCTTATTTTGCAGAAAGTAACACCTCCAAGGGCTGCTGATCCCAGTTCAAAAACTACAGCAGATGCTAAGTTAGAAATGTCGAAAAGTTTGATTGACTTTGATTCAGATTTCGAGCCTCACCAAGGTGGTGGTCAAACCGAAGTGCAGAAGAGTTCACTTTTATCTGATGTTGGTTGGGCTACTTTTGATGATACTATTCCTAAAAAGGCTACAGCCAATTCAATTTCCAGTACCAATTCTTTGGAGGGTCCACTGGTTCAGATCCCAAATTCTGTCTCAGCACCTCAAAGTAGTTTTCCAACCAGGCAAAATACCAAGTCCTTGTCTTTTCTCCAAGCAAATCATGTCAATCAGCAGAACCAGCTTTTGTTTTCCTCCACAGATAATATCCAGTCTTACAATTCTCCACTAAACAGAGCTAATAGTGGTCTTGTTAATAGCCAGGTTAGCTCTCTGCCTGTATATTGTGTAAGAAGAACAACTATTTTCATAAAGCAATTGTGCTGTACCTTTGTTTTCCTGCATGATTATTTTCAGTTGTGGGGAGCCGGATCGCAAGCATCAATACAAGGGGGTCATGCTCGTCCTTCAAATCATGGCTCAAATATATTGATAGGAACACTAGCATCACAGAAACCTGGTGTGGCCATCACATCTAGTAGAGGAAAGACACTTCCAGAGGTAATGGATGCCTCAATAACTTACTGTATGCTCCATTTTTTTTCCTAAAACGAGAACCATTTGTAGGACATTTCTACCATGGGTTACCAACCATTATATGCTGCAACCTGGGATTGGAGAGCAAATCCTCAGTTAAATATGGGATATGGACAGTACAACATGCAATACCCTGTAGGAGCTGCAAATGTAAGTTCTGTGTTGTCATACCAGTTTACAGATTCAATTTCTTGTTTCTTTTCTGATCTCATTGACCATGTACTTTCCAGACAGCCGTTTTTTCACCCAAATTCATTGAATTTGGCTAACATGCCAAGAGGTTCCTTGTTGGCTCATGCCTCAACAGTTGCAATGTTCTACCTCTTGTTTTAGTAACAAAGAACTAGATAAGATGGGTGGCCGGAATGCTCTGGGTCCACAGTATAGTGACTCATTTACCACATAGATTCTGTGTTTTGTTGACATCATTTTCCTTTATTGAGGGAATTTCAGCTCTTTGATCAAGAATAGTTCTAAATGGACTCAGCGAGGAAGTATGATTCTGAATGCACTGTTGACTTGCCTTTATGTACATCTTGTTTTATTTATTTCTTAGCCTTTGGTTGTTCGGTACTAATAAAATTACAACCTTGTATGTCCTTCCTGAATGCGGTCGGACTTCTTCTGTTAAGTTTTATATTATATTGTTACTATCTACTTTTGTCATTTGCTTGAATTTTACTGATCATAGTAACACGTGATGGAATCACAATTTCGAATTATTAAGAAGGATACCCAGTTTCAATGTTTTCACTGAAGAACTGTGCCTTTTTTCCACCAATGTACAGTTCCCTTCTTTATCTTCTATGCAAGGAGCATTACCAGATACAGGTAGTACTACATTGTGGCCACGTGTTCCATTCATGGGACCTGTTAATTCTGGTCTGACAACTCCACAAGTTCCGCCACCAATGACAACGAACAGCAGTAATTTTTACTTCGTTCTCACCATCTTCTGAATTCAATTTAACTCATTGTGGTTGCTCTCTAAACACTGCATCATGCCATGCTACAATAATTATTTGCAGATCAGTTCATGGTCCAGCAGCATGCTGTAAACGTTCCACATCAGATGCAGAACACCAATTTCTCCATTGGGTAATGTATTAAAATCTTGTCTCTCTGCCTCAAAACTGGACACTAGTCCTAACCCATTTTGTTCCATTTTCCAAACAGTTTTAGATATCAAGGAGAAGGTTTGGCTACTACAGGCAGTGCATATGGTTTATCTTCAGTGAATCAACCTATAGCTGTTCATAATATGCAGGCCATCACCCAAAGTTCTTTGCCCAAAGTTGGTGGAAACCCCTTTGCTTAACCCTGTTCTGATGCCTCCATGCTGTGCCATCGTATATAGTGATGTATATAAGCTATGTTATGTCGAGTGTAAGTGTTATGGAAACAGTAAATAGTATAAGAGGGGAAGCTCATTTCCCTGTACTTTTAATGTTGAAATCGCGAGAAATGACCAACCAAGTCCTGAGTGTAACATTTGGTTTTTGTTCGCAAAGTGTGAAAATCAGATGGTACTGTAAATTGAATTCAATTTAAATCTCCCCTAAGGGAATGTGATATTGTAGATTGTATCAGCGTTTCAATTGTTCAGTAAAGTGAGTTCTGGTCATTTCTGTATGATGTTCATCCTTTCGTGTGCATTCTCTGATGAATCTATCCTAGTTGTTTTATGCAACCATGGCATGCAGTTGTACCACCCAAGGGCATGTAGTCCAACCAGTTTAAACAAATTTGAACAATTTTGATCATGGCAAAAGGCATAATGTGGGAAAATGGTTAGCTGCAGGCTTCAAGTGATTTTGCCCGTCCCAAATATCAGCAAATTTTTAGCGCTCACAATTTATAAGGACTCCAACATTGAACAGTAAAAAGAATTAAGGGAGCAGAAAATTTGGAACCAGCATGAACTAAGTTGTATTATATCATCAACTCAAATTTACATGAACTGGGTCATCCATCGAATCAAACCAAAAAACTTCGAATTATATACCTACAGATTTCCAACTCTAATTGAAAGGGAATTAGCTCGATCTGTACCTATCTCTGTAAAGTTCCACTATAAAGGACTCGATCCACTACCAGATACAAGCATCAACTACTAGTTAACTGCAGTACGCTCGTACTTACGAAAGTGTTCAGGGAAAGGATTCGCCCGGCCGGAGGTGGACGCGGCGGGCCTCGATCGCAAATTCACTTCCATGGCCCTGGGGAAATCGACGCGATTTGATTTAGGGGGCGCCTTTCCTTGGCCGTCTCTTCGGATTCTGCGGTTTCGGGTCCTTGGGGAGCGGAGGAAGGTGCACCCGCCGGACGAGGAAGCCGTCGATCTCACCCGCGATGGTCTCTCGGACCACCATACTCGGGGTGTTTCTCTCAAGCAGCTTATTATGCGCCAGCAACGTGACGCGCTTCCCGACGCTGCGGTCACCGGCGTCCGGACTCCTCGCCTCCCGAACGTAGCCTCGATGCGGCCGAGGGGGATGCGCTCGAGGTCGGCGCCAGCCTGGACGAGGGGCGTGGCGTGCATCCTCGTAGTGCTCCTCCTTCCCCAGCGGCCTGCGAGGATGGAGAGTTTGTTCGATGCTGAGGCGAGAGTATGGTACATGGTGGCAACTGGCAAGGCCCCGCACTTAGGGGTGGCAACCCGGCACTCGAGGGCGGGTGTCATTTTAGACCCGCGGCTACTTGGGATCGGGGTTCGGTTATAAGAGCATCTCCAGTAGGGATCTTAAACACAGCCTCCAAATAGTTTTTGGGTGGTGGGACAAAAAAAACTAGGTCCAGCAGGGACCTTACTACGGCCCCCAAAATGAGGAGGCCTCCAAATCTTTCCTCCAAGCCTCCAGTCCTGGGGGCTCTATAGCACAGCCCCCATCGACGTTATTTTGGCGTCTACGATAATTCCCCACCCACCCACCGGAAGAGAGCGCCGTCTGGAAAGAGCAAGATCGAAAAGAAAAAAAATCATTGCACCTCGATTGGCCACCGCCGCCGCCGTCCTGCTCGGCCGCCGCCGTCCTCGGCTAGGCGTGGCGTCAGCCGGCCGCCGCCTCCCACCATGCTCGCCCGCCGTCCCCCGCCACGCTCGCCCGTCGGCCGTCGCCTCTCGCTCGCCCGTCGGCCGCCGCCGCCCCCCCTGTAACGCCCTGAAAATCGTCTTAATTA
Source organism: Oryza meyeriana var. granulata (assembly GCA_003991445.1). Classification (NCBI taxonomy): domain Eukaryota; kingdom Viridiplantae; phylum Streptophyta; class Magnoliopsida; order Poales; family Poaceae; genus Oryza; species Oryza meyeriana. Next base: position 216,503 of record RYFJ01002324.1, read on the forward strand.
AAAATTATCGTGGGTAAATGGAAATACAAGAATACACTAGAAAATCTTTGTTTGAGAAAAGAGTTTGAATAAAATTTTGAAATTTCCAATATTAAAAATCCCGAGTTTAAATCTTTAAATAAATACTTGGATGCTTTTATATTCCAGGGGTTTTGTCGGAGTATTTTAAGCATTTGAGTATTTACAATAATAAATTCTTCGTGTTTCATGGTGGCATTTACTTCTGGTAAATTCCTCGTGATTTAATAAACTCTCTGAAATTTTCTTGGATTTTTCGGAGCTACAGAATTAATTTTAATGCTATAAAGATCACTAAAGTAAGGTAATTAAGTATAAAATAAATTCCTTGTCCCTTCCCCTGTTCGGGTCGTTTCTAATTCAGTCCTTTGAAGTCTCCCCGTTTATCATGAACTCTGACTCCCTTTTTCCTCTAGGGTTTTGTGTCGTTCCCAGAACCCTAAAGTCACCTCGAAAATCTAAATTCGGAGTTACCGGATTTATTCATTTTTGAAACTCTAGAACTCTTTTGGACTCCCAATCTGAGATCCTTTGTATCCGAAATATCTATATTTCCCTTTGAGATAAATTCCAGATATTCCCTTAAACCCCTTTTCTGTCAAAATAAATCCAAATCTCCAATCGCCTGAGATTTCTCCAAATTCCAGTCCCAATAAAACACCCTCGTCAATTCCCGGGAAAATATTATAATTTCCCACATCTCCAAAATATCCACATATTTTGGGAAGTTCAATTATGCTTGAATAATTCGAACTATTGATCTCTGCAAAATAATTCCCAATTTTATCGGATTCCCGAATTATTCCGAGATCCGGTTTCCCCAAATATTCTTTGATAAAATACCCTTCTTTTTCGAATCCCGCCAAATATTCTCCCTTTTGAATTCCCCAAAATATTCATCTATTTTGGACATATAAATGTTTCCCAGAAAATCCCCTCTAGTTCCCAACCCGATGAATAATCCGATATTTGTTTTCCCAAATATTCCTCGAATATCCCGATATGCTACTCCCCAAATTTCCATCGGGAAAATATTCTTCATTCTCTGAATCCCACAATATATTCCGTCTCCCGGACCCCCACTACATATATTCTTTTTCTAATTACTTCCAAATACTGTTTGATTCCCAATATATATATTTATACCTATGTATATATACGTATGTATATATATATATGTATGAATGTATATACCCTCAATATTCCAAATATTTGTTTCACCCCAAAATTCCTTTGACTCGACATTTTAATCATCTCTAGTAATCCGAGGTTTTCCCCTAATCCCAGATTTGACAAAATATCCTTGAGCTTCCAATTTCTAGAAATATCCCATATATATACGTATAGATTCTGATTATCAGAATATTCCGACCTCTGAATATTTCTACAAATCTTAAATTCAGAAATATATCCCGAATTTATAAATTCCAATTTTCCAAATTTGGAATTTTATCAGAAGACCCCTCTCCTTTCTCCTTTTTCCCCTTTCCTCTTTTCTTCCTTCTTCTGTCCTTCTTCCTGGTCGAGCTCCCGGCCCAGGCCGCCACGCCGCACCCCGAGACTCCCTGCCCGGCCCGTGCCTCTCGCTCGCCCATGCCCGCGCCCTCTCCTCGGCCCGGCCTGCGCCCCGGCGCCGCGCCTCCCCTCGGCCTGCGCCCGACCTCGGCCCAAGCTAGCCGCCGGCCCAAGCCAGCGCCTGCGCCTCCTCTCCGCGCCTGCCGCCGCCGAATCCGCGTGCGCCATCGCCCGTGCTGCCTCGGAATCCTCTCCCCTATAAGGCCAGCCGCCACGCGCTGTGCGTGCCCTAGTCGCGCCGCCCCTCTGCTGCTCCCGTGCGCCGTCGCCGCTCTCCCCGCCAGCGCCGCGCCGCCGCTCCCGCTTCTGCACAGCGCCGTTGCCTCGCTTCCCGTGCGCCACCGTCGCTCCTGCTGTTGCCCCAGCGCCGTCGTCGCTCAGCCGCCGCTGCCTTGCAGCTGTGCGCCGCCGCCCAGGCCGTCGCCCCTGCTCCCGTGCGCTGTCGCCGCCATCGCGCTGCCTTGCCGCCGCCCTGCCGGCTGTCTCTGCCTTGCCGCCGACAGAGGTCGCCGTGGTCGTCGTCATCCCCATCTACCGCCCGTCGTCGGTGAGCATCCACCCCGTCGTCCCCAATGCCCCATCTGCTTTTCCTCCTTCGACGCCTCGAATCGGGAAGCCGCCTGTCGTCGTCGCGTCGTCCCTGGCATCTCTGTCTAGCGTCGCCGTCGAGCTGCCGTCCTCCTCCAGCCGTCGTCGCCGTCCCCTCTTCGTCGGTTTCGCCGCCTGCCGCAGTCCCTGCATCAAGCCGTCCTCCACCGCCGCCCAGGCCGCCGCCTCCCCTCTGGCCGTCAGCATCGCTGTCGCTCGACTCCTAGCGCCGTTGTGCCTGCTCTGCTCCCCAGTCGCTGATGCCGCTGTGCCCAGTCGTCACCGTCGCCGCTGAGCACATTAGCGCAGCCTTCATCTTCTCCTACCCCTGGATCCGCTCTCTCTCTCTCTGTTCCTCCCGATACAGCTGCTCCCCGTCCGGCATCGTCGCCGTCGTCGTCGTCTTCAATCCTCGCCGCTGGTCAGCTCCAGACCTCCCATCGCCGGTGAGAATTCGGACCGAAGCCGTCCTTCGTTGATTCATCGCTGTCCATCGTCACCCAGTCGTCCTGCCGCCGCCGCTGCTACGCCTCTGCATGCCAGCCATCGGTGCCTTGCTGCGCCGTCACCTGTGAGCCTGCGCTGCTCTGTACCAGCTTGCCGGCCTGTGTGCTGTGCTGCCACCATCGTCACCTTGGTCGCCTTCGTTTCTCCTCTCACTGGTGAGCATCCCCGGCGCCATCCTGTTCTGCTTCCGCAGCCGCCATGTGGTCGTCATCGCCGCCGTTGTCACATTCTCCTGGACGCGGTGCCGTCGGCTAGCCGTGTCTCCTATGTCGGTCATCAACTCCCGCTGCCAAATGCCGTCACCGTGGCCGGCTGCACCGTACCCAGTCTGTCATCCTCATCACCTCTGTATGCTTCGGTTGCCATCGAACCTCATCCCGTGGCACCTCGATCGCCCGATTCCCCAAAGTCAAACCGAGTCACCGGATCTCCGTTGAAACCCTCAGTCCATTCAAGCTATCCCAATCAACTTCGAGTTGTTGGCTCTCTCTCGAGAGCGGTCTCATTCATTGGATCCCCTTATTATCTAACCTCTTCGCCACATCAGCCACCACATCAATCCACCCTCTGTTCCATAGACTTAGTCTATCGTGAGACATGCCTATGACTGTATGCCTCACTCCAGTATCCAACCAAAAATAATTATTCTAATCCGAAGACCCGGTGAATGTTTGAGGAATATTCTTTTCCAATTCTTTTCGGAATTATTCCGAATTCAATATTCTAAAAGCCGTATCTTTTCCACCTGAAGTCCGATTCGACCTGTTTCTTCCTAAATTCATATAAAATCATAATTTACTTGTTTATGTATTTTTATGTATTGTTTATTGGAGTTTCTTAGGGATTATTATTGTTTTACGTGTAGTTACGTATATCGTCGATTCGGAAGACTGCAGAGTCTGCGGAAGAGTTCGGAAGATTAATTGAAGACGTTTTGCGATTGCAAGGCAAGTCACACGACAATCTCCTTGAGCATGTTGATCCCATTTGTGAAAGTATTTTATTTTAAAGTTATTGCATGAAATGCTTTTGAATGTCATTATATGGGTATTTATTTACTATCCTATGATCCTTGACTATTATGGCCATGTCGATATTGATTCCTCCACCTTGATACCCCGGGTAATAATATTGACTAGCTAGATGTTTAATTATTTATCTGGCTAGATTATTTAGGATTTTGCTTAGCCATGCCTAGAAACTATAGTGTCATTTTATGTGGGTAATTAATGACTCATTTATGACTAATTATGGATTAATGGCTATATTTTCACGACAGTGAGTCGTGGTTGATTAATTAACTATGTCAACTAAAACTTGATTGATGGTGGGTTGTGAGCACCAGGATGGAATGTTGCTAGCGGTGCTCATGACAGTTAAGGACCGGTTCGCGGACTACTTGTTGCGAAGCAATACTCGTGCTAACCACAAGCCAGCATGGGTAATGGTAGGATCCAATGTGTAGTACGTTCAACCGGGGTCCACCATGGTGTGTTGTGGCTGTGTCAATAAGACCACCATGGCTGCGTCAATAAGTCCATGTCTTGGGCGTTGGATCGTTTCCCTGTTGGGGGCCTGATCAGCTCCTGCCGGAAACTGGTGGTCCAGCGGGTGGCTCTCTTGTTGTGCGGGTTACATGGAGGGTCTTATCACAATTCCTTTCCGAGGTACCGTGGTGGTATTAAGGCGCACAATGATGTGTTGTGGAGTTGTGTCTTGTGGGTAAATTGGTACATCTCTGGCCAGAGTAAAACTATTCGAATAGCCGTGCTCGCGGTTAATGAGCGGCCTAGCAATGTTTCTGTGATTAGTCTCACACTACTCATTAATGGAAATAAATGATGGAATATTGATAGCTCCTGTTTGGAGATGTTTTGGTTTGGGCCTGAACTGCGTTGGAGCGCTGTTCAGTGGTTGATTCAATACTGATTAATAATTGAACTATACTGTTTTTAATGATTTTGAATGCAAATGTTTTAAATGCTGTTTTACGCAAATAAGCCATATTATGCCTTTTCCTTTGGTATCCTATTGCATTACATTGCATTCCCTAGTGTGGCTTGTTGAGTACGGTGGGTGGTACTCAGTCTTGCATTATTGCAAATCTTTAGAGTGAAGCCTTGCGAGGAGGAGAAGATGGTGTTTGGCTTATACCCCAGTTGAGCTGCCTGTGGCTTGGTGCTGAAGCTACGCTAGTTGCCGTTCCGCTGCTGTTTTCTCCTGTGTGAGGACTACGTGCCTCTGTTGTAAGTATCTATCGTTATTTCGTTTTGGTTATGTTTATCAAATTGTCAATTTGTGTACCTCGGCTGATTCCTGGACGAGGATTTATTGCACAAATTAGCTTTGGAAATTCTGGTGAATTTCTGGGCGTGACAAGTTGCCGTGCTTGGCCACCGCCCCCTGCCGCGCTCCCCCGCCGGCCGTCGCCTCCCGCCACGCTCGCCCGCCGTGCTCCCCCGCCGGCCGTCACCTCCCGCCACGCTCGCCCGCCGGCCGCCGCCCCCCCGCCGTGCTTGGCCACCGCCCCCCGCCGCGCTCCCCCGCCGGCCGTCGCCTCCTGCCCCACTCGCCCGCGGCGCTCGCCCGCCGGCCGCCGCCGCCCCTACCGTGCTTGGCCACCGCCCCCCGCCGCGCCCCCCCGCTAGCCGTCGCCTCCCGCCGCGCTCGCCCGCCGGCCGCCACCCCCCGCCGCGCTCGCCCGACTGCCGCGCTCCGGCCCCTACCGTTGCCCCCTGCTATATATATATATATATATATATATATATATATATATATATATATATATGAGTACAAATAAATAAATGCAATAGTATAATATAGTTTATGCTGAAATACAATAGAAAAGAAAATAGGAGGAAATAGGGGCTGAGAAATGGGGACTGCTACTAGAGTTCGAAGCATTTTTTAGGTCTAAAGGAAATGGGGACAGCCCCTATTTAACCTTTGGGGGCTTTAAAATAGGGTCTATTTGCTGGAGATGCTCTAAGCGGGTGCGGGGTTGAGGGAGGATCTGAACCCACGGGTCATTCGCGGGGCCTTGAAGTAGCAGTATCTTCGAAAAATAGCCCACTAAAAACGGCCCAGTAAACCTATTAGCCCAGAATATATAAACTCACTTCTCAATCTTCTCAACTCTAATCCCCAACCCAACCCAGGCGGCGGGCGGCAACGGCAGGCGGCACCGCGACAAGGCAGCCAGGTACTGGACGCGGTCGGTCCGACCGGGTGGGGGGAGACAGTCTGACCACCACCTCCACTAGAACTCTCTGTCGGTTCTGGATCTAGCTGGTTCGACCGGACAGGGGTGCGCGGTCTGACCGACACACTCTTAATGGCTAGATGCCCTGATCTGTGTTTTTAACAATAACACATTTTAGCACCTTCCTATACGTTGCGGAGTTGAATATTAATATTTGATATTGCCATTCCTATACGTTTAGATTTAAATATCATGATTCATGCATGAGTAAACTAGCTCAGGGCCCCGATCAGGGGTCGGGGCCCTGGAGGGGCTGGGGCCTGGTCCACATTTCGCCCTGCCCATGGCATCGGGGCCAGGGCCGGGGCCGGGTGGAGAAATCGGGGGACGGGGACGGGGGCGGGGATGGGGGCGTTCCTGTTCAACCCGCCCCCGACCCGACCCGTTGCCACCCCTACCCGCACTTCCGTCAGGTTGGCGACGACCCAGCCCTTCTTGGCCTCCATGGCAAGGAGAGCCTCCGCCATGTCCGGTGTGTTGCGGATGCCATCCACGTGGTAGATGGCCACCCGCATGCCGTAGTTGCTGTAAAATAATTGTCATGATTAATATTTGATGATAAATAATTGGTTTTGTGAATGATTTATTTAATAAATATTTGTTAAAAAATATCTGCCGATGTTGACGTAAGTGTATGTGACTAATGTGGATCAGGTTGCGATATCTGTGCCCAGAAATGATTGTTTTGTCTATGGGTGTGAAGATGACTTGTGGTCAATCTTGGTTAACGGTAGGATCGTGACTACACTCAACAGTAGGATCGTGACTACGCTCAGGGAGGAGTCGAGGTCCAGAACGATCTAAGGATGTCGGGTGACGAGATTGGACACAAGGTGTGGCACACGGTAGATGGACACCGTGTGGGAGGTGTTCGCAACGGGCTACACAGGGGTCGCATGCACAAGCGGCGAAAAAATCACGAATAAATTTGGAGTAAAATTGGAGAAGGAAATTAGAAGAAATGTTTTGTTATAGTACTCGGATTGCTGCTATAGTACTCGGATTGTGGAAAGGAGAATTTAATTTGGTAAATTATAATTAGATTTGGCAATTGAAGGTTTGAGTCCTAGTGGGACTAGGAGTTCTACTTCTACTTTGTGTAGGAGGTTTTAGGTATAAATAGATGAGGGGTTGAAACCCTAGTATAGTAACTTTTAGAAGAGAGAAAAGTTAGGGTTTAGTTTTGAGAGAGAGGAGTGCTTTGTATGCACTTTGTAGACACATCTTGATGCAATAAAGTTGATCTACTTTCAATAGTTTCATCAAGTTGTGTTGTTTGTTCATGGGCGGTTAGATCGGTGGCATCAATGCAATCAGACCGGCGGTATACGGCAGTGCATTGCAACTTCATCTAGGTCAGAGGTTTCTTTTATTTCCGCTAAAAGATTTGGTTATTTGGTTTTTCCTACTATTCACTCCCTCTAGTAGGCTTGGTTCTTGTGTTCAATCCTACAGTCGTAGCCTCTCGTCGCGATGAAGCGCCGGACGCCCTGGAGATTGAACAACTTCTTCGTCGGCATGTCGGTGTGGGTGATGATGCTGTGAGTATAGGTTGCCGACGGGGCGTGTGGAGGACGAGTTGAGGCGGGCGGAGGGTGGTGGTGGTGGTGGAGGATGGGTTGAGCCGGGCGCGCGGTGGTGGTGGAGGTGGAGGATGAGACGACGAGTTGATTGGCGGGCGACGGTGGTGGAGGTGGGATGGGTGGAGAACGAGTTGAGGGCTTGAGGTGGGCAGTGGTGAATGTGGAGGATGAGTTGAAGGCTTTCTGTATCGACGGGGAGGGGTCGCTAGTCGCCGCTACGCTAGTTGGGCAATTTTGCTAGTTGAGTTGAAAAATTCGAATTGGCTGGTTGCTGGTTGGAAATGCTCTCTCCGAGACAGACGGATGGGATCATCGGGTACTTGTGCAAACTTGTCCTCCAAATTGGGGATATTTCACCAGTGAAGTGGAGTGGACACCCAAATAATCCACGATTTTTTATATTTTGGCTCTTTTTAAAAACTTATTTATAAATAGACCCATAAAAACTTATTATAGGAATGGATCCTTTTCCGGCATCAAGGTTATTGGCGCCGAGGTCCAACATCTTGGCGCCAACGACGCTGGCGCTGGCACCCTCGTCCCCATGCTAGCACTAGCCACTAACATGAAAGGGGGTTGGCACCAAAAAGATTGGCGCTAAGGACCCTCGTCCCCATGCTAGCACTGAGACTGATTCTGGTAATGATTCCCATACCTCAAATCACTTTCGCAAAGCACTGGCAAACAAAACTACGCTAAAGGAATCACCTCACATTCGCCTATAACCGTGGGCATGGCTGTTTGAACAGTTTATAAACCTTTACAAAGAGTGCACGCTTTACCCACACGACGCGAGCTTACTTCCCACACTCATAGACGGGGAAGGTTCACGATAAGGCCTTTCCAAAGCCCACCCAGGATAGCACATTGCCCTATAAATAGGTTCTCTTAACCAAGTACCAGAACTCATTTCCTGTACTCAGGGATGGGGGTATATCGCCCTCTTGGCATCCAATCGCCCCCACATTTATTAGCAACCGAACGATCCTGGGAACACTAGTTACTCAGCCAGGGACGTCCCATTCCACTCGTGTGGTCGCACTGTGAGTTGCTCGGATAAAATTTTCCAAGGGAATGGTCCTTATATGCAAATACGAAGTGCTACCACATAGGCGGACACCTTGCACCGCGGATTTTCGCAAACAAATTTTTGTTTCACAAATCTGTCGACATCACATGTAGGGTTTTAAAACTTTTCAGAACCCTATTTTCCCAAATCAACAAACAACAATGAGGTGGGTAGAACCATCGGCATCCATGCTCAGAGGACACGGTTACCGAGGTACCACCGGGTGGAGCGACAAGGAATAGGCTACCAATATCCTACGGGGTTTATGTAGCTATTAGGCAGGTCCGTCGGTTCATCACGCAAACCGAGGCCGATCAATTTATCGTGCACACTAGTAATGCAATTTTGCAAACAAAACATTGTAAATTTATGAGAAATATGGTCAAGGAGTGACTTGCCTCGGACTTCGTCTTCGAATTCTCGCGAAAAATCCAATGTCCGACGATTTTCGAACCATTGACTATGCACAAAACGTGGGTAAAACACACAAAACTCTAAAAATAAAATACTATTATTAATAACTAATAGTGTCATAAGGTAGATCTCATTTTTAGAAAAATTTTGAGACTTGAACGGGGTCAATCGGAGTTACGATTGAAAAGATATGGATTTTTAAAATTTTAAGGATTTTTTTGGAAAAAGAAAAGGATTATTTGGATTTTTGGAAAAAGAATTATATTAGGAATTTGTGGCTGACAGGTGGGCCCTATTGTCAATGACTGGGAGAGAGAAACTAAGGGGCTGGCCCACTTGTCAAGGATACAGAGAGAGTAGAGTCCACATGTCATTGAGAAGAGAGAGTGTGTGGGGCCATCTGTCGTTGAGGGAGAGAGAAGAGACAGGGGTCCATATGTCAGTGGTGACGACAAAGCTGCCCTACATGTTAGTGGTCTGAGGGAGAGAGCCTGACTAGGTGGTCCCTCATGACTGTGAGAGTGGAAGAGTGAAAAGGGATTAGGGCCCATATGTAAGCCTCACATTATTGAAGATTAATTAAAATTTTTAATGGGGTCGGGTCCACGTGTCACTAGATGAGGGAGAGGGGTTAAGTGTGTAGGCCCTAGCTGTAAGTGGCTTATTTATTTAAATCATTGATTTATTATTCGGAGGGCCTGCATGTCATATATTTGTATGTGTGAGAGAGAAGGGCACCGGGGCCCCCTGTCAGTGTGACATGGAGTGATTAAGTGTGTGGGCCTACATGTCGCTTTAAGAAGGGATTAGGAGGGGTTACTGTGCGTTAAAGGTGGAGGTCCTACTTGTCAGTGGCCGGCTTGGGTGAGGTGGGTCCTGGCAGGCCAATGTGGCTACCACGTCAGGGAGTGAGGGGGACCGAGGAGGTCGGAGCTCGCTGGCCCGAACCAATGGCCGGCGGTGCTTGGTGGCCATCGGCACAAGGCGACAAGCAGGGAGGAGTGCCGTGCGGCGGTGGGTAGCGGAGGGGGTGAGGAAGGTACTGAGCGGTTTGGATTAGAGGAGAAAGGCACGACAGAGGCCAGTGGCGTGGATCAGGGGGCGGCGGTGAGAGAAATCGACGTGCGGCGGCGACTGGACGGCATCGCCCGCGGCGAGGTGTGGTGGGGCTTGGGCAAGGGCACGAATTGGAGGCAGTATTGCGCGGAAGGGAGAAAAGGGGGGAAGAACAGGGCGGAGAGCTCACCGGGGAAATGAAATAGGAGTCAGTGAAGCTTGGCCTCGGGTTTGATTTGGGAGTAGAAGCGGAGCCTGGCGTCAGCGGGCTAGGGAGATGGTGGCGGGTGCAATTTATAGGTGAGGGGCGGCGCTAGATGACAACGAACAGAGGCAGTGGCGCGAGGTATATGCAGGGCTCCTTGGCGCGTGCGGCAACCCGAGCTAGAAGGATGGGACATGATGGCGAGGGTGGTGTCGGCCGGAGGAGAGAAAGGGATGAATGGGCGTGGCAGTTGATGGGACAGAATGGAGGGAGGCGGTTGACTTCGGTGTCGTGCATAGATGGAACGCGGGACGAAGATATTTCTCGGGCGGGGTAATTTTTTTAGCTCGGCGTTTTCTCAAGCACGTGAAGGGCATGGCTAGGGGGAGGCGAGGTTGGGGACGGCCACAGGGATCGGTGCGCGTGGGCGGGCGCTAGGAGAGCGGCTGGCTGACGGGCGGGCCCGGCTCGTCAGCGCTCAGTCACGCGTGTGCGCGCCAGGTAGCGGCGCGCGGGCGCTAGCATGCGCAGCCTAGCAGGCGAGCACGTGGGCCGTGCGGCTACAGCGCAAGTGTGGGCCGGCTTGGGCCAACTGTTTGCTGGGCCGAGAGTGTGGGGAAAAGGGGAGGCCAGGCTGAGGGAGAGAAGGAGAGATGGACGGCCCATGCGAATTAGTGGCTTTTGAAAATTTCCTAGGAATTTATTTGGAGGATATTTGGAGCATTTGAATGGTGATTCAAATTCCAAAATTGGTTTTTGAGTAACTGAAATGTGGGGATTCCAAACAAGAACTTATTTGCTGGAATCTTGACATTTTGAAATGTGTTTGAACTTTTTGAAGGAATGTGAATAGGGTTCGGGAGAAGATTTAAGAAGGACAAGAGAGAGACTCAAAGGAGGGTTTATTTCCAAGATTGGAAAATTTGAACTAGGGGTTCAGAAAAAGGTTTATAGGAGGGATGTTTGGATTAAATAAAGATTTGGATTTCAAAATTAGGTTTTACAAAACCTTAGGATCTCGAAACAGGGACCTTAAGGCTAGGGACTTGATATTTTTGAGAATGGATTTAAATTATAAATTTTAGGGAAATATAGGGAATCTTAAAGAATGTTTCAAAAAGGTTTTGAAGGAAGGCTTGGATTGAAAATTAAACATTCTGGGATTTTATAGAAGGGGTCCATTGAGGGATTTGAAGGGAAAAAGAGAGGGATTCGAAGGAGGTTTTGATTCTTTCGAATTTAATTCTTGGGATTTGAGAGGTTTTAAAATTGATATTTAGGTTTACAAGATTTTTAGGAGTTCAAACAAGGGCTTTCAATATATATATATATATATATATATATATATATATATATATATATATATATATATATATATATATATATATAGATATAGAGAGAGAGAGAGAGAGAGAGAGATGGGCTACTATGTTTTATAAAGCACAGCCCCATTCTGTGCGGCATACTCCTATCCGTTGGATGGGTTGCTAAAATTCGCACTGCGCTCAGCGATGGATTGACGGATCGCTCTCTTCAGACGTAACGGCGCACTCACCTAACTCACGCCACTGCGCACTCACCTAACTCCCCCTGCGCACTCACCTAACTCACGCCCCTGCAAGCCCTTGCCGCCGCCTGCGCCTCCCTCAGCCGCGCCGCTGCCTCCTACTCGCCTAGTGCCGTCGTCATCCTCATCGCCGTGGCCGTCGTTGAAGTCCCCAGCTGGCATTGGTCGCCTTCGCCTGCCGCCGGTGAGCACCCTACCGCGCCGCCGTCTCCTTTCTTCCTCCCCGATGCCCCGATGTTTTTCTCCCATCTACCGTGCGCCGTCGCCGCCATGTTCTGCACGCCGCCACTTCGCCTGTGTGCTGCTGCCTCCCCTTTGCCTCGGTGAGCCCTAGCCGTCGCTGCCTCTGGAAGACGCCGCCGGTGAGCCTCCAAACCACGCCTCCTCCTTGGACCGTCGGCATCGTCGTCGTCGTCTCCCTTACACCCGAATCGGTGCCCCCTTTCCTTTCTACCGAACGCCGTCGCCGTGGCCGGCCACGACGTCCCCGGCTACCGTTCCCGCTCCGCGCCCTATCGCCGTCCAGCCATCCAGGCGCCGCCGCCCCTCTTCTACCGTGCGCCGCCCCTCTGCTGCATCCCGAGTACGCCGTCACCACTGCTCCTGCAAGCTATTGCTGGTGGGCATCCCCGTCGCCAGAGCCGCCTACTCCTTCCTCATCCCATGATGTCGGGTCTCCTCTCTGCCTCGCCATGACCGTGCCCCGTGCTGGCCATCGCCCGACCCCTCGGCTGAGCGCCATGGCGAGCTCACCTTTTCTCTGTGCCCCTGACAGGCCGGCCCCACGATATCCCCATCCTCTGAGATAGCCATGTGGACCTGTTAATAGTTTTCTCGATGTACGACAGATGGACCCGATGTATGACACCCTCTCTCTTGACAGTTGGGTTCGTGAAGGAAGTACCCGATGTTCTGGGTTTTTAATTTTTTTGCGAAATTTTTTTTGTTGTATCAGTATTGGTTGCTGCACTTGGTTCTAGTAGGGAGGGTTTAACTGGACAGTTGCAGTTTTACTTGACTGTGAGGAAAATTTTCTGGGTGCTAATAACTGGCCCAATGAATGGTGCTAATAAAAATTAGTTTGCTTACTATCAAACAGATGGATGGAAATGATCCTTATATTGACTGTGAGGAAAATTTTCTGGGTTTAGAAGAGACACAAAGATATCAGGAAGACGAAAAAGATGAAGAGGAACAAACAGATAAGGAAGGAGTTATTATAGGTGACAAATTGGAACCATATGTTGGCATGGAGTTTGCAACGGTTGATGAGGCATACCACTTCTACAACACATATGCTTGTAATGCAGGATTTGGCATTAGGAAAAGCAGCCAGGCAAGATCAAGGGTAGGTTTGTCATCGGTTAAGTTTGTTTGCAACAAAGAAGGATTTTCTAAGAGACAACTAGATGAGAAAAAGAAGTTGGAATCCGAATTATGTTTGCAAAAAACACCAGAAAGAGAACATGGTTATAGTAGAATTGGTTGCAAAGCTGGCCTTCGAATAAGGCTAGTAAATGGAGTGGTTTGGAAGGTATCAATTTTCGACAAGGAACATAACCACGAGCTTATTGGTTCTCCATCAAAGAAACGAAACATTCGATCACAAAAATTTTTGAGCTTAGAAGATAAAGAGATAATATTGGATTTGAATTCTCAAAATGTAGGTTCCTTACAAATACTAGGTTATCTCACTAAAAAAATGGTGGAAAGGAAAATATTACTCTAAAGCAAAAGGATGTGAGTAATCAAATTGCAATGGAGAACAGAAAGCTTATTGGGGTAGATGTGAAAACAACATTGGAATATTTTCGAAAGAAGCAACAAGAAGACGTAGAGTTCTTTTTTGAAGTTGATACTGATGAGAATGGTGTAGTGCAACAGATTTTTTGGGTTGATGGCCGGGCTCGAATGACATTTTTAGAAATTGGAGATGTGGTTACATTTGACACGACATACAATACTAATAAGTACAAAATGCTATTAGCTTCATTCATTGGGCCTAATCACCATCGACAATCAATTTTTTATAGTATGGCGCTTATTAGATCTGAGAAAGTTAGAAATTTCTCTTGGTTGTTTGAAACATGGTTAAAGGCTATGTATGGAAAGCATCCAACAGCAATCATTACAGGCCAAGATCCTGCCATGAGAGTGGCTATCAAGAAGATATTTCCAACCACAACTCATCGGTGTTGTCAATAGCACGTGATGCGAAAAGCAAGGGAGCATCTTGTGAAACAGTATAGTTCAATAGATGGATTTGAGAAGAAGCTGAAAGCTGTGATTAATCATAGCCTTACAATTTCAGATTTCGAGGATTCGTGGAAAATGCTGATTGAAAAGAATGGGTTTGCAGATCATAACCACTTAAATGTCATATTCAAATCAGCTCCAGAATGGGTACCAGCGTACTTTCGTGGTATTTTTTTTGCGGATATGAGCACTACTCAACGTAGTGAAAGCATGAATGCAATGATAAAATTATGGTTGCAGTCATACCTCCATTTATCAATTTGCGCAGAAAATTGATGATATGATTGAGAGAATTTGGCACAAAGAAAGTGATGATGATATCAAGAGTATGAATGAATCTCCTCAGTTGTGGTCCCATTATGAGCTAGAGAAACAAGCTCGTGAAGTTTACACAAGACAGAACTTTAGGTTGTTCAAGGATATACTCAAAGAAAGTACTCTAGGCAATGTCATTGAGATTGAAAAAGGTACTGTTTATTGTGTGGCAATAAAACAAAATCCTCTTTTCAAAGATTGGGTTCCTAAATCATATGTTATTGAGGTTGACAAGGAAAATGAGATGTTCTCTTGCAATTGCAAAGGATTCGAGTTTGAAGGATTTCTTTGCCAACATGCCATTAAGGTTATGATTCATTTGGAGGTTGAACATTTACCTAAGAATTACATTTTAAAGAGATGGTGCAAGAATGCCAATGCTAATGCAAAGAAATCTGTTGGGGAGAGAAGCTTGGAATTGGGCCAAACAGAGTCACTTCGGTCTTTTAGAAAGACTAGCCTACGATTAGTGTGGAAAAAGTTGGAAGACATGGCATGTATATCACCTAATGCCTTTGCATATGTAAAATCTAGTATTTTACAACTAACAGAAGATGTAAGGCTTATGGTTGGAGTTGTACCGAACCAAGAAGATAGAGTATCTCAAGAATCTATTGGTGAAGAGTGCCAAGAAGGGAGTAATAATAGTGCATTATATATTGATCCTCCAATCTCGTCATGTAAGGGAAGGAAGAAAAGACCAGCGCGCTTTAAACCATCCGTCGAGTTAAATGTAAGACAACGACGCACTTGTAGTTATTGCCATGCTAAGGAGGCTCATAATATCAGAACTTGCCCTAAGGTAGCTTTTATTTGACTTTTTTTTATGCTTGCAGCCATTATATTTTTGGGTAAAGCTTGCTGCCATGAGATTTTTATTATAAGCTTATTTTTTTATTCTTAGCGCTTGCGGGATCTCGCTAAGGGAAAAAAAATTGAAGAAGAAGATCAAGGATCCAGTGATGATGAACATTCCGACTGAATGGTACTTTTATATTTATAAAGTACTTGTATTTACATACCATCCATGTTATTTTTTTTCCTGTATTAATATTCTTTTTCTGAATTTTCTGACAGGCCTATCCAGAGTATAGAAATGCTTTCTTATACCTTTCTTAGATGCACTGGCAAAGACATTGTTGTTCCCATGCTTTTGAACATTTTGATTTTTAATTGCAGCAACCAGCACCTTTGCTCATACCTTGGACCAGCGAAGTATGGAGGATGATACCCTAAGTGCTTTTTTGAAGTTTAGTTTTTAATGCTACCGTGAGTTTCATGTAATTACTTATTTTGGGTAAATGAAAGAAGATAATGAAGGGCTGGACACAACCTGTGGTCTTGTATGTGACATTTTGATAGCCATGTTCTCGGAATCTGCACCTGTCTCTGCTAAACATGGTCAGTTCTATCTCGCTCTACTAATCCAGCAAGTAATTGCTCTGAATCATGAACTATTCAAGGTAGATATAGATGAGGATATGAACCGGTGATTTGCACACAGCTGTAAACAACACCATAGAGATGCACCACATGTAATTATCATCACCACAAGTAATTATGCAAAGCAAACTCTTCTCTTTTAGCTCTCAAGAATTACAACTAAGATATGATATATTGAAACATGACACATGAGCAAAAGAGCAGAGGATGACAGAGCAAAAGAGCAGAAGATCAACTCCTAGTACAATTAGCTAGTAGATGAAACTATCAGGCATCAGCTACATGAATCATCTAATCAAGAGATGCTCTCATGATCTCATCTCGCAAAAAACACACACTACTACTCCTAATATATCTACTGCATCAACAAAAAAAATTATCAAGCAAAGAAAAGGAAAGATTTTTCCCCCTCCAAGAAAGCAGAGCAGGTCAACAAGACATAAAAAAGAAAACAAAGAATCCTAAATTACTCTTGATCTGCAAGCCTAGCTAAGCTCTGATGCTTTCTTGCCCTGTGCTGCCATGGCATCCCCCTTCTCCGCCGCCGACGAGCTCCATCTAGTCCTCTAGGTACTAGTGCAGCAGCGCCGCCCGGTGCCCTTCGCCCTCCATATCCTCCTCCCTCTCCGTGGTTTCTTTCAGACGGGGGCCATGGCTTTCTTCAAAAGCAGGTTGCTCATGCTTCTTGTTTGAAGGGGAAGAGAATCTCTTATGATTGTGTGTAAAGCTTCTCCTGCCTCGGGATGAGGAAGGAGGAGCGGCTCTGGCGACGAGGATGCCCACCGGCATAGCTTGCAGAGCAGTGGCGACGGCATACTCGGATGCAGCAGAGGGACGGCGCACGGTAGAGGAGGGGCGGCGGCACCTGGATGGCTGGACGGCGATAGGGCGCGGAGCGGGAGCGGCAGCCGGGGACGTCGCGGCCGCCACGGCGGCGTTCGGTAAAGAGGAAAGGGGGCGCCGATTTGGGTGTAGGGGAGACGACGACGACGATGCCGACGGTCCAAGGAGAGCGTGGTTTGGAGCTCACGGCGGCGTCTTCCAGAGGCTGCGACGGCTAGGGCTCACCGAGGCAGATGGGAGGTAGCAGCACACAGGCGAAGCGGCGGTGTGCAGAACACGGCAGCGACGGCAGGCGACGGCGCACGGTAGATGGGAGAAAAACATCGGGGCACCGGGAGGAAGAAAGGAGACGGCGGCGCGGTAGGCTCACTGGCGGCAGCGAAGTGACCAATGCCGACTGGGGACTTCAGTGACGGCCACGGCGATGAGGATGACGACGGCCCTAGGCGAGCAGGAGCGCACGCGGCTGAGGGAGCGCAGGCCGGCAAGGCTTGCAGGGGCGTGAGTTAGGTGAGTGCGCAGGGGGAGTTAGGTGAGTGTGCAGTGGCGTGAGTTAGGTGAGTGCGCTGTTACGTCTGAAGAGAGCGATTCGTCAATCCATCGCTGAGCGCAGTGTGAATTTTAGCAACCCATCCAACAGACAGGAGTGTGCCGCACGGAATGGGGATATGCTTTATAAAGCATAGTAGCACATCTCTTTCTCTCTCTCTCTATATATATATATATCCGAAATGAGTTAATTTTTGGAGAGACTTAGAGAGGGTTTCAGAGAGGTGTCAGATTCGAAGTTGATGTTAAATTTGGGATTTGGACTCGGATTTTCAGAAGAAAGGTTTTTGATGGAAATTTGAATTTTTGGAGGGATCAAAATATAGGGGGTTTTTGATGGGGGGTTTTCTGAGGAGATTTGAACTGCAAAAGCCAAACTCTGATACTTTTGATTTTGACAGGAATTTTTAGTATAGAATTTTGATGAAGAATTTAGGGAGAATGTTGGAGTTAAATTATTCGAGGAATTTTAGGGAGAGACATTCGAATCTCGAAATTTGAGCCTCGGGGTTTGGATGAAAATTTTGAATTAGACTTTTGGGGTTTCAAGGGAAGGTTTTTAATTGAGATCCGGCACTTAATCCTTAATTATTCAAGCAAAGATCCAAAATTTTTGAAAATAGAGTTTTTATTAAAATACTTTTAATGGCCCGGAAATTGGAGCGTTACATTGGACCTCGGCGCTAATTACCCTGGCGCCGAGAAAAAGGTCCATTCCTGAAATAAGTTTCTCTAAGGATCTATTTATAGAATAAGTTTTTAAAAAGGGCTAAAATGTAAAAAGTCAACCAAAAAATCTTCCTCTTGGGAATTCAAAACAACTGTTCAGTTGGGCTTTTTTAGGGAGCCCATCGGGCCTTCCATCCATGCTATCTCAAGCATCAATTCAAGCCTGCCTGGCTACATCCTTGATTTGCGCTACCTAGGGCCTGCTCCAGCGAGGTGCAACAGCGACACCTTCGCCGGCGCCGAGCGGTTTGTAGGCTTGAGGGCGCAGTATTTCTTTTTCTTGCTATGGAGGTGGAGTAGATTATATTATAGGCACGCCTTTTAAGTTACTAAACGATATGAAATTTTTAAAAAATTCTATACAAAAGTTTCTTAAAAATTCAAACAAATTTATTTTTTAAGTTTTTAATATTTAATACTTAATTAATCCTGCGTTAATTATAAAGCTTATTCGACATGATTGACGGCGGATCGACTGATCAGCACCTTCAATGGTTGCCTTAGAACTCAGTCAACTCACCACCCACACTATGGGAGAGCCAAAAGCGAGTAGGTTGGTTGGTTTTAAGTCAAAATTATTTTTTCTCTACTAAAATGTTGGAATTTAGCAATCTTTGATTTTTTTTTACTACATGAAAGACACATATACGTACACACACCACCACATGTTAACCACAAATGTGCCTCCCAAGAGATGGAGACGGGGCGGCAAATCTCTAACTTCGCTAACAACACACATATCTCACCAGAGATCTTGACATAATAATATTTTTAACAAGGTAGCAAACCAAACCAACCGTATGCTTGTCTACTAAATCATTGAGTAAATTTCACAAAACTGCAGATACTTTTATCAACATATTGCAAAGCTATATATTTAAGGATGTGTACTATAAAACTACAGATTTAGCACCAATTTTTTTCACAAAACCACATATTTATGGCATTGTATCATAAAACAATAGATTTAACATTAATTTTATCACAAAAATATAGCTTTTGTAACTTTTAAAAATAACAGTGTTCTGAATCTAAACTCTAAAATTTATAGTTCTTTGATAACTTCGTCACTAAATCTGTAGTTGTGTGATACGATGTCTTAAATATGTAATTTTATGATAAATTTGACACTAAATCTATAGTTTTCTAATACACATCCTTAAATATGTAGTTTTAAGGTAGTTTGATCAACTTATCTATATTTTTGTGACATTTACTCTAAATCATTTGGCAAGGTCAACAGAATTGACCGTGTTCTTGTTGAGGACGCTAAACATGTGGCGCCGCACTGTCTGATTACAGACTTACAGTTCAGTCCTAAGTAAAATTAATAACCCAACGGTATGCATCTCAGTTATCGAAGCACAATGCAATGCAATATTGTAAACCAACAAAGGATATTTCTGAAAGCTCAAGAAACAAGCCAGAGCTTATGCAACATACTCCTATAACAGGATAACACTAAACACTTGTGATATCTTCATAACAAAGCACAGTGCAATGCAGTTCAATTTACAAAACGGATAGTTCCAATAGCACAAGCCACAGCCTATGCATCACCACAGAATTAAAAATCGGATAGTTACGGTACTTCAGAACCTAAAATTTTACCAGTATGGCACCAGCTGCAGGGCTTTAAAACATCTAACTTAACTGTAGAGGGAACTTTTCCCACAATGTATGTTTTGATAGCCAAGAGCGCCCTTTCGGCTTCCATGATCATGTGCCGACCTATGCGGCTGCAACCACCAATTTCATGAGCAGACAACCTATCAGCATTTTCATAGTCATCACATATAGTGTCTAATGTAAGACACTGGAGTGATGTTACCATTCTCTAAAATATAACAAGTTAGTTCGACCATGCTCTTTGCGGAGCAAAAGCCAATGATCTTCACATTTTTGATCTTGTCATGGCGGTGTTCTGGCATCTGCCTCAGATGCGAGGAATCTTTAGAAATCACATCATGCTTCATGCGAGTCTGTGATGCCTGCAAAGAAACAAGGAAAGCGTACTTGAATTAATGGTTCCACTACAGATGACAGATCTTTGCCAGATGAAATTTTACTTACAATCAAATTGAAAGTCTCCAAGATAGGAGATGCTTCCAGAAAATAAACTAGAGAAAAATAATCATATGCGGGAGAAAAGGGCCCATCAAAGCCGATAAAAGAAATCTCCAGGTACTTGAGGTGAAGGAATCTGAAAGGCAAAATTGGCGCATTGACTGTCTGCATAAATACATCTAGTTTAATCATATCACAAGGTATGACTATTTATATGTGTTATGCTGAAATCTAATGATCTAATACAAAGTTCCAGAATATACCTCGCTAGCTGAATTTATGCTCAGAGTTTCAATATTTGGCGCAATTGAAGAAAGTCTGGCACACGTATACTGAATGACGTCGGACTGAAAAAGGCACGATATTTCTAGGTCCTTCACTTGCAGTGAATCTCCAACTGAGAGATGTATTAGGTAACCATCATAATGAAATGTGGAAAGATTTGGAGCCTTAATATCTATCTCTTGCAATGCTTTGCATTCCACCACTTTCAGGTAGCTGAGCCTCCGTAGCAAGCAAGGTATCTTCAGGCAATTGATCTCTTTACAATACTTGAGTATCAACTGCTCCAAATAAAAAGAATTGGAAAGAAGGCACCCTAACTCATCCCCGGTTATACATACCATAGAGAGATGCAGTGTTCTCAAGCAACAAAGTCCAACAGTAGGATGGAAGGCACAATCTCTGAGATGAAGATACATAATCGAGTTTCCACTCACATTGACCAAAAGTGAGCATGGGAAGTTGTAGCACTTTGCTTTGTAGATTGGAGGCAGAAGAAGGGTGAGTTCTTCAATCCCTGGTGTAACGACAATCTGAAGCCAACGACTAAGATAATGGGCATTGAGAAAATCATAAGATTCTAGCTTGAATGCCTTCACACAATGCCAGAATGGTATCTCATTATCTGGTCAACTCTATTGGTGAGTTCCCTTGCTACTTCATCTTTTCCACATGTATTCTCATGCAGGCCCAGTGTTTTCTTAGTAAAGGTGAGGTTAGGATGGCATCTCCAGGAACGTAGAAAGGCACGAGACACGCATGCGGCACGGGCGGCATCTTGCAGTGGCATTAAGGAATGCACATGACACAAGATGTCCTAAAAACACAAGAATGGGAGAAAAAGGTTCAGCATTGCAGTTGTATAGACAGGTGGATCCTTCAACAGATAGGGAAAGAACAGGACCATATGGACTATGCCACTCATGATGAGAATTTTATCTCTGGGAGGAGGGACCCTGGATATCTTATTCTTTTGCCACCTTGGGAATCATTGTCTTCTTGGCAAAGTGAGCCTTTTCTTTTGAGCAATGAAGCAAAAGATCCATCTACAGTAAGGACAGACGATCCGTCTACAGTAAGGGTAGGAATTTAACCAAAAAAGCAATAAGACCTGGCCGGGTAAAAGAAAATTTCACAATGTTATCAGAAGACCCATATATTTAACGATACAAGGAAATTTTCTATTCACTATTATATGCTTTTACGGTTGTATCAGCCACATATCAAGGACATAAGAAAATTTTCAATTAACCATAGGTGTTGATTGAAATCTCAGAGTATGTTTACTTTGTTCAATCCAACCGAACACTAGAGTTGGATCCCGTCAGCCAACGAGACCCCGATCCTTTCCCAAGGCCAGAGGAGAGGGGCTTAATCAAAATTTAAGATGGAGAAAAGTAAATGGTAGATAATCTAAATCTAGACAAGTAAACAATGACCCTTCTGAAGCATTTTCAGAAATAGAAAAACAAGGCTCAACTTTTACCATCGGTGAAGATATGCTCTGTGCACAGCGGAAGAGTGCTAAGAGGCGGCTTATTACGGGCTTGGATTTGCCGCGGCTGCCGATGCAGCCGCGGACGCCTACGCAGCCGCCGCTCCCGCTGCATGGACATGAGCCGCTTCAGCGACAACAACCCCATCTGATACGACGATAACGCGGCTTCTATTCCTCTTGTATCTCCGGCTCGGATTATTTGTTGGATTTGGGAAAGCGAGAGAGAGCAGATCCAGCGCCCGGCCTCTATCTCGACTTTGATTAAGAGACAAGGAAGAAATCGCGAGGGGAAAGGAAATAGCCGGCGCGGCGGAACCGGACTCCGATCGAACAGCCAGCGGCGGCGGAGCCGAACTCCGTGTGGTTTGGGGAAGATGATGACGTCAGTAGCCAACATTGGCATCTGAAATCCATACCGTCCAAACATGATCGAACGGTCACGGAAAGCTCATAGGATTTTAGTTGGCGGTTTGCGCAAATTACGCGAGCACAAGGCAGAGGCGCAGAGCTTTCAACGAATCTGGAGTAGTGGAGTTGAGTCTCTGACGAGGTCGGGCCCACATTTCTAGGCTCCAAATCTCTCTCGCCGCCGCCGGCGACTATGCCCGTGGCGATCCCGTCCTCCTCCTCCGCCGCCGCCACCCGCCTCTGTCGCCCATCTCCGGCGACCCATCCACCGCCTCTCTTATGTCCCGGTCTCTCCCTCTGCTACTCCTCCATTCCGCGCTCTGCTCGAAGCCCGCGCCATCTAGGCTCCTCTCTTACTCCGCCGCCGCCACCGCCGCCGCGGCCTCTTCTGGTGCCCGAGGCGGCGGGGCGCATGGAATCGTCTCCGCGGTGCTGGAGATCGTGGGTCCTATCGAGCTCCTCTTCCCGTCCTCCGAGGCGCGTCTCTACGTGCGCCTCCTGCGGCGCTGCGCGCACGACGCGCTCGCCGCGGGCGCGGCCGCCGTTCATGGGCACGTCCTTAAGCGTGGTTTCGCATCCGTGTCGCTCGTGTCCAACGTTCTTATGGACACTTATGCCAAAGGCGGGCTCATGGCTGCCTGTCGGCACCTGTTCGACGAAATGCCTAACAAGGACGTCGTGTCATGGTGCACCGTCATTGCTGCGCACGCCAGCCGCGGCCACTGCTTCGAGGCCATTGGGCTGTTCAAGGAACTTTTGTCCTCTGAGGTGAAGCCAAACCGGTTTGTCATCTCATCAGTGCTGAACGCCTGTGCCCGGTCTGGTGTCATAGACCAGGGGCTCATGGTGCATGGATTGGTGGTCAAGTCTGGATTGGGCGCTGATAGATTTGTGGAGGTTGGGTTCGTTGATATGTACGCGAAATGTGGCGATGTTGGCTGTTCATTCAGGATGTTCAATGGAATTCCGGTGAAGAGCTCAGTTGCTTGGAATGCAATGATTTCAATTTTGTTGAGAATAACTGTTCATGAGGCTGTGGAGCTTTGTCAGGATATGCATCGAGTTGGCATGGCAATGGATGTGGTGACATTGAGGGTAGTTGCTGGTGTCGCTGCTATTCTGGGAGCATTTGAGCTTTCTAGGAACATTCATGTTTATGCACTTAAAGCAGGGTTGGGAAGAGACTGTTTTGTTGTGTCTGAACTGATCAAGTCAGCTGGGAAGGCAGGTGAGACTCAGTACATCAAGAAGCTTGTTCCCGCAGTTAGAAGGCATGATGCATCTTTGTATTCTTTGGCAATCTCAGGCTATCACTCAAATGGTTGTCAGGGTGAAGCTGTGAAACTTGCAGAGGTTCTTCTTTCTTCGGGTCTCAATTTAAGGGAAGGAAATTTGGTTACTGTGCTAAATATTTGTCATACCAAAGAGGAAGTTCAACAGATACATGCTTATACTTTCAGAACTGGAAATTTATCTTATACAAATGTTTGCAATTCTCTTATATCAATATATTCTGAAATTGGATTGCTGATTCACGCGGAATCAATCTTTAAAACTATGCAATCACGAGATGTCATATCATGGACTGCAGTCATGGCAGGCTGTGTCAAGAACCTACAATATGAAAGAGCATTTGGTTATTTTTTAGAGTTAAGAAACTTTGGAGAACCATTAGATCAACATAGCGTTGCTAATATCATAAACGCATGTACAGGACTTGAAGACATGTACAAGGGAAAGCAGATTCACTCTTTAGCTCTTAAACTTGGGCTACTTCTTGTTGATTTCATCAGTGCATCCCTAGTAAACATGTATGCAAAATGCCATCACATAGAGGAGGCTTCTCAGTTATTCTCTAACACATTATTTCCACGCAATCTAGTCATAATCAATGCCATGATCTCTGGATATTGCTGGAATTTCATGCCAAAGAAAGCTCTTCTACTCTTCTTCAGAGAATATCGTTCTGGTCTGCGTGCAGATCATTTCACCTTCTCAACTGTTCTGGGAGCATGTGCTGATATAGGAGCAAAGGAGGCTGGTGAGCAAATCCATGGCCATCTTGTGAAGATTGGTTCTGAATACTTGGATGTCGTTGTTGGAAACTCTATCATAAACCATTATGTCAAGTGTGGGTGCATTGCTAGTGCTTGTAGGTTTTTCCATAGCATGAGGAGTTGGAACATTAATTCATACGCAATGTTGATGTTGGGTTATGTTCAAAATAGATGCAGTGATGAAGCTCTTCAACTTTTCTCCGAGATGCAACATAGTGGATTGCGTGCAAACCGTGTTACCTTTGCAAGAATCTTGAGGGGCTGTGCTGATCTGTGTGCTATTCATTTGGGAAGGCAACTGCATGCTTCCATTATAAAGATGGGCCTGGTTTCTGATGTATATGTGGCAAATGCACTTGTAGGAATGTACAAGAAATCTGAAGGTTGGGTGGAATCAAAAAGAAATTCTAAAGAAACTTTGGCTCCAGAACAGGATACCAAAGATAATTACTATTCAGAACATAGAGATACAAGAAGCACACTTGAAGAAGTTGGATTGTTCACGTTGGAAGAAGAGAAAGACCATGAACCTTTTGCTGATGTGCGGAAGGTCTACAGTAGTGCTGCTTCTGTGTTTGGACTTGATCTTAGGACCAATTCTATCATAGGTAATTGGAAGAATGACAAGTGCAATGAAAGCAGGATTTCGCTAAATTATAAGAATGCAGAATATCAGGAAAATGGAGGTGAACCTGTTAAGTTGTTTGCATTGTTACAGGAGGATAACATAAAATCTGACAAATTCGTCCTGCTTGTCATCACTGATAATAGTCATTTAAAGACAAAGGGTGCAGGATTTATTAATGCGGAACTAGTGAGACGATCTGGCGTTGCACCAGCACTTGACTTTCCTCCTTGACAAACTATAGTGCAGTTTGAGAACTACCGGATCCATTGTTTCTTAATGCAGTAAAGCTGAACTGTCATGTTTACATATTGGAAAGGCATGCAAGAAAACAAACTATGAGTTTGCCTCAGAGTTGCATCAGTAATTCCCCAATTCAATCATTGGATCTATGAACTTTGCAAGGTGCACTTCCTGGGACCATCCAACTCAGTATCTCTTTGCATTTACATGAATGATCCTTACAACATCTTTAAGCAAACCAAAGTCTGCTTTGAAGGTTTTTTAAATGTTGGATTGCTTAGCTGCATGGAAGAATAGATCAAGGATGTTAACCAGGTTAGAATAAAATTCTATCTTTTATTTTAATGGCATGATTCCAACTTCTTTGGTATTATGAACAAGTCATTCAGGCAGTTTCTTTCATGCAGGGGATGCCTACTCTCTTCAATTATTCCAAAGAGAGGGGAAGTAGTCTGGGAAAATTTAGGGTAAGATTTGATCGCTGATGTGAGTTAATGAACTTGAGTTTTAGACCTTTGAGAGTGCTTGAACATATGCTTTCACCAATACCTTGTACTGTAAAAAATACTTTAGCTGACAGTCAAAAATGCAACGTGTGAAAATAAAAATTATTTGCTCGAACAGTTATTTTGCATGATTTCATGCACTTCATTGGTGTAATTATGGAGCCAGCAACGCTGAAAAGCAAACCAACCATTTTTTTCCCACAAGAGTGCACCCTTAGTTAACCTCTTGAATTTCTTTCTGTTTCCCATTATTCATAATCAAGGATATCTTTTTACATGCTGTGACCTATCTAGATTTGCCATTGGCCAGCTTCTAGCATGTTCATGGTGTTCATACCTATATACAGTTTTCCTTTTCAATGAAATGAGAAGACACTGGTTTGATATAGCTATCTCTCACTGACATTTGTTGAAGACCATGCATATGACGCTAACACCTAGTAGTTGCAGGTTCAATCTTGAGAAAACTGGAACTGCAACGGCTTTATATAGAAGAAATATTCTAAAATAATTTTGATAATTAACCATGCTATTACATAATAATCGCTGTTTTGTGGCTTGTAAGATTATCACATCTAACAATATGCTTTATTTCTAACTAAGCTCATTTATGTTTCCTTCTGACAGGTACTGACACTACACTTGTATGAATGAGTGCTACAGTGTACAGAAGAAATTCCGAGAATTTGTTCTTTTTTCGTGATTCTGGCCATCATCTGCAAATTTAACAAGTTCAACTTGAGATTGTAAGTGCTGGGCAGTTGTTATTGGCCTTTTTCCAGTTTTCACTATCCAAAAGTAGTATCTCCTCTGTAAATTGTCTCTTGTTGAAAAGTTCATTTCCTTGCTAATGACAGCATCAGCATTTGCATTGCCTGATTGTTTTACTATATAGTATTAGATTATGTTCTATAGTGCCTTTTGATCTGCAGATCCAATTAGATGTCTAGATAAAAACCAATTATATACAAGTTTTGCAGCTTAAAGTGACACTCATTAAATTGTTCCTTTGCTTATATGGTAATGTGACATTTGTATTTCTAACCTAACTTCAGTCTTCTTTAGTGGGACAAACAACCAGTTGAGCATCTTCTTTAAACAAAAAAGGAAATCATATGCTGATACTTTTTTTGCTTGATCATCAGGGTCTGACGAAGATGCATGCTAAAGCAGTGCCAACGAGTGAAAATGCACTGTTTTCTTCTCTGTATGTCTGGAGAAAGAAGCATCAAAGTTTTTTTCCCTTATATCATCTTTAGTCTTACGCACCTTATTTTTTGGCTGGTGCGACATGAAATATACCATTACTAACTTGGGGCCATTAGTTGTCCATATAGAACCTGAGCTAGAGGCTAGAGATTAGTGACTTCTTATGAGGTACCATACGGTATATCCTGGATTCATTTTCCTGTCCAGCTAAAGCCTACAGGATATTCTTAGTTCGAGCAACACTGCTGGTCTCCCATATTATCAGTCACCAATCCTACCAACCCAGGTTAGTCTTCTTTCTCATCAGAAGTTAGTACATGTCTTAACTGATTTCTTCTGCAATATTCGTTTCTCTTATCTTTTCCTGATGCTGATAAATCTCTAGCAGAAATTCTTTCGGCTGCTACTTTCATCATTCGTTGACATTACAAAAGAAGCAGATCCATCATGACATGCATTTGACAGTTTGGGCCTGCTTCAGGCTGAAACTGATTGTTCCCATCAACTTGATGAGGTTATGAAATTTCAAGATGTGAAACCTGAACTAGATTGGAACGTCAAACTTCTATAGCATCGCATCCAAGAGGTGCTACAAAGTGGCATTTTTTGCCATCAGTTTAGCAGTCATTGGCCTCCAGCAAATGTTAGTATGTTACCTCTCAGTTATGTAGATTAAGTTGCCAATTTTGCCACATCTTAACTAACATGCTGTAGACTACTCTGAACACCTCGGCAACTTCAATTTTGCTGTCCTGACAAGAGGAGCCCTGCGTTTCATGTGATTCATGTGAATTTGATTCGGTCAAATCTTTTTGCTCGATTTGATCAATGAATGGAAGAATAAACGCATGTGTGTCTAGTTTATTTCAAGAAGCAACCGGTTCTCCTTTTCTTCGTTTCTTGCTTTTTTCCCCCTTTTTGTCAGAACAAACTACCATGAGGGATAAAAATTGCAGATGCAGCCATCAGCGATGCAGAAACATGAGAACCAATCATGGCTTATCACTTCGAGTCGGCCCGGGTCGCATCGGCCCAACTCTACCGAGCCCGTCGCTCCTCTTCACCTCCATCTCCATGATGTAAAAGGGATCCATAAAATTGCCCATTTATCCCTCGCCGAATCCGATATTTTTACAGTTTGAGACCTGTTTTGGATCGCTACCGTTGGTAGCGATATGGAATTTTACATTGTAGCCCGTTATCTCTGGTAATTTTTATGGTTTGACGCCTATATTTTGAAACGAACAGCATCCAGTACGATGTTTTATATTGATATGGTAAAAAATTTTATAATACTATAGCCCTAGAAGGCTTACAGTGAGGAAAAGAAAAACAAAACCACCACCGCACGCTGCCAACGTCTATATACACCGACTAGCACCGTACCGACCGCTGTTGTGCGTGACCGGAGCCGCCAGAACTACAACTTATTAGCCAACACCGACATTGGGCCGCAGCTCAACCGACCGCGCGGTGGTTTTGCATGGTAACACTTTGCTGCTCTGGTTTCTCGTGTATACATGAGCCTCACATTGGTCATTTTTCCTTGCCGTTTCGGTAACATAATAACACGAAGCATAAATCTGACAGTCCCAATAACTAAATACTGTTTCCAGTGATTTCACAGAACCAATGGTGGGCTCTGCCTTGTAATTCTCCAGTTATACTCAGTAGCTTAGGATTTGCATCAGAAAGCCAACTAATTAAGTTTACCAGAGCAACAAAATAATTTTATCCACGGTCCTTTCAACAAAGAGAAAGAAAGGTTAACATCCCGGGACGAGACAAAATATGCAATTCAAGAGCAGTTCAAATTGAGTAGAGTGTTCATTCATTCATATATGACTGGCTACTGCCCAGTACATTAAAAAGCCTTACAGGTAGGTAGAATCAGTATTTGGTACCCAAAAGAAACTTGGAAGGCATGCTGCTGTAAAATACCAGCAGTCATCTTGGCAATTGAACTGCAAGATTGCAAGCTGAAAAAATAGTATGAAAGAAAGGCTAGCCTATCCTGTCTCATATTTTTCATCCATGCAAATTACTGCAGAGGCACGGTGGTGAAGGCATACAACTTTGTTTTCACCAGCAGGATTTGTCTTGCCTATCAAAATATGAAGGGGGAAAAATGCTCTTACAAACCTATATTCTTTCCTGTGTCATGTAAAAGCCTACTGTAGCTTCAACTTTTCAACAGCATAAAGGTATCAGTGCCTATGTTTTTTCCTGTGTCATGTACAAGCCTAGTGTAACTTTTCAACTTTCCAACAACCCAAGATATCGACGCTTACTGGTCCTCCATTCCCTATGTAAAAATGGATACAGCCACTAAGAGAAACAAGAAGGACGTAGGCAAAAATCTCAGTGGCACCACCCTTTTTGAAGCACTTATAATCTGCACTGGAAATAAGCATCCTCCCTGTGATGCGTTTATCGTTGTTATCTTTGCAAGGCCTCCAAAAGAACATGCTCTAACATCCTGGTCCATTGTTTGGAAATAGATGTTGAATGCATATGATATGTTTCCGTCATGGCTGAGATCATTGCAGGAGGATCCATAACCCAGTGGTGTACAATCTGCATTGGAGCATGCGTAGTTTACAGCAGCTGGCAAGTCTTTGTACTTATCCTTCGCATCCTTGTTGAAAACACACCACTGTGCCGGCAAGTAGTCCAATTCAACTCCAACCAGATTGTCTAGGCCATCCCCACTGAGATCCATAGAGAACTTTGGTTTTCCATCATACGTGAGTAGTCCCCAGTGACGTTCAAAGCGCCCAGGAAGTACACTCTTCTGGTTCTCATCAATCAGTGCAAATAGGTAAACTTCCATCCAACCAGGTCTGAGAGGTGTCCCAATATTTCTGACCATCTTCTTCAGAAAACCATCATAGAACCTCTGTGCATATCTGACATTTGCGTTTTTATCACCATCAGTTGGCCAGCCAACCTCACCAACAATGATTTTCATGTCAGGCACGCCAGCCTTCCTTAGTGACCAAACAAGGGTGTCGAAGTTGGCATCAAACACATTGGTGTACACCATACCTTTGTCATAAACTGGCTTGCTACCACCATCAAAGAAGGAAAAATTGAGTGGGAAGTTTGGATTCTGGTATAGGCTGAGAAATGGGTAGATGTTAACAACAAAGGGTGCATCATTCATTTGGAGGAAATTGACAATGTCAACCATGAGGGCATTGATATCCTTGCGGAAATTCCCAGCCGATGGCACTGGTTTATTCTCAGGAGAGTTGTAGACATCAGCATTGAGTGGGACAACTGCCTTTACCTGTTCACCTAAACCAAGTTTATCTAGAGCTCTTTGCATGTTCTTGAGTGCAGGAAAGGTTACGTTGATTAGGCTGCCATTGTAGCTCTTTAGAAAAGGCTCATTTCCAACAGCCACATACCTGAGCAATTAAAGTAACCAGTGAATGTAACAGGAGAGTAACTATGAATATTCATAAATAAGTAACTAGGCAACTGCACTTAATATATTCTATATGCAACATGTCATCGGATTCATATAGAGATGCTCAGTTTGACACATCAATGCATGAGCAACTTTAGCACAGTAATTACAAAAGAAAGTGCTAGAGAAGTCACTGAAATCCAGAGAATCCCTACTGTTCTTCACCAACAAAACATCTAAATTTCCACAGTAAGAACCGCACAATTTAGGATTAACATACTCTAAATAACATAACATACAAGTTCATCCCACTCCTGTGTTTACTTATTCCACATTTTGAATAAGTTTCCTGAATGAATTAAATCAGTCAACATCCACAGAAGCATATAAACATCATCAACAGAGGAAACATGATCTAAACGCAACACGCTGTCTTTCATAAACTAATCAACGCATATTTCTCTAACATTTACATACCATATACTACTTCCATTCTGAACCAACATGAAAAGCGCGGTGTGATGCAACTGGATTCGTATAAACCGCGAGGTATCGTGCAGAAAACTGACTCTGACGCTATGCGCCCATATGTTTGAAGTAGGAAACTAGTTGCATGATGCAGGATACATATGATGGACTGTTTCTAAGTAAAACAATTGTACGTGATGTCTAATTAAGTATACGTAACACTCATGGCGACAGGAGAGACCTGAACCCAGCAGGCAGCAACAACAGCACGAGCCATCCATTTCGCATGAACCACAATACAACCATGTACATCTCACAACGCCATCCCATCAGATCAGACACTACACGATCACGATTACACGCAACTGCATGTCCTACGGTGGCATTCCGTCGAACACTTTCGACGCGCACGAACAGGCATTCCATACACGCACCTCGCACGCGCGCCCTCAGAGTGAGAGCCGCATCGTCTCGCCGCACGCAACACCGAACACTTGTCATGCTGCCGCAAACTACACGCACACGCGACACCCCGCAGGCCGCCGTGCCAAACCGTAGCAAACCCGTAGAGCGAGCGAGGTAGGGACGTAGGGTACTACCCAATTTGGGCGAGAGCAGCAATGCGCGCGTACCTGACGTCGACGCCGGCCTCGAGGTAGGCGGAGACGTTCTGCTCGGCCCACAGGTAGGCGCGGCGCGGGTCGCCGGCGAGGTACTCGAGCTGGTCGTTGGGGACGGCGAACATGACCTGGATGCCGGTGTCGGCGAGCGCGGGGGCCGTCCAGGGGTCGGCGTCGAACATCTTCACCCGGTCGACGCCGTTGGCCACCAGCATCCCCACCACCTCGCACGGGTTTATGGGGTGGGACATCATCGTGCCCCAGTTCACCCCCACGGCCGCGCGTCCCTCGCCGTCTCCGTACGCCGACGCGGGGCACGGGAGCAAGGCCACGGCGACGGCGACGGCGAGGGCGGCGACGACGCAGGCAGCCGCCGGGGCCGTGACGGCGCTCGGCCGTGGGGCCATGGGAGGCGGAGGTGGAGGGGGTGGGGGGGATCGGAGAGGGTTGGAGCGGTGGGGTTTGTGGTGTTGCGGGAGAGAGAGGGTGGTGGGAGTGCGGGGGTCTATGGAAGCGCATTTGGCATGCTTACGCTGGAGCCTTGGGAGGAGGAGCTGTGTCAGGAAGGAGAAACCAGAGAAGACGACGCAATCTGGCTGGCTGACAGGTGGGGACAGATGTCAGCATGTCTACTTGCTGCGTAGTGCGTACTCCCGTCCCAAAACGTAGTGTCGAAAGCAAATTTTTGTATTAAGAGAAGTATTAGTAGGTGGAAAATATAAGTGCGGCTCAAAGAGTAGTATTAGTAGGTGGAAAATATAAGTGCGGCTCAAAGAGTAGTATTGAAAAGTAAGGGATTTGAGAAATAAAATTTCTTTATTTATAAATCGAGAGTATATAAAAAGCTACAAATCAATTTATTTTGGGATAATTTTTAAACTATATAAATCAATTTAGTTTAAACCAGAGGAGAGTATGATAAAATAATTGGCATCAGTTGAGTTGAGCCGTGAAAAAAAATAAAGCAACCAAAAATATTTTACGGATATTTTTTTATCAATCTATTCCTAACGGTTTAAAAACTAAGGTGGGAAAAAAAGATTATGATGAAAAAACCTAAAAAATTAAGTTTAAAACTTTAAATTTTTGCTACGACTGATAAGCATATAAACAGATGATTTATAAGCCACATGTAAAACGAGAAACGTTACTGGTACGTGATTAATTAAGTATTAACTATTAATTACTTGAAAAATAATCTATTTAATTTTTTAAGATATTTTTATATAATTTTTTAAAAAATATACCGTTTAGTAGTTCAGAAAACATACTTGACAAGCAAAATGCTAAAGGTGTTTCGAATAGCATGTAAAGCTTAAAAAGATAGCAGAGCTAGTAATGCGGCTTGAGCGAGTAACACGGTCGAGCCGCAGTTTTATACTTATTTTCTTGAGTATGTTAGTAGCTGACCATAATCATTTTGTACTCCAGTGGTAAGCTCATGCTCCATCTGACCTGTTCGGGTGCTGGCTTCGCCACCAGTCTTCGTTGTCTCAAGTCAGAATGGCGGAACCGGCACCATTGATCTTCATGCAAAAATCAACACTATGTTTTGTTTAGTCCTATGTATTGGTCTGATAATTTTGTATATTTGATGAGTGTTCTCGCGGAAGACATTTAGACAGTTTTGCTGAAAACGATGGTAATGTGCTAAAGCACATCGGAATTGAAGGAGAAAAGGATAAGCAGTAGTTTCTTCTAACACAGTAGTATATCTTTGTATGACAACCACTTAACTAATTTATCGAATTATCTCTTTACTTAAACCGTGAAGTCTGTTACGCGCGTTGCTACTGTATGGTGCGTACTGTATTGAGCTATAGTAAAAATAATAAAAATATTAAAAAAAAGAGTAAACTTTATATCACTAATTTAAAACTTTCATCTCTAATTTTAAAAATTTTAATTCAATTTTCAAAACTTTCAACTCAAATTTAAAAACTATCAACTAAGAATTTAAAAAAACCTACTCAAATTTTAAAATTTTCAACCCAAAATTTGAAACTTTTAATTAGATTTTTGAAACTTTCAATTTGAAATCTAAAACTTTTACTCTCCTTATTTATGTATTATTTTATAATTAAAAATTATTAAGTACTAATAATAGTGTTTAGAGAGATAATTAGGGCTTAAAGGAATGATTAGGGCTAATAACAATGCTTAGCGATTTTCCGTACAGCCGCAACGCGCGTGGGGGTTAGCCACAGCGCGTGCGTGCGTACTAGGCCTGCCCCACTCACCCCGTTCGGCAGTGCTGCTTAAGCAGCTTAAATAAGACAAGCGTAAAACGAGAAATATCATTAACGCGTGATTAATTAAATATTTACTATTAAAAACTTGAAAAATGAATCTATTTGCTTTTTTAGAGCTACTTTCATATAAATTTTTTTTACAAAAAACACACTATTAATCGTTTTAGAAAACGTGCACGTGGGATACGAGAAAAATAAGTTGCTCCCAAAAGCTGCCGAACAGGAAACTACAATTAACTAGATTTCAAACAACATAATCCTACCAATTACAATGCTGGGCTTTTTTGGTGAGCCTCAATCTCGGCCCACGGCGTGGACCTGCTGGTTTTGTTTCCTAATTTTCTGCCGTATTTTTTTGGTCGTCACCTCCGCGGACTTCGAGTCCCGGCTCGGTTCCCCTCCTCCTCAAGCTCGCCTCTTCCCCTCGCGCGTTGCCGCTGACACCGGAACAAAATCGAGAGAGCGCTGCGGATCGGGTGGTCTCCCTGCGCGCGTTCTGTTTGTTTCAGAACGAGCGGGCAGAGCCAGAGATCGGAGAGGAGCAGAGAGAGGCGGAGAGAAGAAGCGGGTCATGGGGTTGGTGTCGGTGAAGTGGGTCATGTCCATGCCGCGGGAGCAGAAGAAGCGGCGGCGGCGGCAGCGGCAGCGGTGGCAGGTCCAAGGCCATGGTAAGCCGTTTCTTTGCACCATGCCTCCATCGGCCTCTTCGTTGTATTGCACTGTGCACATGTCTGAAATGTGCGGCATGTTCAGTACTTAATTACTGGCTTACTGCTATCTTTTTCTTTTGAGATGAAGTATATACTGCATTATTCCTACTGTTTCGAGACAGAAGAAAAAACCGGGTCTTTTCCTTTCTGAGGCAGTAGCTAGGTGATTCGATTAGATAGCTTAAAATATTACCTGGGTAGAAATCAAGAATGTTGCTTTCTTGTTCTGAGTGAGTACTTGAATTTGCACTCTTTCACAGAAAAAATAACTTGGGTGGGTTTTTGCCCAAAATTTGCCTAACAGAAACAAATTGGATGTGTGCACTGCATTGTACTCTCGATTTTACACTCCATTATCATCGGTACCTATCATAACCATGATGTGTTGCAGATGGGTCGGTTGCTTCATTGGCTAAACGAAAGGGCTCACCCTGCCAACAACAAGATGATCACCAAGATGTCAAAAGAATGAGAAATCCATGGAGATTTCTTCCTGAGGTCTAAATTTCCCATGCGTCTTGGTTACTTCCCTTTACAAACACGGTGTTGAATTTTTCTCTGACTCTTGTGTTTTCAGGACATCTGGTATCATATACACTCCTTATTACCACTGCAAGATGATGCCCGTACCGCATGCATGTCACACACATTTCTACGTTCCTGGAGATGCCGTCCCAACCTCGTCTTCAGTAAGAAAACACTAGGGCTGAATGACAATTCGTTGGAAAGGGATAAAGTAATAAATGAACTCAATGAAAAAATTGACCACATTATGAAAAAGCACTCAGGCATTGGCCTGCGGACTTTGGGCTTGAATCATATAATTTGGACGACACCTGTTATCTTGACCGTTGGCTCCAGATTGCTGTTACACCAGCAATTGAAGAACAGGAACAGGGCAAAGTACTACGACTTCCCATTCTCACTTTTATTTAATAGGGGTAGAAGTTCGATTAAGCATCTTTGTCTCAGCTATTGTGCCTTCCGTCCTACCAGTGAACTTAATTGCTTGCAAAGGCTGCATCTGTATGAGGTGTGTATAACTGGGGACGAATTAGGGTGCTTTCTTTCCAATTCGTTTGCTTTAGAGCAGTTAGGACTCGCAGATTGCAAAGAGCTCAATTACCTCAAGATACCTTGCCTGCTTCAGCGGCTCAGCGAGCTGACAGTGTATGAAAGCAAACCATTGCAAATGATGGAAATCAAAGCTCCAAATCTTTCAACCTTCCATTTTGACGGCATTCTAGCACGACTATCAGATGGAGGCTTACCACCAGTGAAGAACCTATACATATCATCCATTTATATGTGTATATGTGATTCAGTATGCCTATGCCAAGCTTCCATCCATTGTGCCGACTATTGAAACTGTCACCGTATTTTCAGGAATCGAGGTATGTTATGGAACTTAAGATTATATCATTAGATACCAGCATTATGCATATAGCAATAGTCATACCTTGAAATGTGATTAATCTGATCATTTATGCAGAAGGTCAATACGTCAATTGCACCTTTTAGATTCCTCCACCTCAAGGGCTTGACAATTTCTCTTAACACAATCCTTGGGGCATTTTCTCCAGCTTATGATTATCTTTCTTTAGCTTATTTTCTTGATGCATCTCCTGCCTTGGAGATTTTTGCTTTGATGGTAAGTAATTCATATGTTTTTTAAAAGTAAATTTTAATATGGTGGAAATATCTATTATCTAAGTGGAACCATTTGTTGAAGTATTCTTTACTTGTTCCTATGCAGGTATCGCAGACTCGCATGGAGCATGACATGATCTTTGAAGATCCCTCACATATGAGGTAGATACCAGGACATCGCCATGGCAACATCAAGAATGTGAAAATCATTGGCTTTTGCTCTGCAAAGAGCATGGTCGAGCTACCTTGTCTTATTCTTGAGAATGCAACATAATTTGGATGCCTTACACTTTTTTTTGAAACCCAAGTAAGGTGTACTTATATGAAGTAGGTATGATAAAAACTGTACAGGACCCCATGAGGCCACAGAATAAAAGAAGAAAAATGGAAAAAACAAGGTGTGGGGCGGGGATCGGTTACAAAGGGGTAGTTGCACTACTTTGTACATCCGGCATTAAAGACAGGAGGTCTTTCGCTCCGTCGGTCCACCAGAACCAAATCTCCTTAGTGATGCGGTTGATGATCCCCTGTAGTGGTGTCTCTTCATCCTTGAAAACCTTGTTATTCCTTTCCTTCCAAATTTCCCATGAGACCATGATGAATAGTGATTTGATTCCTCCCCTTAATTCTTTTGTCGCAGCCGAAACACTTTGTGTCTACCATTCTTCTAGGGATGGTGTGTTGCACTAATTTTATGGTTGCATCTATGAATAGTGCCGCCTTGTTGCTACAACGTCCTAGATCTTCCTTGTGCTCGGGCACTCATTGAAAAAGGTGGTGTGCCGTTTCCAAATTCCGCCAGCAAAGCTGTCAAAAGTTAGTTGTTTGGTCACCCCCTTTGCTGGAGCCTATCCACTGTCCAGATGTGGTTCTGCAACAATAGCCAGGCGAAGAATTTGCATTTCAATGGTGTCCAGCACTTCCACAGCATGACGGCTGAGGCAGAGGCTACAGAGCCTAGGAATTGTATTTGATAGGCTAATCTGGCGAGTATTCTCCGGATGTCATCCACTTCCAGCTATAGTATCGTTGATTCTCGGGGTGAGTGTAATGTTTCCCCTCCATAAGCATTCAAACACCATGAAGAGTTCAGCTACAACAGACAATGTCAAATTGTATCTGATGTCGTCAACCCATCTGTTCCTTTCCAAAGCATCAAAGACTGTACACTTCTTCCATCTCAAATGTTTGTAGAGGTTTGGTGCTATTTTCTTGAGGGGGATATGGGATTTTCAGGTCGATTCCCAGAAGAGAGCCTTCTTGCCGTCGCCCACTCCACCTTTGTTGAAACGGCAAACAACTCTTCATCTTGGCTGTCACAGGTTGTCGGCATACCGATCCATGGTTTGTTTGTGTTGGTTCATTCATACCATAACCATCGGAGTCATAGTGCTCAACCCATTTTCTGAAGCTCTGGTATGCCCAGTCCACCATATTTGATTGGTATGCAAACTTTTGTCCAGTTTACTTTGCATTTTCCTCCTTATAGTTCTCCTCCAGACCATAGGAATTTACGTCTAACCTTATTAATTTCCTATAACAATTGCTTTAGAAGCTTTAATACTGTCATGATATAGATTGGCATGGAACTCAGAACTGCCAAGACAAGTATCCTTCTTCCTCTTGTAGAGAACAGTTTCTTTTTCCAGCCTGCCAGGAGTGCTTTGATTCTATCTACAAAGTATTGCAAATGAACTCGACGAAGTCTGCGTACTGTTAGCGGCATACCTAGGTAAGACATTGGAAAGTTGGATCTTGCTCCGGTGAAGCTGTGTAGCACTACATCAAGATCAATTGAGTCACAACTTATGGCAGTCACCGAGCTCTTGGTGAGGTTGACTTGTAGTCCTATGGCTCATCCGAACTGGTTGAGGATCGAAATCAGATTGGATCGGCTTGAGGAAGATTGCTGCATCATTGGCATAGAGGGAGATTCTAAATTTTGCATTGCGATAATCAATTTTGTTGAGGAGGCCCTCTTCTATGGCTATCTCTAATAGTCCGTGTAAAGGATCTATAGCGGGTATAAACAGGTAGGGCGATAAGGGGTCCCCCTGCCATAGGCCTCTGTGGTGGCTAATCCTTTCTCCCTGTATACCATTCAGGGACATCTTTGGGGAGGAGGTTGAGAGGATGAGGGACACCCAATCTTGCCATCTGGTATTAAAGCCTATCTTTTCAAGGAGGTTTAATAAGTATTCCCATGAGACCAAGTCGAATGCCTTTGCAATGTCAATTTTGAAAAAATAGTGTGGGCTTCTTAGTTGTATGCATTTTCTTTGCCAGGCTCCTAACCTATAAGAAGTTGTCTTGTATGCATCTCTTCTTTATGAAAGCACTTTAGGCTTACGAGATCAGTGAGCTTATGTGGTGCGAGAGTCTTAGCGCTAAGATTTTGGCGAGCAGCTTGGCCAGGGAGTGGATTAGGCTAATTGATTTGAAGTCACCCACTGTGCAACTCTTGCTTTTCTTCAGGATTAGGATTAGGACTGCCCGCTTGATGCTTCCGATGTTACCTCCAAAAATGGAGTGGACATTTGAGAGAACTGCCATGATGTCATATTTGATTGTCTCCCAACATGTTGTGTAGAACACTCCTGTGAAAACAGCTGGTCCTGGCGCCTTTTCTGCTAGCATACGCTTAATGGCCTCCCACATCTCTTCCTTAGCGAATTTGAGTCCATATCATCTGCGGCTAGTTGTGGAAGGTTTGGCTCTTGCCAATTTAAGGTGCAAGTGCCCTTTATCCTTTGACCCATCATCAATGAGAAGTGGTCGTGTAGTGCTCTTGCCTTGTCTTTATGCTTCTCTAAGGTGACATTTCCCTGTTGCAGTTTATGCATGAAGTTTTTCCTACTACACGAATTGACGTGTAGGTGAAAAATTTTTGTGTTTGCATTTCTCTCTTTTAGCCAAGGCAATCTGGATCTTTGTCTTTTTCTTATCTTTTCTACCGCCGCCAACCCGAGGATGCGGACCTTTAAGGCTTTAGACGCCTTACACTAGACACAATATGTGATATATATGGTAATCATGATAGGCTATCTGTTCACGAGGTTGGTCGTTGTGGCCACATAGTTAGCCCTATGGTCATGGAAGCTGAAAACGCACTCTTGGCTATCGAAAGATACATTGTGGGGAAAGTCCCCTCTACTGTTAAGTTAGATGTTCTGAAGCCCTGCAGCTGGTGCCATACAAGTTTAGGTGTTGAGAGACCTTTATTACCTGCTATTTAATCATGTGCTGTTGCTTAGGTGTGGCCTGTTTCTTGAGCTACTGTATCTGGCCGTTGTTTCAAGTCTTGTAATATTTCATGGGTTGTGCTTTTTTTCTTAAGTTGTCACAAGTGTCAGTGTTCTGTTATGTTATGAGGCCATAGTTAAGTTATACTACTCCATAATCAAGACTATCCTTTCATTTATCCAGCTCAAGCTGGCTTGCTTGTCATGGGTTGCTACCTCTGATTTACAACTGGATTTAACATGCGACATGTTCCTTTGAAATTAAATTCACTGATTGATCTTTGAATTTAAATTGACTGATTGATCGAGGCAGAAGATTTCTTTTAAATACTACCTCTATTGCTTAATAAATAACGCCGTTAACTTTTATTGTGATATTTAACCATTCATTTTATTTAAAAAATTAGTGTAAATATAAAAAATATGAGTCATATTTAAAGTTTTCTTTTATGATAAATCAAGTCATAACAAAATAAATTATACTTACTTAAATTTTTTTAAATAAGACAAATGATCAAATATTATGTTAAAAATTAACAACATCATCTATTAAAAAACGGAGCGAGTATCCTCTATGCCTATTGGACTTAGGGGGTGTTTGAATTTCCTTTTTGTGGTGGCTTATAAGTTACACGTAAAACGAAAAACATCATTAGCATATGATTAATTAAGTATTAACTATTAAAAACTTAAAAAATACATCTATTTGATTTTTTAGAGACACTTTCATATCGAAAGTTTTTTTAAAAAATACACCATCTTATATTTTAAAAAATATACTAATGAAAACCAAAATAGAAGCCACGAGCAATAAGCAGCAATGACCTCGTTATTGATCACAGTAGTAAAGTGCGGAGTACCTTGTACCAATACCCTTAAATTTTGAGGGCGAATCTGCAAAAATGCCCCAGGCAAATAAACCGCCATATACCGAACTCCTTTTATACGCGCCCCTTGGTCGGTTCTTCCTAGATCCCCGAAGAAACCAGCAACCCAAAGCAGACGCACGGGTCGCGCTCCAACGCCCTGATCCCTCCCATTTCCGGAAAAGAAAGATTCCGAGGAGGAAAGGATGGTGGCGAACGAGACGAGCCAGAAGGCGGAGGCGGCGTCCACGGCGGCGGCGGGGGGGAGCAGCATCCCGGAGGAGGCGCAGCGGCTGCTGCACGAGCTGGCGGCGGGGTGGGACGACGTGGAGGACTGCCGGGCGCTGGAGGTGGTGCCGCTCAAGGGAGCCATGACCAACGAGGTCTACCAGGCGCGGTGGCTGCTGCCGGCGCGGGCGCCCAGCACCGGCGAGGCAGCGCCGGCGGAGGCGGGGAGGAAGGTGCTGGTGAGGGTGTACGGGGAGGGCGTGGAGGTCTTCTTCGACAGGGAGGTGGAGGTGCGCACGTTCGAGTGCATGTCGCGGCACGGCCACGGCCCGCGCCTCCTCGGCCGCTTCCCCAACGGCCGCGTCGAGGAGTTCATCCACGCCAGGGTGAGCATTTCTTGGCCTTTTCTTCCTTTTCCTTCTGTTCTGCTTGCGACATACTACTGTTTCTTGTTGCTCTTGATTTCGTTTTTGGAAGGTAGTGTTCATCAGTTATTCGTATTGGTGTTTGAAACTTTGGATGGGTGGGTGAGCTGGAGATAATGGTGATGCACTATTTTGTTTGCTTTGGATGACTGACCTGAAAATGAGATGCACTGTTTTTTTTACGAATTCTGAGCCTGTTTGCAATCGTTTTCAACCTTCATCGTGGGACTTGCGTAGTAGGTAGCGTCATATCAATATTAATCAGCTGTCTTTGTTTGAAATTTTCCTCTCTTGATGATGCAGATGTACTCTGCAGTTGTACTGTCTAAATTTCAACATTGACCTTCAGAATCTTATCCGTACTCACTGAAATGATGGGCTGATCGCCCAATTTTAATAATGGCTGCCATTGTTTTTGTTCTCTTGTTGACTACACTTGCATGCATGATTTACTTGTAAAATTAAAAATCCTTTTCTTGATAGCTTCTGATTTTGGCAGAAAGCATACATTTTTTTGAACGAACTGGCAGAAAGTATATAAATTACTTGGTCCTAGTAACTTGTAAGCATGGCAGTGTGTTGTCATTAGTTGACATTTCTGTCTCTTGGAGATGTCAAATAGCTGTACTATTTTGGTTTGTTATTATATTTATATATATGGAACTGTTCTCTTGCTGAATAAATTGTACTACATGCATCTTGTTTTTCCTTTATAAATTCTTAGCTGCTTTATTGGTACCTTCTGAGAAATTAATGGCCTGGCAAAATGTTGTCATTAGTTGGCATTTCTGCCTTCTGCTTGTTGGAGATGTCAAACAGTTGTGCCATTATGTTTTATGATTGATCATATTTATTTGCTTATAGTTCAATGATACAAATTATCCATATGAGAGAACAAGCGTGCATAATTATATATCTACTGTTAGGAAATTGCTTACTGTGTTCATCCAACCCAAAGGGGGCAATATACAGGGAAAGGTAAATATGCAATAAAGCCCCTATACAACCAGAGAATTACAAGTGTGTATATATATACATCTAACACCCCCCCTCAAACTCATGGTGGATCTACAATACTGAGTTTGGATAGAAAGTGATTATGCTGTGCCCTCGTCTGTGGCTTTGTGAGTAAGTCAGCAAGCTGAAGCTCCGAAGGCACATAGTGAAGGGTCACAACGTGATCCTGCACCTGCGACCTCATATAAGAAACATCAACACCAACGTGCTTGGTGAGTTCATGCTTTACCGGATCTCGAGCCATACTGATCGCACCCGTACTATCCGAAGAGAGAGGAGTTGGTGTGGTAGTAGGTACACCAAAATCCTCAAGTAGCCACCTCAGCCAGGTGACCTCAGCTGTCACGGCTGCCATGGCCCGCAACTCAGCCTCAGCACTCGAACGGGAAACTGCTGTCTGCTTCTTGGTCTTCCATGCAATCAAAGAGGATCCAAGGAAAACACAGTAGGCAGAAAGAGAGCGACGATCAGAGTGATCACTAGCCCAGGTCGCATCAGAAAACGCCTGAAGCCGGAGGGAGCTAGAGCGAGGGAAGAAAAGGCGGCGAGAAGTGGTCCCACGAAGATAGCGTAGAACACGAAGAAGGTGAGTATAGTGTAGCTGAGTGGGAGCAGAGACAAATTGACTCAAGATGTGGACAGAGTGAGAGATGTCAGGACGAGTAATCCCAAGGTACACAAGGGTACCAACGAGGTGACGATAGTGAGTAGGATCCGCAAGAGGCTCACCATCAGTAGGTCGCAGGTGAACACCAAGCTCCATAGGTGTGTCAACAGTGCGGTGATCAGTGAGAGCAGCACGAGAGAGGAGGTCTTGAATATACTTCTCCTGGGAGAGGTAAATGCCCTCAGGTGTGGAAGAAATCTCAATCCCAAGGAAGTAACGAAGAGGACCCAAATCAGACATCAAGAATGTGTCACTCAAACGTTTCTTGACAAAGGTAATGAACGAAGAGTCATCACCTGTGATGATCATGTCATCGACATAGAGAAGAAGAAGCGTACGACCACGAGGAGAGGTGTGAATGAAGAGAGCCGGATCGTGATCACTGGGTTTGAAGCCAGCATCACGGACAACAGAGGAGAAGCGCTCAAACTAGGCTCGAGGAGCCTGCTTGAGGCCGTAAAGAGAACGACGCAGCCGACAAACCATACCAGCAGGAACAGAGTACCCAGGGGGTGGCTGCATGTAAACCTCCTCACACAGCTCGCCATTAAGAAAAGCAT
This sequence comes from Oryza meyeriana var. granulata, assembly GCA_003991445.1. NCBI lineage: Eukaryota > Viridiplantae > Streptophyta > Magnoliopsida > Poales > Poaceae > Oryza > Oryza meyeriana. Next base: position 259,497 of record RYFJ01002324.1, read on the forward strand.
TCTAAACATCGAGTTGGGAGATGGACCACTGACGAACCGAAGCAACAGCGAGAAGGGTCCGAACAGTGGTCATGTGGGCAACCGGAGCAAAGGTCTCATCATAGTCACGACCGTGCTCCTGCTGAAAACCACGCGCTACAAGACGAGCCTTATAGCGCTCAAGGGAGCCATCGGAGCGAGTCTTGACCTTGTAGACCCACTTGCAAGTGATCGGAGTATGTGAGGCGGGAGGGGAACCAGATCCCAGGTGCCGGTGCGCTCCAAAGCAGCAATCTCCGCGGCCATGGCATGCTGCCACTCCTGGTGGGCAACAGCCTCCCGGTAGGAAGTGGGCTCAACAAGAGCAGCGGCGGTGAAACGATAGCGAGGAGGAGGCTGAATGGTGCTACGATCACGTAAAGCATACCGAGGAGTAGGCTCAGGCGGAGTGGTGGGAGATGAGGAGACAGGTCGCGAACGACGAGTATAGTACTGAGTAATTTGACGAGGAGGAGAGGGTGGCGAGAAAGATGCTGGCTCTGGAGACAATGGTGGGGAGGGAGCTAGCGCTAGAGGTGAAGGTGGTGAATGGGATCGTGGCGCTGGAGGCGAAGGTGGTGACAGCGGAAGATGGGAGGGTGGTGAATGTGATCGTGGCGCTGGAGGCGAAGGTGATGACAGCGGAAGATGGGAGGGTGAGTCAAGTAGAGAGAGAAAAGAGAGGGACTCAGGTGTAGTAGAAGGGATAGTAGCGGGTAAACAAGGATAGTAGGAACGAGACTCATCAAAGGTGACATCCCGAGAAATTCTCATCCGACGAGCAACAGGGTCATAGCAGCGATAGCCCTTATGCTCCGTACTGTATCCAAGGAAGGCGCACTCAACTGACTGGGCTGTCAGCTTGGTGCGCTCACGAGGAGGAAGAAGAACGTAGCACACACACCCAAAACACCGAAGATGATGGTACGTAGGAGCAGAGCCAAAAAGATACTCATAAGGAGTGCATCCCTGAAGAACGGTGGATGGCTGTCGGTTGATGAGAAAGACAGCCGTAGAAACCGCCTCAGCCCAAAAGTGAGGGGCAAGGTCAGCGGAGAGCAGAAGAGCACGAGCAGTCTCAAGGATGTGACGATGCTTGCGCTCAGCTACACCGTTCTGAGCATGAGCACCAGGACAAGAGAACTGAGCAAGAGTACCCTGGTCAGCGAGATAGTGATGATGTGCATCGGAAATATACTCACCAGCAGAGTCCGCACGAAAAGCTCGAATGGGAGTGTCAAACTGAGTGCGAACCATAGTGGCAAACTGCTGATAAATAGAAAGAAATTGGCCACGAGAAGACATAAGATAGATCCAAGTAAATCTCGAATAGTCATCAACAAAAATCACATAGTAAGAGTGGCCCCCTTTCGAAACGAAGGGAGCACGACCCCAAACATCCGAGTGAACAAGGTCAAAAGGACGCTGAGACACTGACTCGCTAGAAGGATAGGGGAGTTGCAGCTATTTACCAAGCTTGCAACCCGTACAACGAAGAGCAGACTCACCAGAGACTGGACCTAAGACACCACTACCAACTAGTCTGGACAGTCGAGAGCCGGAAAGATGACCCAGACGACGATGCCACTGCTCAAAAGTGGTAGTAGAGGAAGCAGCAAGAACGATAGCAGAAGAGCTGGGTGTCTGGCTGTCAGAAATAGGCAACGGAAGACACAGCCAATCAAGCTCCCATAGGCGCTGAGAATCCCGACGCCTAGGCCAGTCCCACCAGAAAACCTGTACGAAGGTCCTGGACACAACAAGAGTCAGCCTCAAGAATGATACGACAACCATGATCAGTGATCTGACCAGCGGATAATAACTGCATGGTGAGTTTGGGAATATGCGAAACAGTAGGAACATGAAAAAGAGGAGTCGAAAGAGTGCCCCGTCCAGCAACAGAAAGAGAAGTGCCATCAGCAGTGTGAACAAGGAGAGGTGGACTAGGAATGGACATAGAGGATAGATGATTCGAATCAGGAGTCATATGAAAGGAAGCGCCAGAATCAAGAAACCATGGAGATGATATACCTGGTGGTGGTGGAGGAGTGGAACCAGAAGCAGAAGCAGTAGTCCCATGTGCTGACATAGCAAGGCGGCGAAACAGCGTGAGAGCCTCTTGCTCGGCGGTAGACAGCGAGCGAGAATCCTGCTGAACGAATGGCCCCCTCGAGCCTTGAGAAGGACGACCACCACGACGAGCCCGATCGCGCTGCTTCTTGCGACAAACCGAGGCCTCATGGCCAGGTCTATCGCAATAGCCACACAGGCGACCCGAAGATAGAGCCAAAGGGGTCGCCGCCACTACTGGAGTCGAAGATGATGGTGACGAAGGCACGGGGGACGGTGTGGGCGCCGGCGAAGCTAGAACCCGAGCAGCTAGAACTGAAGCAGACTGCTGGTTCCGGTTCACAGCCCCCGTACGAAGGCGTGTCTCCTCAGCACGCAGCTCAGGCATCGCCTCATCAAGCGATGGACGCGGACGACGTGTCAAGAGCTGGGACCTGACTGGCTCAAACTCAGGACGAAGGCGAGAGAGGAACTCGTGAAGACGAAGAGTCTCCCGCTGACTGCGGTGGCGGTCACAGCACCTGCAAGTGCCTGCAGCACAAAACTCGGCACCCAAGCTGTCCAAGCGATGCCAGATCCCACACATCTGGTGGTGGAAGTCCCCCACAGCGTGATCAAGCTGACGAAGCGACTGAGCCTCCTCCACTACTGCAAGGTACATCGCCTCGTTACGAATCTCGTAACTCTGACGAAGGTGAGCCCACATCTGCTGCGAGGTGGGAAGGCCCCGGAGGGTGAGCGAGAGATCTGTCTCCATGCTCGCAAGAAGGATAGCCTTGGCACAAGCCTCCTCCCGAAGCCAAGTCGCGTAGTCAGCAGACTCCGACTGATAGGTGTCCATTGAAGCTTCAAAAGCCTCGAGAAGAGCGGCCTTAGCAGCCTCATCCGCATCAGACGGGTAAGTGAGTGGTGCCGGAAGACAAGGGAGAGGGGGACAGACCCGCTCACCGGTGAGATAGCCCCACAGCTGCTGACCGCCCATGTGAATCTCCATGTGAAAGGCAAACTCACCCCAATTGATACCCGTGAAAAGAACAGGACATCGGGGCACAGGGATAGCACCCGGTCTCCCTAGGGCCGCCATGAGGAAAGCGACAGGAAGGCCTTTCTTTGTCTACTTCTTCTTCTTCTTTTTTTTTTTTTTTTGGAAGTATATAAGAGGAAGGAAAGGATAAGGGTGAAAGCACTCGACGGGCAGGGGCTCGCGGCGGGAGAGGCCGAGCGGAGGCGGCGGGGGCGGGTCCCGGCGGCCGAGCAGAGGCGGCGGCGGCGGTCCCAGCGGCCGAGCGGAGGCCGACGGGGGCGCGAGGCGGGCGTGGCGGCGGAGGCCGACGGGGGCGCGGGCGCGATGCCGGCGCGGCGGCGAGGCGATGGCGGCAGCGGGTCCCGGCGACGCGTGGAGGCGCGCGGCAGTGGCTCGCGGGCAAGGGCGCGCGGCGGGGGCGGAGGTAACCCTAAAGCTCTGATACCATGTTAGGAAATTGCTTACTGTGTTCATCCAACCCAAAGGGGGCAATATACAGGGAAAGGTAAATATGCAATAAAGCCCCTATACAACCAGAGAATTACAAGTGTGTATATATATACATCTAACATCTACCTCCTTTATTTAAATGAGCGTGTATAATCCACCTTGCTGAACACAACAGCCATGGAAAAAAGGAAATCAATCTGGTGTCTGGAAGCCTCACTGAGCACAGGTTAAATCATCCAAGAAGAAATCTTTTGACTTAGTAAGACTGATGACTGAGTTGCTGAAGGTCACAGAACATGGCGTCTGAACTTCAGAATAAAGCTTAGCTCCGGGCATCAGCCCATTTACTTTATTATATAGGGAAAAATTATGGCATGGCCCAAAAAAAGAGTAGTATGGGACTGTTACTCTTTATTCGCGATTTGTTTCTTCACTTTTAAAAGAAAGCATCATGTTCTCTTCTGTTGCTGGGAAGGATGATGCAGAAACACACAGCATGATGATATTTTCGATGACGATAAATATGTGCATAGGATGACATGTTAAACATAACCAAAGGACTGATGCAAAAATTCCTTTCAGACACTCTCAGCTGCCGACCTGCGTGATCCAGAGATTTCAGCTATTATAGCCTCAAAGTTGAGGCAATTCCACAACCTTGAGATGCCTGGTCCAAAATCTGTACTCATTTGGGATAGACTGAGGTATTACTTTATTTGTGTTTGTACTGTTTGTTCAGCAGACCACAGTTTGTAAATGAAATACATCACCAAAGTAAAAGACTAACTGGAAATGCCTATGCACATCTTCCCCAGGAACTGGCTCAAAACTGCAAAGAATCTGTGCCCCTCTAACGAGGCAAAAGAGTTCTGTTTGGATAGCATTGAGAAGGAGATCACTGCGTTAGAAAACGAACTTTCAAAGGATTATCAGTGCATAGGATTTTGCCACAATGATCTACAGTATGGCAACATCATGATTGATGAAGAGACCAAATTGCTGACAATCATTGTAAGTTCATGCTACATGTGTATGTTCGCTTCATCTATTTTGTTATTTCACATCACACACATCGATACATCTTGGTATGACCCTATCATGGCATTGCGTTGTATGCTACTATCAACAAGAACAAAGATTTTGCTTATGAGATGGCATACTATATGAAAGATTGATGATTATTTTCCTTATTAGTCTCCATGTTCTAGTCTGTCATCTCTGTTTCTGAACCTGAAGTTTTATATGTAGACAGGCGTAATTGGCAAACATGTCAATTTGATCTTACTGGTTTCTCCTCATGCCTTAACAGGATTACGAGTATGCAAGTTTTGGCCCAGTTGCTTATGACATTGCAAACCATTTCTGTGAGATGGCTGCAGACTACCATTCAGAAAGGCCTCACATACTGAACTATACTAAATATCCAGGTGTTGCATATTGTCCAAGCTATTAATTTGCAGATTGTTTTTCCTTTTATCCATCTTGATCAATCAGCTTTTCCATTCTTGCTTATTTGCTTTAACCGCAACAGATACTGATGAGCAGAAGCAATTTGTGCAGAGCTACCTGAGCTCTTCAGGTTAGCACGAAGTTTGACATTAACATCTCGTTCTCCCTTGTCTGTTCCACAAAAACAATAATCGAAAATCTACAACAGGTGAGGAACCTGACGCAGAGAAGGTCAATAATCTGATCAAAAGTATTGAGAAGTACAACTTGGCTAGCCATCTCGTTTGGGGCCTCTGGGGAATAATTTCGGTTGGTTTCGTCTCACAGTTTCGCTTGTCTCCTACTGTGTAAGCCTGAACACCATGTCACCATCCAGTTTACATCTTCTGCAGGAACATGTTAACGATATCGACTTCGACTACATGGAATATGGGAGGCAGAGGTTCGAGCAGTACTGGCTGAAGAAGCCTGCAATCCTGAATCAGGTTCTATCGGATGTCTGTACATAGGATATCGGTCGGAGATCAGTGAGCTCCAGGATTCTGTTGTCCTTGTATGGCTGTTGGGTTGTTTATAGTCTGAAAGGGAGAGAAATAGACCTCAGATCATTTGTTGGAAGAGGATATGATCACCTTGAGTGATTGCTAGCCTGGCTAGTGCTGTTTTGTTTCTATTGGTATCATGGCATATATGATCACCCCATTCTCTCTGTTCAACCTTTGCTCCAACTGCAACAAATACTGAAGAGCAGAAGCGATTTGTGAAGAGCAATCTGAGCTCTTCAGGTAGCACATTTAGTTCTCACAAAAACAAATATTCCCTTACACCGGTGAGCAGACTGACGCAGGGTTGATCGACAGTTCGAACAAAACCTCCGACATGTATATCACACAGCAGGAAATGTAGCCAGGAATGCACATGTAGTTGTTCAGCAATCAGTAAGACAAATTTCAAATTATTACACATTACAGAACACAAACAAGCACCGAATTCACACACTGCTGAACACAAAGGTCTCAGCAAACACATTATTCGAGTAAATGAGATTACTAATTACTCCAAATAAAATTAAGTGAATACGATAAACTATAACAGTCTTCCTAGCTAGACATTCACACACATAGACTACATGGGTGAATCAACCTAAAACTATTTGAAGATGATCCGTTGAGCATGAGATCGCATCCATGATCTGCTTCTTCATGGTTCCTTTCTCCTTATCAGTCCATGAATTCTCCTTCATCCTCGGCATCTCCCAGTCCCAACTTCCTTTATACTGAACATTCCAGTCCTTGAAAATGGCGACATGGCACATTGCGGTGCAAGCTCCCATGATGAACTTCACAAAGTATACCTGCCTTTTCGTTCCCTTGAAGCCAGCCATCACGAACTCCTTCAAACTATGGTGCAGGAGCACCACGGGTTGCCATGGGATCTCAACACCAGGTTTCTCCGTGCATGGGGCAATGTGGATGTGAAGGCTCTGGAGCAAAGGCGCCGCCTCGAGGAGCATACGAGGCCACGACACGTCCCAGGAGGAAGGCACGTCGGCGACCAGTAGACTCCTCAGACTGGGAAGCAGCGATCGCGAGCAACATGGCACGATCCATCTCTCTGGCCCAGTGAACCGGATGATCAGGTTGGTGATGTCCAGGGTGCAGTCAAAGAACGACTCGAGCGTCAAGTCGGCAGTGAAGCCGGGGACCAGTTTGCGGCCAACAAAGCCATAACGGTAGGCGAGGTGCCATTGCCGGAGGCATGGAAAAGAGGTGGACTCAAACAGCACATTGGTACCCAAGGTGGCTAGGCTCTCGAGTCTGGGAAGAGCCCGCATCCTCACCACCCGAATGTTGCAGTTATTCACGACGAGCTCCCTAATCTCTGACATGGGGGCGTCCACCACCAATGATCTCGTCCAGTCAAGGAAGCATGACTTGAGGTGCAACACTTGGAGCTGCGGGCACGAGGTGAAGACGCCCTCGTAGGCTGCCGCCGGCGTCGATTTCGGCATGCCGTGCAACACGAGCTTGGTGACTGCACCGTACTCGTGCAGCGGCGGAAGCACGCAGCCGCCTAGCGTGAGGCTTCGCAGGCGTGACACGCGGGGATCCTTGCAGAGGCCATGGCTAGGGAATCTGTGGGCGGGAGGTCGTAGCCAGTACACTGGCTTCGCGACAGCCTCGAGCTCCTCGACCCCCCAATCGTCTATGGCTTTGGAGACTAATCGGTTGATGCAGCCAGTGTGGTGGGTGCTGAAGAATTCGAGCCTCAGTCTGCTGACCTTCCGGCGAGGTCGGTCGGCGGCGCCATTGTCGTCGGCGTCGATGAAGCTCTTGACGGAGCTGACCAAGGCGCGCATGGCCTGCCGCTCGTGCCTCCGGATTGCAGGCATCAGGTCCTTCCTTATGGCGTTTCCGTACACCATTTCGTAGTTCATTACGCCGCGGTGGCGGAGGATGCACCGGTGGTAGCGCGCCGGGAGTATGTCGCCAACCCTGAAGTCGAGGGCCGGGAACTCGCGTGGGAGATGCACCCAGCGCCTGGAGAGCAGCCCGGTGCCGAGCGCCGTGCGGGTGTCGAGGCGGCGCAGCACGAGGAGGAGCAGGTCATCCGGGAGGGCGCTGAGGCGGTCGTCGCCGCCGCAGGCCTCCCGCGGCTGCTGGCGTCGGGACCGCCGGTCTCTCAAGCTCCTCCTGGCCATGAGAGATCTACCTCCCCCTATCGCCCGGCGAATCGAGGAACGACTAGAGACGGCATTTGGTGGCTCGCGGCAGCGGTTGCGAATCAATAGAGGCGGCCGCATCGACACCAAAACTTCCTCGGGCTCGGATTCACTGTGGCGGCCGCCGGAGGAATTCGATTCGGATTGATGCAGGAATTAGGGCTAAGGAAATTTGTGAATCACGGAGCTGGAATGCAATCCTACGGGGGGTCGCCGCCGCCGCCGGCGATTATAGGATTGGGGAATCGATGGGGATATGTGGGGAACAGGGCGCCTCAGCCCATAGGCCGTACGTTTATCGCCACCATTCCAAAAGTGCTCTGGTAAGTTCGCCGAAATCACCTGCTTCTGCCATCCTCTGATCCATGATCCACCAACTCTTGGGGTGAATATAGGGAATCCAGATTTTGTCACTTAATTTTTTCGAATGGTTTTTTCTGTATAATTTTATATGAGGTTAGATTTTAGAGATCGGATTAGATTTGATATTGAGTGCTATGGGTACAACCACAAGATAAGTCCAGGGGACGAGGAGTCAGCCCATCGTGAGCGGCCCAATAAAGCCTCGTACGGCTCAACGTGCTTGAAGGTAGGGACTTCGCAAAACAAAAAGATTAGAAGCGGACGAGGGCGCAACACGGCCAGCTCGAGGCCCTTCCCTCTAGGCCGTCAGCCCATGGCCTTACCCTGACGGCCCATGGCCCGTCCTCGCTTCCCCCCACCCTCACATGCAGAGTTTTTTATATTTTTTTAATTAAATATTTACAAAAGTACATTTTCGTTTCAAAAATTTACAAAAATATACCCCTAACGCCCTCTGGAGGGTGTTTTTTTTTATGAAATTGTCCTTCTAGAGAGCGATTTTATGACGTGGCTAACGGACGTGGTCTGGGCGGCCGACGTCCGTTAGCACTTTGGTTGGCGGGCCCCAGCCACCCAAAAATCACCTCTCACGGGCCGCCTGCAAAAGGCGCCCGCGGGCCGGCCAATTTACAGGCGGCCCCCTGGCCCCAAAAAAACCGCCCCTTACGAGGATGGCAAGGGGGCCGCCTACAAAATACCGGCCTCGGCCGGCCAATTTACAGGCAGCCCCCTGGTGACCAAAAGCCACCCACTACGAGGGCGGCAAGGGGGCGCCTGTAAATTCGCCAAAAATCGCCCTCTAGAGGGCGATTTTTTACCAACTCCATATAAAATCCTCTCCTAGCCTAAAAAAACTTCATAAAATTCACAGAAATAATAGAAAAAAAGAAGGGAAAGTACCCACGCTGCACACAGTAGTTGCATATCTAGTTGATATCCATTTGAAAGTACTCTAAAGCATTAATAACGATAACTAAAAATTGTTTCATGTGCCTGTTTTACTCTTTCGATGGATAATTTCATTTGGTTCGTAAGCAATTAACGTGTGTTTGGTTATCACCACTCGGAATCTACTTTTGCCGTGAAGTTAAAACTCGAAAATTTATGTTTTAATCAGTTTCGTCGTAAACGTAGATCGTGAGAGTACATCGTTTGGATCGACGAGCGCAAACGAAGTAAAGGGGTTGAAGCATGTATGCCCCATTGTGATTTGATAAATTGATACGGTACTGGCACACCGTCGGACTGGCCTCCCCCCATCGGTCGGACCGGCCGTACCCAGAAGCGGCAGCGAGTTCTATTGGGGGTGCCGGTTGGACCGCCTCCATACAGCCGTCAGACCGGCCGGATCCAGTAGTACCGGCTGGTAGTTCTAGCGAGGAGTGGTCGGACTGTATCCCCATCCGGTCGGACCGGCCATACCCAGAAGCAGGCAGCGAGTTCTATTGGGGGTGCCGGTCGGACCGTCTCCATACAGCCCGTCGGACCGGCCGGATATAGTACCGGCTGGTAGTTCTAGCGGGGGGAGCGGTCGGACCGGGCACGTCTGTCGGAGGAGGGAACTCCAACCACGGGGAGTCTGGGGACTGTCGATGTTTTACACCGGCAATAAATATATGGGGCTACTCGGCGGATGGAAACTCGGTGGATTGCAAAGAAACACAGGGAGATTTTATACTGGTTCAGGCCCTCGATGTGAGGTAATACCCTACGTCCAGTTGTGGTGTTATTCCTTTGAGGATATACGGTGGCGATTCTGATGAACCGTATGGCCGTGTGCTTCTATGAGCTCTTGAGTGCTCTTCTGCCCTCATGGGGCGCCCTGCCTCCCCTTATATACTGGGGGACAGGGTTACAAGGTAGGAGTCCCCATCGGATTACGACTAGGAGATCTCCCCTTAGAGATATAACGCACCCGACTAGGACTGTATATTCCTTTCTATACAAGGCGAAGTCTGCCGAATCTAGCTATATCTCTAATTACAAGGCTAGGCCCATCCTCTATCCGAGTGGCCCATATGCTTGTCATGAGGTACCCGGGGCCCATGGCACCCACAGTAGCCCCCGAGACCTCATAGTTGAGTCACAGCTGATGCCGAGTGCTCATCCTCCACGGTGAAGTCTTCCCGAGTGCATTGCTCCCGAGTACTCTTTGTCTGAGTGCTGCTTCTCCCGAGTCCTGCTTCATGTCAGCTGGCAGCGAGGCTATGAAGGTCTCGATGTAGAGATATGAGTATAGTGTGCGCAGAATACCGCACCTATTAGGTGAGCCCCCGACTTTGTGCTTAATTGTGAAAACAATTAAACATGAAGTCAAAGATCTTTAACCTTGTAGTCTTTCCCGAGTAGATTACTACTGGTACATGAGACTCTTCGGTATCATGTCAACCGGAATATGATTTATAGTCTTGCCGAGTAGGGAACTACTCGTATATAGGACTCTTCGACTTCATGTCAGTCGGAATGTGCGTTTATAGTCTTGCCGAGTAGGATGCTACTCGTATATGGGACTCTTTAGCGTCATGTCAGCTGGAAAGGGGTGTTTATAGTCTTTCCCGAGTAGTATACTACTCGAAATTAGACTCGTCGGCATCATGTCAGCCGGAAAAGGTGTTTATAGTCTTTTCCCGAGTGGCGTCCCATTCGGAAGTTAGACTCTTCCGCATCATGTCAGCGGGAATGAGAATTTTATAGTCTCTCCCGAGTAGTGCACTACTCGAAAGTTAGACTCTTCAGCGTCATGGTCGGTTGGAGTAATGTTGCTCATGGCAACTGGTGGCCGCACATATAGGCCGAGTACCACTGTATGAAAAATAAATCCATTACGTGGTTAGGTGTACTCGAGAGAGATACCTGTATCTCAATTCAATGAAGACCAGCTTGTGATCCTTGTAAGGATGTATCCTCGAGACCTGGCGGATAAGACAGAATACCAAAACATATATGTTTTAGCAATAAGGCTCTCATGAAGCATATCTGTTTACCTCATCGGCTCCTGTTGGTAGCACCAGCGCTATAATTTCAAACTCAGCTGCGGGCGCCCACATGGAGCATGCTACCGTAGGAACTCATATCTTGGTGGCTGCTACCAAATAAGCCGGCCTGAGCCGACCTATCCAGCATAGCTCTAGGGAAGTATCATCCATCGCATGTCAGGATGAGTTTTTTGGTGTTGGTAACCGCAATCAGCCAGAGAAATCCTTATTCGCAAGCCTTTCCGACTTACGTTCTGGATGCAAACTGGTTGCCACATGTACCGAGTAGGTATGTTGCAGGATCTGCTTGCCCTCCTCAGGTGTGACGCAGTGCATGAGAACTCCGGATGCGCTTTGACGATGTAAGTCTTCCTGACTTGGGAAAAGCCGAATAAGGTACCCGAACCTTGCATTAGCAGAGGGTTCGGCTGGTGAACCCTCATGGGGCGTACCCTATCCAACAGAGTTATAGCCAAAGCTAGGCACCCGAATCTTGCATTAGCATAGGATTCGGCTGGCGACCCTCATGGGGCGTACCCAACCTGACAGAGTTGCGCCAAATAAGGTACCCGAACCTAGCATTAGCGTAGGATTCGGCTGGCGACCCTCATGGGGCGTACCCTACTTTAGCTGAGTGGTACACAGCCCCGACTTGGCGCCGGGGGCCGATTGTTAGCTCCCATGGAGCGTAGTCGGGAAGATGACGTCCCGACTGGCGCAAGTACTCGGTAAGTAGCCCTCATGAGCATCCACCGAGTGTATTTCGGCAGACTTGTCCAGCCCCCGAGCGTAGGAGATAGGCTCGAAGCCCTGAGTTCCTGTCACGCATATCCGGAGCTGGGCCTGCAATATAAAATATCGGATGAGTAGCATCTGATGATGAAATAATCACCCGAAAATAAAATGTATTTTACAATGTATGTAAAACGTGTTCTTCCTCTTTTGATATTAATTTCCTCGAGTAGTTGACCCCTTACGTTTAAGCACTCTGCCCGACTAGTCATAGCCCCCTAGCGTCGGAGTGGCTCATGGCTCTTTCCCAGGCACGCGTTTTGGTGACTTGAGTTCGTCTTACATGGAGCAGAGTTTCACGGATCGAGATTTATGCTACTCGAGTACTTTTTGTAATCATTTAAGAGCAAAAACGGAAAAAAGTAAATGCGCAGCTTGTACACCTATTAGGTGTAAGCGGCTGCAGCTTTAGCAAGGCCGAGTGAGGAGAATGTTTATCAGAAGCGACTTAGCTGTTCGGTATTTGGGAGTGGGATGCCATCCTTGTGTTTGGGTTTGTGAGCCCCCGAGCATGTCACTTGTGCTCCGATAATCCTCAGTTGTTGAAGGTCGAAGATGTTGTGACCGACTGCCACAATAGAGCCGTCTGACTTGCGTTTGCGATTCCCAGCTTTAGTCGGTGACCGGTCTGGGTGTCGTCCCGCTTCTTCTGTCAGGGTGACTTGTTGTCATCGAGGCCTCGGCAACAGCGTGGGCCGAGTCGGCGTATTTGTTCGCCATGTTCGAATAAAGCCTTGACAGAGTGGGAGCTTCCGAGTGAATTTTGTCGATGAACGAGGGTGTCTTTGACTCCTTTTCGAAAGGCGGCGGATGACGACCTCAATCCTTGACGTTCGGGATTGAGTTCCTCCTCCTCTCAGAAAACCTCTTGATGAAAGTCACGAAAGAGAACTCGTTCTTTCCTTTGGCGCAACTGATATAGGTGGTACTTCGGAAGATGGCCTCTCGTATGTTCCTGGAAGTTGGTGATGAAACCTTCCCGGAGTTCTCCCCAAGAGCCGATGATCGCTTTGGGAGTCCTGTTAGCCATGTCCTCGCTGAGTCGGCTAGAGCAAACTGGGAGTAGTTACCATGACTTTGTGATTTCCCCCAGCTGCTCGGATCGCCAGAGTGTAGATCGTGAGCCAGGAACTCGGGATTGGTCTTGCCATCGTATTTGTTGATGCCTGTAGGCTTAAAGCCGACTGGCCAGTCGACCTGTTGTAGCTCCTGGGTGAAGGCTTGGTATGCTCTCCGTCTTCATGTGGACTCTGACCCGACTACTGCGGCGAAAACCGCTCGTGGTGGAGGCCAAAATGCTCGTTCTCGTCTTCCAGTTGGCGTTGCCCGTCTTCTTCTCGTTCCGGCGCCGAGCATTGGTGTCCTGCCGAAGATCACGCCATAGTTGGCCTCGGAGATCCCGGTTGTCCCGACGGTCACTTCGATGTTGCCGGTTGTGGTTTGGTTGCCGATGACGTTTGGCTTGACTCCGCGTGCTGCCGACTAGAGCCGGCCGCTCGACGTCGCTTTTGAGGTGGATTGAGACTGCCGCTGGGAAGTTGATTGACTGGTCAGTACGAAGTGTGTTGCCCGACTGTTGGTGCTGCTTGACATGCGGCAGCGGAAGCATGGCTTTTTATCCTTGCGATCGTCGGGGTGGCCTGGTGATCAGGCCCAACCTGGACCGTGTCCAGTAGGGTTACGGCTGCCACGACGTTCTGCTGTGGCGTGACGAAGACGTTGTGGTCGCCGACTTTTGTTTGGAGGGTTTGTTGCTGAGCGGTTCGCCCAGCCCTGCGTAGGCCGTCGTTGTGGGCGTGTAGGCGTCTTGTTTCTTCCTCCTGTTGTTCTCGCAGACGGCAGGCCTCCTCCTCTTGCTGTTCGTGTAGTCGACGTGATTCCTGAGTAGGAGTAGAGCCTTTGGATGCCATGAAGATTTCTCGTGGCGGGGAGAAGCTTGCCGAGCTGCTGTCCGACTTAGAGTCGTAGTCCGACTGAAAGTCGGAGTCCGACTTCGAGTCGAAGTCGGGATGGTTGATGGGGATGAGTGTAACTCCGACCTCCCTAGATCCGATCTCGAGCGGCTTGGAGCCGTATCCGAGTCGAACTCCAGGGGATCGGGTTTGCCGCGTCGGACGTAGGTTGTAGATATCCGCGGCGTCGCCGAGTCCGAACGGGAAATTGACGATCTCTTCCCTTCTCGGCCCGATCTCAGCCGGCTCGAAACCGAGTCCGAGTCGAACACTGAAAGGAAGAGTTGTCCCTGGGCTCGGGCGTATAGGAGATCGCCGCAGCATGTCGTCGAAGATTGCCGCAGCGTCGTGTGGGCCGACTGGCGCGGAGTCGGCTGGTTCCTCGGCCGGTTGGATGGGGTCCGTGTCGGCCAAGGTGAGATTGCCGATCTGGTCGGCGATGGCGTCGAGGCTTCTGAATGCGATTGTATCTCCAGGGGAGAGTTTGCCGCCGTCGACTTTGGTTGCTGGATCCATCGAGCTTGTAGATGCAGATCGCGCCGAAGCCCCTACCTGGCGCGCCAACTGTCGATGTTTTACACCGGCAATAAATATATGGGGCTACTCGGCGGATGGAAACTCGGTGGATTGCAAAGGAACACAGGGAGATTTTATACTGGTTCAGGCCCTCGATGTGAGGTAATACCCTACGTCCAGTTGTGGTGTTATTCCTTTGAGGATATACGGTGGCGATTCTGATGAACCGTATGGCCGTGTGCTTCTATGAGCTCTTGAGTGCTCTTCTGCCCTCATGGGGCGCCCTGCCTCCCCTTATATACTGGGGGACAGGGTTACAAGGTTGGAGTCCCCATCGGATTACGACTAGGAGATCTCCCCTTAGAGATATAACGCACCCGACTAGGACTGTATATTCCTTTCTATACAAGGCGAAGTCTGCCGAATCTAGCTATATCTCTAATTACAAGGCTAGGCCCATCCTCTATCCGAGTGGCCCATATGCTTGTCATGAGGTACCCGGGGCCCATGGCACCCACAGGGACCCCCTTTGAGGTTCGGCCAGGGGAGTGGTTCACAGGACGGCTGCGGCGTCTGGTCGATGGCACGCAAGGGAGACAGAAGAAGTAGACAGGTTCGGGCCGCGCGGAGGCGTAATACCCTACTCCTGTGTGTATCTGATATGTGGGAGAGGAATGTGGTTTCTTCTTACAAGATGTTCTTGAGGGGTGCTCAGGAGCTAGCCCTAACTTGGGAACTCAGTCTCCTATTTTCTAGAGCAGCTCGAGAAGCCCCAGAAGCCCTAGCCCAAGAACCCCTTTCCTGCTGGCATGGATCCTCCTTTTATAGTCCAAGGGGAGTCCACAGCGCCTAGTACACATGCCAAGAGAAAGCTTTTCTAGGTATGATATGTCTTGTCGTACGCACGCGGCCACCTGCTGAGCCGCGCCGGGGGCACGTCTAGTCGTCACGTTGCTCGGCTGCTGCGGGTGGCTAAGTCATGAAGATGTGATAGCGCACGCCCTCGCTGCCAGAGCGTGGAAAACTGAAGCCCTCTTAGTCAAAAGTTCTCTAACTGCACAGGGAGCGGGCCCACGGGGGGCCATCACGAGATGTCCACGTGTGGCCGAGCGGGCGACAGGCGCGACATGCCCCGTCGCCTTGCCATTAATGCGGGTTGTTGGAGAGTTGATCCGCTCGAGTCAGGCTCCTGCCCGGGGCAGAGAGCTCATCGAGCCCTCCACGCGCACAAGGCGCTGAGCTCCTCGGAGACCGACGCAGTGAGCCCCGGGCCCGGGGAGCGAGACCTGGGCCCGAGAATGTCCCAGTAATGTGCCCCGGGAACGAGCCCCGGGACCATGCCCCGGGAAAGGGAGTGCCCTTTCCCGGGAATGCCCCCGGGGCCGGGGCCCGAGGTGGCTATGAGTCCCGGGCCCGGGAATGTATATGAGCGGTCGTCGTGACGTGCCCGGGGAAGGAGCACCCGGGCCCGGGCAGTCCTCGGGCCCCAGGCACTTAGCGGGAAGACGGCCATAGGCGGCCGTCACTTGTGCAGAATGTGGGCCCCGGAGGAGCTGACGTGGCCGAAGATCCACGCATCCCCAGGGTATGTGGGGCCCCGGTCCCGTATCGCCGACAGTGGCCCCTGGCCCTGTTGCTCAGCCGAGAGCCACTCCGGGCAGGAACAGGGCCACGTCTTTGAGAAACGAGGGGACGCGGGGCCCACCTGGTTTGACAGAAGATGAGATGGGGTGACCAACCGCCAACTCTGCCGCTGACGAGGCCTCCCGCGCCCGGTCCGAGATGGAGGCGCGGGAGAAGGAAATATTCTCCCAGGAGGAAAGCGTCCGGGCCCAAGAGGCCGGGCTCGCGACCCGGGAGCACGAGATCACCGCGCGCGAGGAAGCCGCGGTGGTTTGCGAGGAGGCCGCCAGCCTTTCCTCAGGCGCGAGGTGGAGCAGATGAAGCTGCGGGCCGCCAACATCGACGCCAAGGCCGAGGCTCGGGAACGCCGAGTGCCAGGCGCCATCTGACTCCGAGTGCCAGCAGCCGTGAACGGCCGTAGCGCCTAAGTCCCCTTTCCGGGGCCTGGGGTAGATGCCTGCCCCGGGAACTCGGTCCCCGAGGGCAGCGAGCGTCGTAGTTGCCCGCCCCGGGAACTCGGTCCCCAGGACCGCGAGCATCTGAGTGCGAGTCCGTCTTCCGGGCCGGGGACACTCCATGCCCCCGAGCGCTACCAGCCCCGGGAGCGCAACGAGGCCGTGGGAAAAGACTGAGGATGTATTTACGGATAAAATTTGCGAAGACGCTCGATGTTCCAGGGATTGGGAAGCGGGGTCCCATCCTCCTGGCCCAGTCTTACCGAGCCCGGTCGGGAGACTCCAATCACCAGGAAGGGGCCTTCCCACATGGGGGAAAGTTTATTCTTTCCAGCACGTGTGAGAACACGGCGGAGGACTAGGTCCCCGACCTGGAGTGATCGGGCCCAAACCTTACGCTGATGATAGCGCTTGAGGCTCTGCTGGTAACGAGAGACATGGAGCGAGGCGCGCCGCCTTCGTTCCTCGAGGAAGTCGAGGTTTTCTAGCTGCATGTTGTCGTGGTCGAGGCCGTCGCTGTGGTGCTGCACCCGGGGAGAGCCGAAGGTGAGTTCTGATGGTAGAACGGCCTCGGCCCCGTACACCAGGAAGAACGGGGTCTCCCCAGTCGCCCGGCTTGGTGTGGTATGATTCGCCTAGAGGACCGCCGGGAGCTCGTCGATCCACTTGACGCCATGCTTTTTGAGGTCGTTATAGGACCTTGTCTTGAGGCCTCGTAGGATCTTGGTGTTCGCCCGCTCAGCCCGCCCATTGCTTGCAGGATGGGCAGGAGAGGCGAAGCAGAGCCTGATGCTGACGTCAGAGCAGTATTCGCCGAAGAGCTCGCTCGTAAACTACGCGCCGTTGTCGGTGATGATGCGATTGGGGATTCCGAAGCAGCTGGTGATTCCCCGGATGAACTTGAGTGCCGAATGCTTGTCGATGTCGATCACGGGGAACGCCTTCGGCTACTTCGTGAATTTGTCGATGGCGACATATAGATGTCGGTAACCCCCGACTGCCCGGGGAAAGGGGCCGAGGATGTCGAGCCCCCAAACCGCGAAAGGTCAGGACAGGGGGATCACCTGGAGTTCCTGCGCCGGCTGGTGGCTCTGCTTGGCGTGAAACTGGCACGCACGGCAGCGCTGGATGAGGCCGAACGCGTCCTGCAAAGCCGTGGGCCAATAAAATCCTTGCCGGAAAGCCTTACTGACCAGGGATCGAAAAGCGGCGTGACTGCCACATTCCCCTTCATGGATATCGGCGAGGATCTCGATGCTGGAGTCGCGTGGAATGCACTTGAGCAGGATGCCGTTGGCGCCACGTCGGTAGAGGTCCCCATCCACCATGATGTAGCGCTTAGACAAGCGCGCCACTCTTTCCGCGTCCGCATCATCTTCAGGGAGATATGCTCGAAGAAGATATGCCTGGATTTCATCCATCTAGGAAGGCGCACTGGGTCCGGCTGCAAGGACCAAATCTTGGGGCCGGGCATGCATGTCTGGCTCGGACCCGGGCTCGAAGTGGTCCCCAAGATCCCGGGCGAGGCTGCCGAGGGGGCCCCGAGGGCTTCCTGGAAAACTCCCGGGGGAACTGGCGCCCGTGAGGACGCCAGCCTTGAGAGCTCGTCGGCGGCGAGGTTGCGACTGTGAGGGACGTGGCGAAGCCTGAGGTCGTCGAAACGGCGCTCAAGCCTTCGCACTTCGTCCACATACACGGCCATTTGGGGGTCCAGGGTTTGGTACTCCTTGGACACCTGATTGATGACGAGCTCGGAGTCGCCTTGCGCCCACAACCGTCGCACCCGGAGGGCGATCGCGGCCCGGAGGCTGGTGAGACGGCCCTCATATTCGGCCATGTTGTTGGTGGCTCCGAAGTTGAGGTGGACGACGAAACGGATCTTTGCCCCAGCAGGTGACATGAGGACAGCCCCGGCCCCGGCGCTGGGGCGGGAAGCCCGTCTGGCGCAGGAGCCGTCGAAGTTCATCGTCCAGTAGAGGCGCAGGTCGGGAGCTAGCTCGAGAACCGGGGATCCGGCGTCCAGCACCGGATCCGGCTCGAGCACCGGTGTCCATTCTGCAAGAAAATCCGCTAGGACTTGGCTCTTGATGGCGTGGTGTGCTTGAAAATGGAGGTCGAACTCAGCGAGCTCGACCGCCCACTTGGTAACACGGCCCATCCCCTCCCGGTTATGCAATATCTTCCTGAGGGGGAAGGACATGACCACGGATACCTTGTGCGCCTGGAAGTAGTGGCGAAGCTTCCTGGACGCGACGAGGACAGCATAGAGCATCTTTTGTGCTTGGGGATAGAACGATTTGGCATCGCGGAGTACCTCGCTGACGAAGCACACCGGCTTCTGTTGCGTGCACCCCCACCCCGGCCTGACGGGGGCCGAGAGCATGGGCTCAGCTCCCTCGGGAGGGAGCGAGCTCTCTTGACCGGGGATAGATATGTGCCCGGGACTCGGGGGCCCGGGCTGAGATGTGGAATGAATCGGGACGACCTCCCCGGACCCGCTCTCGCCAGGGCGATGCTGTCTGGGTAATCGCGCCCTATCTGGTTGTGAAGATGTTGAGGTTGTTCTGGGTGCCATGTCTCCAGACTCGCACTCACCTTGGCGAGGTTGCCTGGGTTCGGGCTCCGCGGTGTCGGGCTTGGGGCATGGATCCCGGGACATGGACCCGGGACCCTGGGCCCCGGCTCGAATGTGGTGGATATGTGCCCGGGACCCGGGGGCCCGGGCTGAGATGTGGAATGAATCGGGATGACCTCCCCGGACCCGCTCTCGCTAGGGCGATGCTGTCTGGGTAATCGCGCCCTGTCTGGTTGTGAAGGGGTGCTCGACAACGAGCGCCGCGCTCACCACTTGCGGGGTTGCCGCTATGTAGAGCAACAAGGGCTCATCTTGAGCCGGTGCCACAAGGACAGGGGCCGTCGTCAGGTACCTCTTGAGCTCGTCAAGGGCTTGATCGGCCTCATCCGTCCAAGTGAACTGCCCGGTTTTCTTGAGAAGCTTGAAGAGGGAGAGGGCACGCTCCCCCAGCTTGGAGATGAAGTGGCCTAGTGTGGCCACACACCTGGTCAGCTTCTGGGCCTCCAGGAGCCGCGTCAGGGGGCGCATGCGGTCGATGGCCGCTATCTTCTCTGGGTTCGCCTCGATGCCACGGCTGGACATGAGGAACCCGAGGAGCTTGCCGGCCAGGACCCCGAAGACGCACTTGTCCGGGTTCAGCTTCATCCTCGTGAACCGAAGGTTGCTGAACGTCTCGGCCAAGTCGTGGAGCAAATTGGCGCGGCTGCGCGACTTCAGCACCAAATTGTCGATGTAGGCCTCCATGTTGTGACCTAGCTACGATTTAAATGTTATGCGGACAACACGCTGAAATGTAGAACCAGCATTTTTCAACCCAAAAGGCATGCAAACATAGCAATAGGCCCCATGGGGGGTAATGAAAGAAGTTTTTTCCTCATCCTCCTCTGCCATTCGAATCTGATGATAACCTGCGTAGGCATCAAGAAAACAAAAAAGGTCGCACCCCGCCGTAGAGTGGACTATCTGGTCTATGCGGGGTAGAGGGAATGGGTCTTTGGGGCAAGCCTTGTTGAGGTCGGTGTAGTCTATGCACATGCGCAGCTTCCCGTTGGACTTGGGGACGATGACCGGGTTGGCCAGCCACTCAGGGTGGACGACCTCGCGGATGAGGCCGGCTGCAAGGAGCTTGTCGATCTCCTCGCGGATGAAGGCCTGGCGCTCCAGGGCCTGTCACCATACCTTTTGCCGCACCGGGCGCGAGCCCACGAGGACGGCCAAGCGATGCTCAATCACCCCCCTGGGGACCCCGGGCATGTCCGACGGTTGCCAGGCGAAAACATCAGAGTTTGCCCGAAGGAAGGTGATGAGCGCGCTTTCCTATTTGTCGTCCAGCGAGCCGCCAATCTTGGCAGTTCGGGATGGGTCATCACCGAGGACGACCTCCCTGACAAGCCCTGCGTCGCTGGCGACGATGCACGGCTTGGGGGCACGGGGAAGCGAGGGCCCCGCGCCGCCCACCGCATCGGGAGCTGCTGGGGCGATGTCGGCCGCGCGCTGCTCGGCACATGAGAGGGCGGCCTTTACATCCCCGAGAACTGTGATTGGGCCCGCGGGGCCCAAGAGCTTCATGGTCAGGTATGCATAGTGCGTAACCACCATGAATCTCACCAACGCGGGCGCCCGAGGACCGCGTTGTAGGGGAGGTTGCATTCGGTGACGTCGAAGACGATGCGCTTGGTGCGGAAGTTGCCGCGGTCACCGAAAGTGACGGGCAACAAGACCTGGCCAAGGGGCCAAGTGAGGCCCTTCGTAATCCCAATAATGGGCAACGAGGGTGCGAGATTCGTCCTCGGGGCCTTGATCTTCTCAAAGACCTTGGGGGAGAGGATGTTGAGGGCGGCATCCCCGTCGACGAGGGCGCGGCCCACCTTGACGTTGCATATGGTGGGGGAGACAGCCAGGGCGAGCTGCCCCTCCCTGGGTACCCGGGCCGGATGGTCCATGGGGCCGAAGGTGATCGGGGTGTCCGACCACTTCAGCCTCCGGGCCGCGGCTGGGCCCGGGGCCACGGCCAGCAACTCGCACTTCATGGCCTTGAAGCCACGGCGCGAGGAGTGGGCGTGCACCCCACCGTCGAGGGTGGCGAGGACGTTCTCGGGTTCTTGGAACTCGAGAGGCTGCTCCGGATCAGGAGCGGGCTTTGCCTACCGCCGCTCCTGCTGGAACTTCTTGACGCGCTCGGCAAGTTCTGGACGGCGTGGCACTCCGTAAGGTCGTGCCGGCCCGTCCTGTGGATGGTGCACCACTTCCTATCCGCAGCCGGCGGCGGCGGTGCACGTGCGGCCTTCTGCCGCTTGCCACCGTTGTCGTCCCTGTGGGCAACGTCGCGCTGGGGGCCGCCCGTAGCGGCCAAGACGAAGCTCTCGGCGGCCTCCTTGCCCTTCGGGCGCTTCCTCCTATTCCGACGCGATGCGGAACGTGAGGGCTCGCCGTCCTCTCCAGGGCTCTGGTCAGGGGCCTCAGGGCGTGGCTTGTTCCACGCCCGGGCCTCCTCCTTGCGGGCGCAGAGGTCGGCGAGGCTGAACAGCTTGGCCACAGTCTGGATGTCTCGGGTGCCCAGCTTCTCGAGCATGCGCTTGTCGCGCACGCCCAAGTGAAACGCGTGAATAACCGCGTGGTGAGCGATGTGGGGGATGGTGTTGCGGACCTGGCTGAAGCGCTGCAGAAAACACCTCAGCGACTCATCCCTGCCCTGACGTAGGGCGTGGAGATCCGCCTCGGTCCCAGGGCGTGGGAAAGTGCCCTGGAAGTTTGCCACAAACTGGTGGCAGAGGTTATCCCATGAGTAGATCGACCCCTCAGGGAGGTTCATCATCCAGGAGCGAGCCTGGGCCTTAAGGGCGACGGGGAAGTAGTTCGCCATCACCTTCTCGTCGCCGCCAGCCGCCTGGATGGCGGTAGTGTAGATCTGCAGGTACTCAGTGGGGTCGATGGAGCCGTCATATTCTCTGGTAAGCTGGGCCAGAATTTGACCGGCCAGCGCACCTGCCGGAGGCCTGGGGAGAGCGCCAGGCAACCTGAGCCGTACTGAGCGGGCTCGAGCGACGGACGATGGTTTCCCGCTGGTGGTTTGGAGCTGGAGGCCTGGGCCTCGGGACGCCCGACGGCGCTCGCGCGCCGTTCGCGCTGTCGCTCCAATGTGACCCGGGCGTCCTCATGAGTCCACATCCGGTTTAGCCGGTCGGAGGTCACCAAGGCCATTCTTGCTCGGGGGCGCGGCGCGAGGCGCCGCGCTCTGGGCTTGGTTCCACTTCGTGGCGGGGGGCCGGCCCACGCTAGATGCCGCGCGATTGGCGCTCCTGGCCCCTGCACTGCTGTCGGCGGCGACCCTACGATGGGCCGCGCCTACCAGGTCGGTGACTTCGTTGAGCCACCGCTGCTCTCGGTCTCCGCCCCCGGTAAACGCCGGGGGGTGGCGCAGGAGGGCTTTCGCCGCCAGGAGGGCTTCCTGCAGCGACGCTGACTGGAACTCGAGATGGCGGTGCGCCGTGGAGCAGCGCGTCTGTTCGCGCCTCATGGATGAGTCCGCGGCAGACCCAGCGGGGCACTTGCCGGCCCCCTCCGCAAGGAAAGGGGCCGAGGCCACACAACCGGGCCGCCGAGGGGCGAGCTTGGCCCGCCGGGCACGCGTTGTGCGCCCCTAGGGAGATGGGGAGGGGGAGTGTGGCGGGCTGGCCAACGGGCTTACGTCGCCCGGTGTCGATGCTTTGCACCGGCAATAATACTATGGGGGTACTCGGCGACCTGGAATTCGGTGGATTGCAGAGGAACACGAGGGAATTATACTGGTTCAGGCCCTCAATGTGAGGTAATACCCTACGTCCAGTTGAGGTGTTATTCCTCTGAGGTGGATTTTTGATCAATGATCTGGGTGTGCCCTCATGGGGCGCCCTGCCTCCCTTTATATACTAGGGGACAGGGGTACATGGTAAGGATCCCAGTCGGATACGACCAAGGGATTTCCTTATTAGAGATAGAATCCTATCCGACTAAGGCTATGTTTCCTTATTGTACAAGGCACAGCCTGCCGGGTGCTATCTTATCTCTAATTACATGATCTGGCCCATCCTCTATCCGAGTGGCCCATGTGCTTGTTAGTGAGGTACCCGGCCCATGGCTCCCACAGTAGCCCCTGAGACCTTCATAGTTGAGTCACAGCTGATGCTGAGTGCTCTTCCTCCACGGTGAAGGTTACCCGAGTGCGATGCTCCCGAGTACTCTTTGTCCGAGTAAGTCTTCCCGAGTCCTGCTTCATGTCAGCTGGCAGCGAGGCTATGAAGGGCTTCATGTAAATATATGAATAGTGTGCGCCGAATAGGCGCACCTATTAGGTGTAGCCCCCGACTTTGTGCTTAATTATGAAGACAATTAAACATAAAGTCAAAGGTCTTTAACCTGGAAGTCTTTCCCGAGTAGATTACTACTGGTATATGACTCTTCGGTATCGTGTCAACCGGAATATAATTTATAGTCTTGCCGAGTAGGAGACTACTCGTATATAGGACTCTTCGACTTTATGTCAGTCGGAATATGAGTTTATAGTCTTTTCCGAGTGGCGTCCCACTCAAAAGCTAGACTCTTCCGCGTCATGTCAGCGGGAATAGATATTTATAGTCTCTCCCGAGTAGTGCACTACTCGAAAGTTAGACTCTTCAGCGTCATGTCGGCTGGAATAATGTTGCTCATGGCAACTGATGCCATGCATGTAGGCCGAGTACCACTTTATGAAAATAAATCCATTACGTGGTCAGGTGTTCCCGAGAAAGATACCTGCATCCCCAATTTTAATGAAGACCAGCTTGTGATCCTTGTAAGGATATATCCTCGAGACCTGGTGGATAAAAACAGATACCCCAAACATATATGTTTAGCAGTGAGGCTTTCATGAAGCATATCTGTTTACCTCATCGATTCCTGTGGGTAGCACCAGCGCTATAATTTCAACTCAGCCTGCGGCGGCCCACATGGAGCATGCTACTGTAAGGAACTCATGTCTTGTCGGCCCAATACCAACTGTGCAAGCCTGGGCCCATCTAGTCGGTTCAGGCTATAAAAGGATGGGGAGAGAGAAAAGATTCCATCGTCTTCCCCAAAGCAACCAATCTCTTCATCTTCCACCTTCGCGCCTAGCTTTTTGCCTCCCGCCCGGCTAGGTTAGCAGCAGCCGTTCCCCACCGGACCGGCAGATTTCAATCCTCTTCGTTTATTCCAAGCCCCCGATTTGCTTTCCCCCAAATCCCAACACCTCCAGTCATGCCGAAGCGACGAATCCTGCGGCGTGCGCCAGGAGTTCTTGGCCGATCTCGGATTGCGGCTCGGTGAAGCTGAGACGGTTGGAGAGCGAGCTGAAGTTGCCCAGCCAAGAAGTGATCCGTTGCGGTCGGCGAGGGATGAGTCGAGCCCCAACCCCCGGCCTGGTGAAACGGTAGTTTTCGCCTCTTTCTTTGATCGGGGCTTGTGTCTTCCGTCGTCTGATTTCTTCCGCCGCATCCTTGATTTCTACGGGCTAGAGTTGGTGCATTTAAATCCTAACTCGATCCTTCAGATCTCCATATTCGTTACTCTTTGCGAGTGCTTTGGGTGTTTGAGCCCCATTTCATCCTCTTCCGACACTTGTTCCATGTCAAGCCCCAGCCTTCCAAGAGTAATATCAGTGTGATTGGGGGGGCTGGTCTTCAACTAAGGAGTGATGGGAAGAAAACATATATCAATTTGCCCTTGAAATCTTCTCTGAAGGCTGGCATAAGGAGTGGTTTTACTGTGCCGATCTAGCTCCTTCTGGCGCCCTGTTTACTGGTATGCCGCCGGCGGTGTTGCCAAGCTGGTCTTCGGAGCCAACCTTTGAAGAACTGGGCCAGGCACACATATTGCTGACGAAGATAGATGACCTCAAGAGGGCCGGTTGACAGGCCCTGGGTGGCTCGTCGTTTCCTGACGAGGCGCGTCCAGCCGCTGAAGCTGAGAAGCGCTTTCGGCTGGGCCTTCAGAGGTAAACACGATCCCGACAACGGGTGAGCAGCGAGACAGCGGACAAGGGGGCAGTAACCGATACCTGTTTGGCTACTTCTCTGAAGGCTCGTTGCCACAGAAGATGTAAACCGCCGAGTTGCTGCCTATAGCTTTCATCCGGCCACGGACCAAGGTAACCTTCTACTTTCTTCTGTATGAACGCCTGTGGAACGAGATTGTTCAACCTTGCGTGATGGTATCTTGTCGACTTGCTTGTAGTGGCACGAGGAATTTGATGAAGATTCTCGTCCATTGTCTGCGGTCGCGTCGAGGAAGAGGCCAAGGAGTCCCTCTGATGCCCAAACCCGACTCCAAGAGAGCGGGGAAGAAGCCAATTTTATATCGGGCGAGGGCCATGACAGCGCGTGCCGTGACGGTAGCTTGAGATAAAGACACCGCTGCCACAACGCCCACCGGTTGAGTCCCAGGCTGAGAGCAGCAGGCTTGGCTCGACGTTGTCGTACTCAGCAACAGCCCGCCAAGGGCCAACCAGCAGAAGGCGACTGGGGCGAAGAACCCGAACCGACCATACCAGAGTCGAAGCCGACTCAGCCGATATGCCTCTGCCGTCGACGACACCGACTGGGGCGAATGCCGATGCTAGCGCGTTCGCCGGGGAGTGGGCACGCTAGCAGGAAGCTAAAGTTTCCAAGAGGTCGCTACTCCGAGCATTCTGTAGTCGTTGTATGTTGAAATACAGTCCTGATGTCTTGCTCGTTGTGCAGAAGCGGGCCGATATCGACCTCAAAAAAGGTCGACCCATCTGCTCTGCTTGATGAGTCCGCCCCAGCCGACGTCAGCAGCAGCGAACACACCTGCTGAGCCGGCGCCAGCCCGGTCGCTGAAACCGAGGTGGTCCAACTACAGGCCACTACCGCCACTCGACCGAGAGGTGGCTGTTGAAACTGAGGCCCCAGCCCCCAAGCACCATACGTTGCGGAAGCGGGGGACGGATCCCCGAGCCGGTCCCAATGTTGTAGGGGAAGGCGGTGCCGAGGCCAGGACCCCGTCGCCATCGTTTATCGTATCGCCATCCTCGCCGTTCCGCCGTCACCGGAGATCCCACATTTGCCTCGGATCGAAGCTCCTCCCACGTGTGATGCCCCGGACCTTCTCGTGACCACTCGCGACGGCACTATGAAAAGCTTCAGGCTTGATGAAGTCGTCGCAAGGAGAGAGCGCGAGAGCCTGCTTCGTGCCGCCATCAACGGGTCCCAAGGGGTCACGGTATGATTCTTGTAGTTGAAGCTCCAGCAATCTTCTGTTTTGAAGTTTGACTCTGTCGTCGTTTGTTCCTTGTCCTGAGCAGAAGCTCGTCGACACGCAACGAGGCGATGACAGAGATCCTGGTCGAGATGGCTCCCACCTCGCGGAATTACAACAGCTCCGGGTATTGAATGGCGAGATGGAGGCGCGTCACACGAGGAGGGAGCCTGGCTGAAGAGCGCGCTGATCAGCTCAGTTGAGACATGCCCTAGCCGAGAAGATCAGAGGTAAAAATCCTCGAGCATATCTCCCCGACTGGACCGTTGGTGTAATCATCCAGCTACGTCGATCCGACTGCTTGGTGGTGTCATGACTGCGTGATTGAGCTCTTGGCTAATCTTGGTGCAGACCTCGAAGCGGAGAGGAGTCTCAGCTGAAGGAGGCCGAAAGCAAGGCCGGAGCTTGAAAGGGTCAAGGCCGACCTGACAAAGGCCAACACCGAGCTTGACCGGGAGAAGTCGAGTTGGAGAAGGCCGTCGTCGAGCTCGTAAGAGAAGGCCGAACTGGAGAAAACCGTGGCCGGGTGGGAGGCCGACTACGAAAGTAAAGTCCTCAACCCGACTGTGATCTCAGCCAATACATTAGTCACCCTGTGTGTAGCCGAACCTAGACAAGCTTACTTGCCGGCCGATCTGGGCAGGCATGAGAGCCAACGTCCAGGCCCAGTACCGTTCTACACGGAGGAGATAAGGTCAATCAGGGAGTCACGGAGCCCTCGTCGGGGTCTGTGAAGGGGCCTCCTTGACCTTTGTGGATCCCCGCCAGTGGGGACCAGCTGTAGCAGAATTCCTCAAATAATGGGCGTCTCGAGGACGCGCCGAGTGCCCTGAAAAGGTACTCAGACGAGCGGTTTGCCGCCGCGTGGCCCAGACCTAGCAATGACCAAGTTCCATCTACCCGATGGGCGACATTGAGGCCATCGGAGGGATTTTCCGAGGAGACGAGCGCCCGAAGGAAGCGCTGGAGCTGATCTCACAGGCGAAAGCCGACTGCTGAAGCGATTACCCGAGACCTGGGTCTGTAAAGGCAATATAATTTTTGTAGTCGGTGTATACGCATGCTTTCATATACGATCATGTGTGAATATGTGTCGTGCCGCCAAACTTATTATTCGGTTGTCATTAGCTTTACCCGACCATGTAGCGTGCACCGAGT
The DNA here is from genome assembly GCA_003991445.1 of Oryza meyeriana var. granulata. Lineage (NCBI taxonomy): Eukaryota > Viridiplantae > Streptophyta > Magnoliopsida > Poales > Poaceae > Oryza > Oryza meyeriana. The sequence continues at coordinate 286,911 of RYFJ01002324.1, forward strand.
TAGTTCGATAGAACTTGATAAAAATCGTTCGGAGGAAGATGCTATACTCGGAACGCATCAGTCGTGGCAAGGCTTCATAACCGAGGTGAGATAAGCTTTATGTTATTGACAGAACACATATAATACATTGCATGCCCCCGACTCACTACTCGATTGGAACAAGCGGCGTAGTGGTCAGGAAAAATGTACACATGGAAAAAGTAAAACTCAGTATAGAAAGACGTAGCTGTTCTATATTCCATGAGTGGTGATGAGGACGCCGTCTTTGGTCTTCAGTCGGTAGGCGCCTGGCCGCGTGACCTCGGCTATAATGAACGGCCCTTCCCGATGGGGGATAGTTTATGCCTGTCCTTGGTGGTTTGTATCTTCCTTAGAACGAGATCCCCGACCAAAAAGCGCGGCACGGACATTGCGATTGTGGTAGCACGCAGGCCTTAAAGATACCTTGCCGACTGGATTGTTGCGCGTCTCTTGCTTCTTCCAGCTGATCTAATTCGATCAGTCGGGTGTCTGTTGGAATCGTCTTCGAGTATGCCCGGACTCGCGGAGAGCCGAACTGTATCTCGGTCGGTAGCATGGCCTCAGTACCGTAGACCAGAAGAAAGGGGATTGCCCTGTTGCCCGACTAACCGTGGTTCTGAGAGACCAGAGAACGGATGGTAGTTCTTGTACCCACCGACCCGCATATGGTTTATAGTCGGTCGTATATCCTGGCCTTGATGCCTTGTAAGACCATGCCGTTGGCTCGCTCAACCTGCCCGTTGCTCCGCGGGTGTGCACACGACGCATAGCAGATCTTGATGCCGAAGTCGTCGCAGAAATCTTGGAATAGGCCTGCCGCGAAACTGAGTGCCGTTGTCGGTTATGATGCGGTTAGGACCCCAAACCGGTATAGTATACTCAAGATGAAGTCTTTGCTCGTGCCGCTGTGATTGTTGCGACAGTTTAGCCTCAATCCGCCTTGGTGAATTTATCCACTGCGACGAATAATGTGTGAACCCTCCTGGCGCTTCTTGAATGCCCGACCATGTCGACCCCCATACTGCGAATGGCCAAGAGATAGGATAGTCTGGAGTTTCCTGGCGGAGAAGATTTGCTCTGTCTTGCGAAGAACTGGCAACCCTCGCACTTAGCGAACATATCTTTGCGGCCTGACTGCGGTGGCCAGAAGAATCCCTGCCGGTAAGCTTTTCCGACTAACTCCGGAATGCAGCGGTTGCCACATATGCCCGAGTGATTGAATGCAGGATCTGCTTGCCTTCTCCAGTGTGACACAGCGCATGAGACACCGGATGCGCTCCTCGGTACAGTTCTCTCGACTAGCAGGGAAGCTTTTGCTTCGACGCTTGATTTAGCTCGCTTGATTGCGATCTCTCTGGAGTTCATCGTCCAGGAGAATTCTGAGAACAGACCCTCCAGTCTTGACATATGTGCAGCACTTCGTCTGTGGTCGGGGAGGCTCGCCTCGCCGACTCTCTTGGCCGGTTTCTCCTACTGATGCTCCATAAGTTGCTCGACGAATTCCAGTCGAACCGCTTCTCGCTTGATCCCATGTTTGCCAGCTCATCGCCGCCGTCGTATTGACGCAGGACGTTGGTGATTCCAGCCCGTCAACGTTTCTCCAACTTGCCACCTCCTGACAGTATGCCGCCATTGTGTCTCGAACAGTCCAGTCTTTCTGACTTGGTGACCACGAGTCTGGGATCTCCGCGCACAACCAGTCACGTATGCCGAGATCTATGCATCGGAGCCCGTAACAAGAGCCCGTACTCGCACGTCCACAACTGCATAACCAAATACCCATAAAACAAGAAGCCGGGAAGTGGATTGAATGTAGTACGTACTTCAACTTTTCGCCAGTGGGGTCAGTATACACCAAGCCCCGCGCCGCCGATCCAAGAACCGATCGAAGTACATTTGTCCAGTACTCTAGCTTTGTTTGTTGGTTTGGGAGTTTGAACTTCTGTCCACTCGGCGCACGAATCGCTTAGAGCTTGAGATTGATAGCTGTCCGTGCTGAAAGGTGCTGTTTTGGCGGTATGTCAAACGCCCATCAGCTCGAAGTGCCCATTCCAGCGAAAAAGTCCGGCCGTACCGTGGCCTCCGCATTATAAGACATGCCCCCGCGAGTGTATGCAAACGCTGGTGACCACCTGTGACTTGGCTTGATGTTACCGTTACTCTGAGTAGCTGCACCAGCTTCGGACTTGGATGGAGGTAGGGCCACTATAGCACTCTGAATGCTAACCTCTGATGACCTCGTATCTTGTTTTGGAGTCGCAGGACAAACTCGGCTGACAAAATAAGAATTGGACCGTTGTATTTTTGAAGATTACCCTGTTCGCGATCCTCTCCACTACCAGCACCGTGCTGACACCTGTGGTTGTTGCCGTCCAGATAAAAGCATTAGTAGTTCCCGGCTGGGCACTAAGGGGTACGCGTAGCACCGGGGGTGATGTCGAGAATTCTTGAATCTTCGAAGGCTTGCTGGGCTTCGGGGGAGGGATCCACTGAAAGCGTGTCCGCCTTTTTTGAGGAGCTTGCAAAAGGCATGCCCCTTCGCCCCAGTCGGAATAAACCGACTGAGCCGCCCATCAGCCCTGTCAGCTTCTGGATGTCTTTGAGGTTGTCGGCACGGCGCCATTTCTTGATGGCGCGTTAACTTTCTCCGAGTTAGCCTCCGATGCCCGCGGTGTGAGGTTACGATGAAGCCGAGTATTTAACTTCCCAGACTTTTGCACCTCCGAGGTCAGTGCACTGGTCCTGGGTTCAACTTCATCTTGAATCTTCGAAGTTTGCGAAGTTTCTCCAAGTCGGCAATGAAGGTCTGGTCGCGATTTAGACTTATCACCACATCGTCGACGTGTTAGCTTCCACTTAGCGCCCGATCTAGGTGCAGACACCGCTGAAAGCCGCTTTGTAGTTGCGCTGCGTTTTTCAACCGAACGGCATTGTAATATAAGCAATACGCTCCAAACGCACCACTCAATTACCTACCCGGCTGATGAAAGATGTTTTTAAACAGTCTTGTCCCTCAAGCTAATTTGATATATCCCGAATAACAGTCGAGAGGAAAAACTGAGTAGGTCCACCCCCGTGGAGTCAACCACCTGATCTATCCTGGGAAACCAAATGGTCCTTGGCACGCTTTGTTGAGGTCGGTTTAGTCGACGCACATGCGGCCATTACCGTTTTTCTTCCGACCAGGACTGGTTGCAGCCAGTCCGGGTGGATAGACTTCCTTGATGAAGCCGGCTCGAGGAGCTTGGTGATTGCCTCCCGGATAGCATCCTTGCGGTCTTGAGCGAAGCGCGCAGCCGTTGTTTGACCGGCTTGCCTCTGGCTTTTACGGTTAGGCTATGGATCACCACCCTCCCCTAGGATCACCCGCAGCTCCCATTCATTGGGGCCGTACGCCCCCCACACGTGCACCTCGACTGGCGGATTCCACCCCTTAAGATATCGCATTTGTTGCACGTTTAGGAGAAGCCCGATGCACGAGCCTCTTCCTATTGGTAGTCGAAGAGTCCAGGGTCAGCCGGACTAAAGGACCAGAGCAGTCACTTGAACACACACACAGCTACATCTCGAGGTCGAAGTGCTCCAAGACGGGGATGCTATACCTTCGTGTCAGAGCCGCTGAAATTCCCGACTTCGCTGCAATCCATTTTCGCCGAAACTGATCTTATGACTTCAAGTGTCGGCTCGATGCTTGTTCTTCCCGACTGCCAGCTTCTGTGTTGGCTAGGCTCGCAGCCTCCTTGGTCTGCAGTGAAGGCTTTGCGCTAGCGCGCTCGAAGCCTTGTGGAGGGAGAGACTCCTGCTGGCCGCGATCTTCAAGACCCATGATACTTGTATAGGTCTGGGTATCACCAGAATTTGGCAGGCCCTCGTAGATCGAGACGCGAGATAGTCGCGATGATACCGGTCACTCGAAGCGCGACCTCGAAGGAAGTTTTCTGCCCATGCGGAAGTCCTGACCTCCCGACGTCCGAGAAGGTCACGCAAGATATCTAGCGCCGAGTCGAGGTTGCATGACAAGCCGGGCAACGGAATCTATCCAACATGGAGAGGCCGCGGCTCCGCCGATAAGTTCTGAACGAGAATTCTCATCTCGTCCAAAGCTATGGCGATACAGAGAATGTTGAGCCATGCCTCGATCGAGAAGAGGTTTTCTTCAGACATTAATATTTTGAACGACCCGCGATCTAGAACGAGGGGGATATCGTCCCGTGTGGGAAAACCCGACTGGGTGATCCGCGCCGGAATTTTTTGGAAGGTAATATAGCCATCATCTGCACCAGCCAGGTATTGGACGTAGTCCTTGTGGAACGCGTTTAAATCCCGCGTTATAGCCTTCTGCTTAGCCGCTTGGAATATCACGTCAGCGATGGCCCCCGACAGATTAGTTGAGTTCGGCTTGGAGGCTCCTCGGAAGTCACACCGACCAGAATCTGCTGCCTTGTCCTTGTCGCCCAGATGATGAAGCCATGACTAGGCAACTCAATTGGCAGCACTTGCAGTCTTCTGACGCGCTGTCCCCCTCTGTAAAGGAGGCAGCCACATGACCTTTCTGGTATTCTAGTCTCCCTGGGCATAGGCGGAGCCACTGCGGCCCATGATTACAACCTCCGTTCGTCTGAGACTCCGCTCGGCTGCCAGGCTTGTTCTAGCGGCTCGGTCCTTTTTGCCCTGTTTCTTTCCGGACTCCTTTTACTCGTCGAAGCCCTCGCACGGCGTTCGCGGATAGTGGCGTATTGTCTGCCAGTTCGAAGAGATCCCGACAGGGTGGCCTTCCGACGGAACTTCCGTGAATATGAGCGGGCGCGCTTACTCCCTTGCAAGCCCGATGCGACCTTCGCTGATGCTGAGTTGATTTCGCTTCTGAAAACCTTTGCATGAAATTCCCGTAGAGACTCGTTCTTTTTCTATGCAGTTGGTAAGTCGTGCTCGGAAGACCGTCTCTCGTACGTCACCCTGAGTTAGAGCGATGAACCCTCCCTAGTCGTCCCCAGAACCGATGACCCCTCTGGGCCTCATCTAGCATGTCCATCGCCGAGCGGGATAACGCTACTGGCGAGTATAGCCATGGCTCTGCTTGTCCGCCAGCAGCTTGAACTGCAATAGGACTGAAAACGTGACCAGGCGAACTGCTGGGTTGTCTTGCCGTCGTACTTTAACAATTACCGGAGCCTTAAGAAAGCCCCGACATGGGCCGATCGGACTCATGATCAACTCCCGATAAAGGCTGAATGCCTACGATTTATCGTGAGACTTGGCTCGTTTCGGTTATAGCCGCTTGTAATGGAGACGCAAGCGCTCGTGCTTCATCCAGCCGGCGGGTTCTCGTTTCGACTTCTCGCGCCGGCGCTCTACGGGCCTCTAGGCAAGAATCGCGTATTGTAACCGCAATCGAGTCTTGATTGCGTCGCGGTCGTATTGTACGCCGCCGGTTGTCTAATTGGATATTGCCGATGTGTTTGCGGTTCTTCAGCTGCGTGGAGCCCGCTGCCCCTCGTCGTGCATGCAGCATGACTCCGCGCGGCGAGGAGCCCGTCGACACTGATTAGCTGACTTTGCTTCTGCTGCGCGGAAAAGGCAAGCAATTCATCGCCTGATTCTTCCCGAGGTTGGTGCCTCATGTCCCGCCAACAACTGTGAGCTGTCATAGAGGCGGCAGCACGACTCTCTGTGGCGTGACGAAGACATCTGGCGCCACTTGATGAGATCTGACTACGCGCAGACCCCAGCATTGCAGAAGCACCCGTCATGAGGGAGCTTGCGCTTGCCTCCTCTTGTGGTTGTATCCTCGGCGCGCCTCCTCATGCGCCTCCTCTTGCATCGCTCACCCGAAGGGTGGCGTGAAGCCATAAGATCTCCCAGGAGGAAGAACCGCTTCCAAGTACGATCCGAGTTGCATCCACTCGAACCCACATCCACTTGAAGTACTCACTACCATAGTTAGTTCGATAGACGAACCCCGCACCTCACCTACATCCATCTGAAACGTTCATTGACCGGTCCAAATAATCGCTTGAGTTGGTCGTGCCTGCCCGTTGTTAGATGGCACAGTCGCTCACTTAATCCGTTATCGGATTACGGATCCTCCCCCTCTCGGCCGCACCCGCTGCTCAACGCTAGGCAGCCGACGTCGAAAGCGAGAGATTCCCTATGTCCGGCAGATTGCGGAGCTGTCTACTAATCGTAGTCCAAGATCGAAGACTATCGCGACGTCCCTGACTGCGCAACGCCGCTAGCTCCTCGCGCAAAAATCGATTGCCCAGCCAAAGAAAGTTCAGACTTAGATCACACGAAATCAATGTCGAGTGAATATCAATCTCCCTTGGAAACCTGTCTCCCTAGCTCCTAAATCCCAGTCGAATTCTTTTGGAAACGCCAATCCGACTACCCGCCACAATGTCATGCTAGCCTGCACCAAGCAATTCTAATACAATGCGCGGTCCCTACTCCGACATCTATCGCTGAAATTCACTTAGGTGATTCCAAGAACACGAGGAATGTATACGGTTCAGCCTCCAATGTGAGTAAACCCACTCCAGTGAGTGTATTCCTCTGAGAGTTATTGATCACGATGATCTGGGGTTCCCCTCAGGGCGCCCTGCCTGCCATATACTAGACAGGACATGGTAAGATCGCCACGATACGACAAGGATCCTTATACAGATTTAGAGAGTCGCTATCCGACTAAGCTATGTTCCTATGTACAAGCACACGCTGACCTGGAGGGTGCTATCAATCTCTAATCTACGATCT
>RYFJ01002325.1:0-31460 GCA_003991445.1 Oryza meyeriana var. granulata
GGAACTCAAACAATCCAATCTCTTGGCCCTGCAAGTATGGGGGCTTGAATGGTCCTGGGCCTTTCAAGAAGTGCCTAGGGGGTTCACACACTTGTTTCATCGCAGTGGATAAATTCACCAAGTGGATTGAGGCTAAACCCCGTTGCAAACTAAGAAGTGGCACGAGCAAAGGACTTCATTATGTGTATACTCTACAACGATTCGACCCAACAAATCATTACTGAAACGGCACTCAACTTTCAACAGGGCGGTGTGTTTCAAGAATTTCTTTTGATGACTTTCGCATCAAGATCTAACTATGCGTCTGTGTGGCACACCCACGGAGCAATGGGCCAGGGTTGAACGAGCCAACAGTATGGTCTACCAAGTATCAAGGCCAGGATATGACCGACTCCAACATACGTGGGCCGGTGGGTACAAGAACCCCAATCGTTCTTGGTCCTCTTCAATACCAAACGGTAGTCATGGCACAGGGCAATCCCTCTTCCTGGTCTATGGTGCCCAGGCTATGCTACCACTGAATTAGCATTTAGCTCTCCGCGAGTCCGGAGCCTACTCAGAAGATAATTTCTAACAACACCGAATTGGTAAACTTAGATCAGTTGGAAGAAGCGAGGGATATCACAACAATCTAGTCGCAAGGTATATTTCAAGGCCTGTGTCGCTACCAAACATCACAATGTCCGTGGCTGCGCCTTTTTGGAATGGAAGATCTCCGTCTTGAGGAAAATACAAACCACCAAAGACAGGACACACATCCCCAGATCTGGGAAAGGCTGTTCTTATTATCTGAGGTTCACGCAGCTAGGCCTACCAACTGAAGGACCGAAGACCGGTGCCCTCATGCAGCAACTCATGGAAACATGGAATAGACTATGTCCTTTCTATACCTGAGTTTCTTATTTTTCCATGTGGTATGGTTTCACTCGGACCTCACTACGCCACTTGTTTCAACCAAGTAGTGAGTTGGGGGCCTGCTGTATCTTACAATGCTCTGTCAATAATATACGAGCTTATTTTACTTAAGTTACGAACTTTCACTACGACTTTATTATGTTTGCCTGAGTATAGCTTTTTTTGCGTGGGAATGATTTTATTATGTTCCTACAGACAACTCGGTGCATACCATATAATCGAGTAAAGCTAATGACAACTGAGTAATAAAGCTTGGCGGCAACTGCATACATCTTTACACATGTCTTTACAAAACCACAATACACCGACTGCATGACATCTGTTTTTTACAAGATCCAGATCCCTGGTGATAATCTTTTACAGTCGGCCTCGCCTTGGCTATCAAGCTCCACGCCTTCCTCAGGAGTTTGTCTCCTTGGCAAACCCCTCCCTCGATGGCTTCAAACATCTGCCGCTTAGGTGATGGACTTCGTCAATGCAAGGGTTCAGGCACGCCAGTATGACATGCTTGTCCAAGTACCTTTCAGGGCACTTGGTGATGCTCAAGGCACGCTTCCATTGGGCAAATTGGAGTTTGCATGCTGTTTCCCACGGGGCGAGGATCCATGATATGTCAAGGAGCGCCTCTCACAGACCCATGGAGGGCCTCCCATGACTCCTTGATGACCTTAGTCCTCTGCATAAGCCGAAATTGGGCCTTGGGAATTGGATCTGGAGCTACCCGGGTTCACCAACAAATAAACTTGTTAAGTAAAAGCCGCAGATGGAGTTTAGTAATGGATTGGTTAAGATCAGTTCAAAGGGAGACTACTGTCAATAGTTGGCCTCCCATCTGGCTATGGTCTCTCCAGTTTCGACTTTTCATTCTCTGAGCTTGGCATTGTGTTCTCTTTATCTATTATCTCCACGTTGTCTTCTGTCGTCATATTGTCTCGTTTTGGCCTTAGTCAAGTCGGCCTGTCCTTCTCAGCTCGGCATTGCCGTTTCGTGGCCTCCTTACAGCTGGATTCCTCCTCTGTTTGGGTCTTCAACTCGGCTTCGAGGGCTTGCACGACAGATTAGTCAAGGACTCGACGTTGCAAGTCAAGGCACAATTGGGCAGTCGGAACAACACAGCTAGAGGAATTTACCCAAGGATCTAGTCCAGAAAGATACATTCTGGAGGGCCTACCTCTTATCTTTTTGGCTTGGTCTCCAATTTTCAGCCCTGAGCTGAGTAACGCGTCCCTCAACCAAGACTCGCTCTCCTGTCTGCACCCTTCTAACTTGGCATTTAAGGCCAGGAGCTGGTGCAAACTCTTGAAGCTGAGGGGCGACCCGATCAAGAGACTTGCTCATTTCTCTTCGAGCGATCAACAAGTTTTCTACTCGGGGAAAAACGGAGCAAAACAGAGTCATCGTCAGATCACCCATATGAGCAAGAAGCCAAGACTACAAACGATGGGGGGTCATACTGGATCCCCCGGGTACAACGTCGAGAGTAGGCGCGCAACAAGCTTTCGCGCTCCCTTTCTGCCGCGGCCGTCGTCATGCTTGTAACTCCTTGCGGTTCCATCAGGCTCCATCCAATGGAACATCCGCGGGAACTTGCGAGGAGGAGTCTCGAGCCTGGGGAGATATGGCTTGTCTGAAGGGGAGACAACGACAACGATGATGACGATGACCAAGATGGTGATGGACTCCTGGCCCCCCAACTCGACAGCCTCGGGGGCTGGCTCAGAAGCTGCAGCTGCGGCTTCAATAACGGGTGCTTGCTCGGGAGCTACTATGGCGGTTTTGGCGACTGGCGCTGGCTCAGGGGTTGGAACAGTCTTCCGGCAACCATCCTAGGCGATCGGTGTCGGCGCGGTGTTGTTGTGTGTAGTCCTGCAGTCGGGGAGGCTGCAGTCGGGGAATGTCTCAGTCTCTGCAACTGGGACCGGCTGCGGCTCAGCAGGTGTGCCTCGCCGGCGCGACTCGGCCTGGGGCAGGATCGACAGTGGGAGTGGCTGGCGTGGTCTCCTTGAGATCAATATCGACTTGCCTCCTGTATAACGAATCCAGTATCAAGACATCGCAATCATAAACATAATTTTCAGAAGACCTAGAACGACCTACCTCTTGGAAAACTTGAGCTTCTGTCCAGGAGATCCAGAGAGCGGCGCTGGAGGGCTGCTGGCTGCCGGGCTGCAAGGCGTAGCAGTCGGCGGCGGCATTTTAGTCCTGGTCGGCCCCGTTCGCGGTATGGTTGGCTGGGGCGCACGGGTACTCGGTGGCGCTACAGTCGACCTCGTACTCGGCAGCACTCTGTTTGGGCTCGACGATGTGGAGCTCGACTGCACGGGTCCCGGTCTAGGGCTCAATGGCCTAGGTGCTGCGCCGGTGGTGTCCCTTATCTTCAGACTCCCGGTGGCAGTGCTCGGCTGCACAACCTTCGCCTTGCCCCGGTCCACACTGGATTTCTTCCTCACTCTCTTGGAGTCGGGCTAGGCGGCAGAAGGACTTCTGGGCCTCTTCTTTGATTTAGCGGCCGACAACGGGCAGGAGTCATCATCAAACTCCTTGCACCACTGCAAATAATTCAGCAATATACATCATACAATGCTGGTCCATTACAGATACATGTCACAAGCATTCATCACAGAAGAAAAGCAGAGGTTACCTCGGGACGAGGCCGATTTCGGTTGTAAGCCGCAATGCAGCGCTCTGCGTCCTCAGTCTCTATCACCCCATTAGAGAAATAGGTGAACAAGGTCTCGGTCACTTCTTGCTGGCTGACCACCTCTCGACTTTCTCGGTCGGGGTCATCTTTCCCTTGATAGTCCTAGTAAAACTCGCTCCTCAACTTCAGTGGCTGAATGCGTTGGGTCAGGAAACGCTTGGCCACCCAAGGGCTAATCAGGCTAGCTTCCTTAAACTTCTCCAATCTAGCCAGCAACTGATGCACCTGGCCCATCTCTTCAAAGGTTGGGTCCGACGACCAATTGGGCGAGATCGTCGGGGGCTTTTCCGGTGAATGCAGGCAGGGAGGGTGTCAGATTGGAACAATAAAACCATTCCTTATGCCAACCTTTCAAGGAGGACTTCAGAGGGAGACTAATATATATCTTCTTCATCTCACTTCTCGACGGAAGGCCAGCCCCCAATCACCTGAACCTTATTCTTGGAGGGTTCGGGCTTGATGTGGAATAGATGCCTAAAGAAATTGAAGTAGGGTTCCACACCCAAGTAGCACTCATAGAGAGTCACAAATATTGACATTTGCAGGATCGAGTTGGGATTCAGATTCATCAACTCCAATACGTAAAAAATAAGAAGACGGCGAAAGAACTCGGAAGAGGGAAGGAACAAACCCCGGTCAAAAGAAAGAGGCAAATACAACGGTTTCGCCGGATTGGGGATTTGGGACCGACTCACCCTCAGCCGAGCGCCATCGGATGATATCACAGCTTTGCAGCTGCAGAGACCTCTCCAATCTTTCCAGCTTTGACCGGCTGCAATCCGAGGTCGGCCACCCATCATCCGACGCCCTGACAGAATCTGGCACCTTCAGCATGGCTGGGGGGACAAGAGATTTGGGGGAAATATAGTCAGGGGCTTGGAGTGGACAAATGGATGTGGAATCGCTTGAGCTTTGCTAGGGAGGAGCAAGCAATGGCGAACCCAAGCGGAGCGGGAAGCAAAATTTCGGTGTGGAGCTGGGAAGACGAAACGATTGGTCGCGTGGGGAAGATAGAGGAATCTTTTCTCTCTCCCTCAGCCTTTATAGAGCCTATGCTGACTAAATGGGCTTGGGCCTTCACAGTTGAAGCTGGGCCACCAAAGATATGAGTTCCTACAGTAGCATGCTCAATATGGGCCGCTGGCAGCCTGAGTTAAAATCACAGTGCTGATGCTACCAACAGGAACTGATGAGGTAAACAGATATGCTTCATGAAGGCCTAATTGCTAAACACATGTGTTTGGGTATCTGTCTTATCCACCAGGTATCGAGGATATATCCCTATAAGTATCACAAGCTGGTCTTCATTAAAATTGGGGATGCAGGTATCTTTCTCGAGTACACCTGACCACGCAATGGATTAATTTTCATAAAGTGGTACTCGGCCTACATGCTTGCCCACCAGTTGCTATGAGCAACATTATTCCTGCTGATAAGATGCTGAAGAGTCTAACTTTTGAGTAGTGCACTACTCGGGAGAGACTATAAATATTTTTTCTAACTGACATGACACTGAAGAGTCTAACTCCCGAGTGGGACGCCACCCGGGAAAGACTATAAACCCCTTTTCTAGCTGGCATGAAGCTAAAGAGTCCCATATACGAGTGGCATGCTACTCGGCAAGACTATAAATCATATTACGGTTGACATGATACCGAAGAGTCTTATATACCAGTAGTAATCTACTCGAGAAAGACTACAAGGTTAAAGATCTTTGACTTTATGTTTAATTGTCTTCACAATTAAGCACAAAGTCGGGGGCTACACCTAATAAATGCGCCTATTCGGTGCACACTATTCATACACCAACATGAAGCCCTTCATAGCCTCATTGCCAGCTGACATGAAGCAGGACACGGGAAGAAGAAGCACTCGGACAAGGAGTACTCGGGAGCAATGCACTTGGGCAATCTTCACCGTGGAGGACAAGCACTCGGCATTAGCTGTGACTCAACTATGAAGGTCTCAGGGGCTACTGTGGAGGCCATGGGCCCTGGGTATCTCATCACAAGCATATGGGCCACTCGGATAGAGGATGGGCCAAGACTTGTAATTAGAGATATAATAGCACCCGGTAGATTTTGCCTTGTACAGAAAGGAATATACAGTCTTAGTCGGGTAAGATGTATCTCTAAGAAGGAAATCCCTTGGCCGTATCAGGCTGGGATTCCTATCTTGTACCCCTGTCCCCCAGTATATAAGGGGAGGCAGGGCGCCCCATGAGGGCAGAAGATCATTGATCGACACACATACTCAAAGGAATAACACCACAACTGGACGTAGGGTATTACCTCACATCGAGGGCCTGAACCAGTATAAAATCTCCTCGGGTTCTTTTGCAGTCCACCGAGTTTCCCCTTGCCGAGTAGCCCTATAGTTATATTGCCGGTGTAAAACATCAACATACCTCTTTAGGGTACTCGATGCTTCGTTAAGGAGCGCCTGCACTTGGGAGATTGTGTTCGAGCTAGTTCCCACATAGTGAGGATCCATTATGTCAAGGAGCCCTTTCACGGACTCAGCAAGGATCTCCCGTGACTCCTTGACAACCTTTATCTCCTCTGCAAAAGCATGAAACTGGATTTGGGCATTGGCTCTAGTAGCTGCCTGGGTTCATCGACAAGTAAACTTGTTAGGCAACACTGCAGATAGAATACCCACTGGATTGGTTAAGGTAATTGTCAAAGGGAAGACTTACTTTCATAGTCGGCCTCCCACTTGGCTTTGGCCTTCTTCAGTTCAGCCTTTTCCTTCTAGAGCTTGGCGTTGGCCTTCTTCACATCGGCCTTCTCTTTCTCGAGCTCAGCCTTGGCCCTTGTCAAGTCAGCCTTGTCTTTTTCAAGCCCGGCCTTGGCTCTCTCGGCCTCCTCCAGCTTGGCTTCTCCCTCTGTTCGGGTCTTCCGCTTGGCTTCGAGGGCTACACATCAGAACAGTCAAGTACTCGGCATTGCAGTCAAGACACAACTGGGCAGTCGGGAAACAACATGGTTGGAGAAATATGCTAAGGGCTCAGTCAAGAAGACGTATTCAGGAGACTTACATCCAATCTTCTTGGCTTGGACCCAATTTTCGTCCTTGAGCTAACTAACAGCTCCCCTTAGCCAAGATTCCCTCTCCTGGCTGCGCGGTTCCACTTTGGCCTTCAAGGCCCGGAGCTGGGGGGCGAACTGGGTCAGGACTTTGTTCATCCTCTCCAAGCGGTCAACAAGTTTCTGCTCAGGGAGAAAGCAGAGCAAAGCAGAGTCAAGCGTCGGAACACTTATGCAAGGAAGACTACCAAGACTCCAATACGGCAAAAGTCCAACTTGGACCCCCGGACGCTGCAATTGTGGCGCAAAGAAGTCTTCACGCTCCCTCTCCGCTGCAGCCTCATCGTGCTTGTAACTCTTCACAGTTCTGCCAGGGGCTACCCAACGGAATGTCCTCAAAAATTTGCGGGGAGGAGCCTCGAGCCTAGGGAGGTCCGGTCTTTCTGAAGATGACGACGACGACGATATGGATGGCGACGGGGTCCTGGCCCCCAACTCGGCAGCTACTGGGGCTTCAGAAACATGCTCAGGGGCTGGAGCAATAGCTTCGACATTCATCCCTTGGTCGACCAGTGTCAGCGGCTCTGCAGTTGACACGACCTCGGTTTCTATGACTAAGACGGTCGCTAGCTCAGCTGGTAGGCTCGCGGGCGCTGGTCTGGCCAGGGACGGCTCTACAATAGGAACAGCCGGCGTGGTCTCCTTGAGATCGATGTTGGCACGCTTTCTGCATGATGAGTCGGATATCAACACACCACAATGCTGAACAGGATTTCCGGAAGACTTAAAGTCACATACCTCTTGGAGAATTTGAGTCTCTCCCCGGGGGCTCCTGATGTCAGCGGTGGACTGTTGCCAGCTGTCGGGCTAGATGGCGTGGTAGTCGACGGTGGCATTTTTGTCCCAGCTGGCCCTGCTCCTGGTGTGGCTAGCTGGGTCGCTCGGGTACTCGGCGATGCCATTCTTGGGCTTGGTGTTGCTGAGCCCGGTGGCACTTGACCCAACCTTGTACTCGGCAGCACTCTTATTGGGCTCGATGATGATGAGCTCGACTGCACTAGTCCCAGTCTGGGACTCGACGGCCTGGGGGCTGTACCGGCAGTGTCTTTTATTTTTAGACTCCTGGCTGCGGCACTCGGCCTCATAACCTTCTTCTTGCCCTCGTCTACAATATGCCTCTTCGCCGCTCTCTTGGAGTCGGGCTAGGCAACAGAAGGACTTCTCGGCCTCTTCTTTGACTTCACGGCGGACAGCAGTCAGGAGTCATCATCGAACTCCTTACATGTCTGCAAGCAGTTCAACAATAAACATCACATATCGCAGAAGCAATCAAGAATACAAGTTTACAGGCATTCATCATAGATGAACAGCAAGGGTTACCTCTGGACGAGGCCGTTCTCGGCTATAAGCCACGATGGAGCACTCTGCATCTTTGGTTTCAACCAACCCATTGGAGAAATAACTGAATAGCACTTCGGTCACTTTGTGCTTATCAACCAGGTCTCGCCTTCTCAGTCGGGATCGTCTCTCCCCCAGTAATCCCAACAAAATTGGTTGCTTAGCTTTAGCGGCTGGACGCGCCAGGTCTGGAAACATCTGGCCACCCAGGGACCGGTCAGTCCAGCGCTCTTCAGTTTATCCAGTCTTTCAAGCAAATGATGCACCTGGCCCATCTCCTCAAAAGTTGGCTTTGATGACCAATCGGGCGAGACCGCCAGAGGCAAACCGGTGAACAGAGGCAGAGAGGGTTCCAAATCAGAACAGTAGAACCACTCCTTATGCCAACCTTTCAAGGAAGTTTTCAGAGGAAGATGAAGATATGTCCTTTTCATTTCACTTCTGAGTTGGATATCGGCCCCCCCAATCAGCTGGACCTTATTCTTGGAGGGCTAGGGGTTGATGCGGAACAAATGTCTAAAAAGATTCAAGTGGGGCTCCACACCCAAGAAACACTCGCAAAGAGTTACAAATATGGAAATTTGCAAGACTAAGTTGGGATTCAGATTCACCAACTCCAATCCATAGAAGGCAAGAAGACGGCGGAGGAAGTCAGAAGATGGAAGAAATAGACCTCGGTCAAAAAAGGAGGCAAAAACAACAGTCTCGCCGGCTTGGGGTTCTGGAATTGATTCACCTCCAGCCGGGCACCAACGGATGATATCGTGGCTTTGCAGTCACAGCAACTTCTCCAAGTGCTCCAGCTTGGACCGACCGCATTCCGAAGTTGGCCATGCCTTGCCCGATGCCTCCACAAAACCTGAAGCCCTCAGCATGGTTAGGGATGAGAAGATTTGAGGGAAATGTTGCGGGAGGCTTGGAATGGATGAGGAGGAGCAGAATCGCCCGAGTTCTAATGGGGAAGAGCGAACAATGGCGAACCCTAGCGGAGCGGGAAGTGAAATTTCGGCGCAAAGATTGGAAGACAAAACCATTGGTGGATTGGAGAAGATGAAGGAATCTTTTCTCTCTCTCCCCGCCTTTTATAGAGCTGTTTCCTATTCATGGGCTTGGGCTTACACAGTCGGTATTGGGCCACCAAGATATGAGTTTCTACAGTAGCACGCTCAATGTGGGCCGCTCGCTGGCTGTGTTGAAATCATAGTGCTGGTGCTACCAACAGGAACCGATGAGTTAAATAGATATGCTTCATGAAGGCCTAATTGCTGAATACATGTGTTTGGGTATCTATCTTATCCACTAGGTATTGAAGATATATCCTTATAAGGGTCACAAGCTGGTCTTCATTAAGATTGGGGATGCAGGTATCTCTCAAGTACACCTGACCATATAATGGATTAAGTTTCATAAAGTGGTACTCAGCCTACATGCTTGGCCAACAGTTGCCATGAGCAAATCTCTTTCTAGCCGACATGACACTGAGGAGTCTAACTGAAGGAGTACGCGTAGGCTACGACAGCAGAAAACAAAACTTTTCTACCGCACACACCAGGACATCATGTGAGAGAGGGATCATGGACCGTTACCACTAGACGCGCAGTGCAGCGGAAGAAGGGTTGGAGAAGCCGGTCCAACCACGCGCGCGTCGAGGTAGTAGTGGAAGTAGTCGATCTCTGGCCGATCAACACCGCAACGAGCAGTGCCTCTACTGGTATCCACACGTTCGGGGCTGGAACTCCGATTGCGAGTGTACTAGCACTCGTGAGCGGCTAGGGTTTGGATCGGGAGGTGGCGGCTAGGGTTTAGCTCGAGGTCAACAGAAAACATGAACGTCCTTAGCCCCTCGCCTCCCTATATATAGACCTCCTCACTGGGCCTCATGGACCGAGGCCCAGTAAGAGTCCATATTCGAATCACATTCAAATAAGTGTTCCAACCCGTTAAGCGTGCGACCCTGTAGGTTAACGTATATTTTGTCATGACCCGGAAACGCCTTTCTGGTCACCCTGTTAATAGCGGCCTCTAGCAAGGCATATTAACCCCAAAATATATGTAAAGATCATATCGGCTGAACCTGTAATGTCCTCATACACAAATCCCTTTGCCTCACGATATCGATTGAGCTCAAGGCAAGACTTGTGTTATCCTCTTAATAGCTCAATCACTCTCTCGATCCTGTGATGGATTACAAACTTGTGATTGACCCCTCAATCACCGTAGCATGGCCATGCACTTCCATAATCCATTACATCGAGGGGCCCAGAGATATCTCTCCCATAAGGAGGGGCAAATTCTATCTTGATCATTCATATCCCACTACATGTTTCATAGCAAACCCGAAGACTACTTTTATGACTACCCAGTTATGGAGTAGTGTTTAGTAGTCCCAAAATAAGCTACTACGTATGTTGGGAACCATGATGATCTCAAGTCTAAGGACTCTACATAAACACTACTTGAGACTAACTGATGACACATGAAATCTCTACAGTATCTCTTGGCGGGTCTATCCAACATATGTTCACTAACATATGTCCATATTATCGATTTGGTATCTCCATACCATGATCCATGAGACATGATCATCAATCAATACATATGCTGATGTTAGAATGATATTTGTTCCTCATATGATATACGATCAGGGATCATTTAGAAATAGCAACATTTGACATTAAGAGTCTCATGAATAAGTCACGTACTCATTGATCAATAATGATAATGTCTATTTGAAGGAACCAATCAATACATCATAAACATAGCATGTGATATATATAACATCTCCATGTTGCCTCTAAGGCATATCACTAACACTAACTTCCGAGTAGTGCACTACTCGGGAGAGACTATAAATATTCTTTCCAGCTGATATGATGCTGAAGAGTCTAACTTCCGAGTGGGACGCCACTCGGGAAAGACTATAAACACCTATTCCAGCTGACATGAAGCTGAAGAGTCTCATACATGAGTGGCATGCTACTCGGCAAAGAGTATAAATTATATCTGGTTGACATGATACCGAAGAGTCTCATATACCAGCAATATACTACTCGGGAAAGACTACATGGTTAAAGATCTTTGACTTTATGTTTAATTGTTTTCACAATTAAGCACAAAGTTGGGGGCTACAACTAATAGGTGTGCCTATTCAGCGCACACTATTCATACATCTACATGGAGCCCTTCATAGCCTCGCTACCAGCTGACAGGAAGCAGGACTCAGGAAGAAGAAGCACTCGGACAAAGAGTACTCAGGAGCAATGCACTCGGGCAATTTCACCGTGGAGGATGAGCACTTTGCATCAGCTGTGACTCAACTATGAAGGTCTCAGGGGCTACTGTGGAGGCCATGGGCCCCGGGTACCTCATCACAAGCATATGGGCCACTCGGATAGAGGATGGGCCTAGCCTTGTAATTAGAGATATGATAGAACCCAGCAGACTTTCCCTTGTACGATAAGAAATATACAGTCCTAGTTGGGTAGGTTATATCTCTAAGAAGAGATCCCTTGGTTGGAATCTGCCTGGGACTCTTACCTTGTACCCCTGTCCCCTAGTATATAAGGGGAGGCAAGGCGCCCCCTGAAGGCAAGAGCTCATAGAAGCAAACACACATCTTCAAAGGAATACATCATAACTGGACGTAGGGTATTACCTCACATCGAGGGCCTGAACTAGTATAAACCTCCCCGTGTTCCTTTGCAATCCACCGAGTTTCGATCCAATGAGTAGCCCTATATTCATATTGCCGGTGTAAAACATCGACACTTGGTCATCGCCAGGGTTTGGGCCACGCCGACAACAACATGCTTGTTCGAGTACCTCTTCAGGATAGTCGGAGCTTCGTTAAGGCTCGCCTGCACTTGGGAGACCGTGTTGGAGCTGGTTCCCACGTAGTGAGGATCCATGATCTCAAGGAGCCCTTTCATGGACTCGGCAAGGATCTCCCGTGATTCCTTGACAACCTTTATCTCCTCTGTAAAAGCCTGAAATTGGATTTGGGCATTGGCTCTAGCAGCTACACGGGTTCATCGACAAGTAAACTTGTTAGGCAAAATTGCAAACAGATTACTTAATGGATTGGTTAAGAACATTGTCAGAGCGGAGACTTACTTTTGTAGTCGGCCTCCCATTTGGCTTTGGCCTTCTCCAGTTCAGCCTTCTCTTCCTCGAGCTTGGCGTTGGCCTTCTTCAAATCGGCCTTGTCTTTCTCGAGTTCAGCTTTGGCCTTCTTGGCCTCCTTCAGCTAGTTTTGCCCCTCTATTCAGGTCTTCACCTCAGCTTTGAGGGCTACACATCAGAATGGTCAAGAACCCAAGATTGCAGTTAGGACATAGCTAGGCAGTCGAAAACAACCGAGTTGAAGAAATATGCATGGGATTTGGTCGGGAAGACAAATACGTGTTAACGCCAAAATTTCGTAAGGTCCTATGTTAGATTCGATCAAAGGGGAAATTGCAGTCAACTGGTAGAAATTGATCCAGAAGAGACCAATTCCGGGAGGGGGCCGTGAAGACCGCTGTTTGGCAGTTATTTACTGTACCCATTAAATTAGGCAAGTGTTTATCTTTAGGAAACCTGACCTCGTGTCCGGTCAGGCCTTGTTAAAGTTGTCTGTTATAATTAGGAAATCATGTACCGTGTCCAATAAGGACTCGTGTAACTCAGGGTATAAATACGTACGCCCGGGGACCTTGTAAATTATCACTCGATCAATACAATTTCGGCGCATCGCCATCCTTCCGACGGGATCTTGCTTCTCGAGCCGGGCTGCATCGGTAACTTTAAACTATGATCGGCTGGAGTTTATTTAATCTATTTACTTATGCATTCTTCTCGTTTATTTTACCAAGTTTATAGCCGGTTTTTGAGCATCTCTTCGATGATCGGCTAGCGCAACACTTGTTTATTATTATGTTATTGCTCTTGCCGTCATCGGCTTTTAGCCGATGTATAAGTGCTACAGTGCGTATCGGCCATCGGCCGATGAGATGAGTCCAAGCCGGCTTCCAGCCGATTGGCTCACGAATTTGACATCTTTTCTCCTTGTCAATTGTAGGGTCAAATTGACTGGCACGCCTACAAACCTCGAGATTTTAGGACCTGCACTGGAGTGAAGCAAATCTCCCAGGCCTTCGCGTGTCTTCCAGACGCCGGACGGCCCCTGGCGGGTTTTCGGCGTCAACACGTTTTTGGCACGCCTGGTGGGACGCGAAGTTTCAACGCGAAGTTTTCAACAATCAGATTTGCAACATGGCCGGGAAAGAAGTCAAAACAGACAACATAATTCCGGTCAGCATGGAAGATTTAACAGAAGAACAAAAACAGCAAATTGAGCAAACTATGGCCAACTTTCAGAAGCTGTGCTTAGAGTCCTTCAGCATGACAAGGCAAGGGCCGATTCAGAAATCCCAGTTTCCAAAGCCAGTATTGGTTGGAGAATCGAGCCGTACACCACCTGAGAGTCCACCGGTAAAACCCTTACAAGAGATGGTGAATGAAGCAGTTCATCACGCGCTCATCAATCAGTCCGGAATTCTGGTGAACACACTTCATAATCTTATAAAGATGACAGTGGATGGATCAATTATTCAAGAGCCTGCTCGGGGTCCTGTTTACCTCCCACCGAAGGTTGAACCAACTCAGATTGCTTACAACGTCAGCAGAGATATACCAGAAAACATGTTTACACAGAACCAGGCTGGGGGGCAACAGGATATTCCTGCTGGGTACCATCGGTCTTCTTACTATGGAGGATATCAGCAAAATTATCCGGGAGGCGGGGCCGATCCAGGTACTTACCAGAGGGAATATAATAGACAGAATCAGCAACAAACCCCACCCGTGCAGTATCAACAAGACAACCTGAGGGAAGAAGATCTATCAACTAAGGTTGCTGAAATAGTGAGGGAGCAGTTCGGGATCAAGCCCAAGGAACAAACATTCATGTATCGGCATCCATATCCTGAGTGGTTCGATAGGGTTCCATTACCACACCGATACAGGGTCCCGGATTTTTCTAAGTTCTCAGGGCAGGACAACACGTCTACAGTGGAACATGTTAGCCGATTCCTGGCACAGTGCGGGGAGGCATCGGCTGAAGAGGCTCTGAGGGTTAGGTTTTTCCCCTTATCACTATCGGGATCGGCTTTTACATGGTTTTCTTCATTACCACCGAATTCTGTTCGGGGGTGGGCCGATCTAGAAAAACAGTTTCACAAATATTTCTTTGCTGGAATTCATGAGTTGAGATTGTCAGATTTGACATCGGTTAAGCAATGACCAGATGAAACAGTACCGGAATACGTTCAGCGATTTCGGGATATCAGAAACTGATGTTATAGTTTGAACCTGAGCGATAGGCATCTGGCTGATCTGGCTTTCCAGGGTCTCTTGGCGCCGATTAAGGAGAGATTTTCTTCGCAAGAGTTCGAGTCCCTGGCGCACTTGGTACAGAAGGTATCGGTTCATGAAAGCCGATTTCAAGAGGCGTAAAGGGATAAGTACCAGAGAAGGGTTGCTCAAGTACAGGTCTATTCATTGGATTCAGACGATGAGGAATCCGATGCTGAGGTTGGATTGGCGGAGTGGGCCAAGAACAAGAAATCAGTATCATGCCCATGGGTCAAGGATATCGGCAAGGAGGAGCGGTATGATTTCGATATTAGTAAAGCCGATAAAATCTTTGACTTGCTGTTACAAGAGAAGCAGATACAACTGCCACCAAATCACGTGATTCCATCAGCCGAAGAACTAAAGAAGAAAAGATATTGCAAGTGGCACAATACTATATCGCATCATACTAATGAGTGCAAGGTTTTTCGGCAACAAATTCAGTCGGCTGTCGAACAGGGCAGAATCAAATTTGAAGACAAGAAGCCGATGAAGATCGATGGGCACCCATTTCTCGTAAACATGGTCTATGCGGGATCATCATCAAGAGATCAGGCCGATGGAGCGAGACGTCAAAGGTATAAATCAAGGATTACTTCATCGGACATGATAGAAAAATATTCAAGATATGAGGAACAAAGGGATGAGCCAGAAAGATATAATCCGCATTGGGACTGCCCGTTCTTCCGGTTCTGCTGGGATCAAGGGATGAGATTGCCATCAGTTGAAGATTGCCCCGAGTGCAGTGATATGGGGAATCGGCATGATCAGCAGCGGGGGTTTTCACAGGGTCGGTTGCTTGGAAAAAGAGCATCGGTTCATAGCTGGTTAGGGCCGATCCATGAAGAGTTCTTTGAAGAGGATGAAGAGGAAGTACGTGAGAAACAAGTCCAGAATCCTCAATGGTGCCCTAGTGGGATATTCACGAAAAATTAGAAGAGAAGGGCACAGCGACTACGACACCGAGAGCAACAGGAAGAACAGAGTCAAGATCAGGAAGAGGCCGATCATCGTCACAAGAAAACTAAACAAGTTTGGTGCGTGAAGAGAAAAGACGATGAACCTGATCAATCGGCCCCAGCAAATATGGTGTTCTTTTTACCTCGGGAATATAAAGCACTTTCATCAGATGAAGGAGGCGATGAGGAGATTTTTGCTCAACTGACGTTGCAACCCGATCGGGCCATATTTGATAAGCCTGAAGAGTCAGAGCATTGGCACCTAAAGCCGTTATATATCAAGGGCTATGTGAATGGGAAGCTGATGACAAAGATGCTGGTTGATGGGGGAGCAGCAATTAATCTCATGCCTCATGCCACATTCCAAAAATTGGGGAAGACTGACGAAGATCTGATCAAGACAAATATGGTGCTAAAAGACTTCGGTGGGAATTCATCAGAAGCGAAAGGCGTATTGAACGTGGAATTGACAGTGGGGAATAAGACATTACCCACCACGTTTTTCGTTATCGACGGAAAGGGGTCGTACAGTTTGCTTCTCGGCAGGGACTGGATTCACGCGAACTGTTGCGTGCCTTCGACGATGCATCAATGTCTGATACAGTGGCAGGGAGATCAAGTCAAAGTGGTCTTAGCAGATAGGTCAACCAACATTGCAATGACCGATCTACCAGTCTGGGAAGCCGATGGTGTTGACTGCCTATCCGGAAAAATATGGGAAGGAGACTACCTTAAGGTCACCAGCCAGGGGGTACAGCTGATCCAGCAAGTCGGCTCTGAATTGTTACTCTGATGGGCTCCATTGAAGACTTCGAGGGGAAACTGGGGCAAGGATTTACGTCGGCCGATGAGTTGGAGGAAATTGACATAGGACCAGGAGATAAGCCAAGGCCGACGTACATTAGCAGAAAGTTAAGTCCTGAACTTTGAGAAGAATTGATAACACTATTAAAGGAGTATCGGGATTGTTTCGCTTGGGAGTACCATGAGATGCCAGGATTAAGCCGATCGATTGTTGAACATCGGCTGCCTATTAAACCAGGATATTGGCCATTCAAGCAGGCTCCAAGGAGATTCAAGGCAGAGTTATATGAGCTGATCAAAGCAGAGATCACAAGGTTGTATGATGCCAAGTTTATAAGGCCATGCCGATATGCTGAGTGGGTTTCTAATATCGTCCCGGTGGAAAAGAAAAATGGAAAATTGATGCTATGTATTGATTTCTGGGATCTGAATAAAGCTACCCCCAAGGATGAATACCCAATGCCGATAGCGGATTTATTGGTGGATGCAGCCTCAGGCCACAAGATTATCAGCTTCATGGACGGCAATGCGGGATACAATCAGATTTTTATGGCTGAAGAAGATATACACAAGACTGCGTTTCGGTGTCCAGGAGCTATCGGCTTGTATGAGTGGGTAGTAATGACCTTTGGATTGAAGAGTGCCGGTGCGACTTATCAAAGAGCGATGAATTATATATTTCATGATCTCATCGGCTTGTTGGTAGAAATTTATATTGATGATGTGGTGGTCAAGTCTAAAAGTGAGGAAAGCCATATAGCCGATTTACGAAAAGTGCTGGAGAGGGCCAAGAAATACGGACTAAGAATGAATCCCAATAAGTGCGCTTTTGGTGTATCGGCTGGGTAGTTTTTGGGTTTTATGGTTCATGAGCGAGGAATTGAAGTTAGTCAGTGAAGCATCAGAGCCATTAAGACTACAGAGCCACCAAGCAATAAGACAGAATTGCAATCTTGATCGGCAAGATTAATTTCGTGAGAAGATTTATATCAAATTAATCAGGG
Organism: Oryza meyeriana var. granulata; assembly: GCA_003991445.1. Taxonomy (NCBI): domain Eukaryota; kingdom Viridiplantae; phylum Streptophyta; class Magnoliopsida; order Poales; family Poaceae; genus Oryza; species Oryza meyeriana. Next base: position 17,204 of record RYFJ01002325.1, read on the forward strand.
AGAATTGAATCTTTCACTCCGTTGTTGAAGTTGAAGGCCGATCAAGAATTTGTGTGGGGGGCAGCACAGCAGAAGGCATTTGACGAGATCAAGAATTATCTGAGTTCCCCACCTATTTTAATTCCACCGCAGAAAGGACTGCCGTTCAGGTTGTACTTGTCAGCTGATGAGAAATCCATCGGGTCTGTTTTGATACAAGAGTTTGAAGGCAAAGAGCGAGTTGTATTTTATTTGAGCAGAAGGCTTTTGGATGCTGAAACAGGATATCCTGTGGTGGAGAAGTTATGCCTGTGCTTGTATTTCTCGTGTACAAAGTTAAGGCATTATATCCTATCGGCTGAGTGTACAGTAGTCTGCCAGGCCGATGTGGTCAAATATATGCTGTCGGCTCCAGTCTTGAAAGGGTGAGTTGGTAAATGGGTTTTTGCTTTGACAGAGTTTGACTTGAGATATGAATCGACTAAAGCAATCAAGGGACAAGCGGTGGCCAATTTCATTGTACAACACAGAGGGGCTTACGAAGACTATGTAGAGCCGGTCCCATGGACTTTGTTTTTTGATGGATCGGTTTGCAAGCATGGATCTGGTATCGGCTTAGTGATCATATCGCCTCGGGGGGCAAGTTTTGAGTTTGCTTTTACAATTAAGCCTTATCGGACTAACAATCAGGCAGAATACGAGGCAGTGCTAAAAGGACTTCAACTCTTAAAAGAGATCTGGGCCGATGTCATAGAGATAATTGGCGATTCTTTATTGGTGGTCAAGCAGTTGTCTGGAGAATATGAGTGCAGGGATGATGTTTTGAGGTCATATTATGAGGAGTGTACGGATTTGTTAAAGGATTTCAAGATAGTATCAATAGATCATATTCCCAGGGAGCAGAATTTGGAAGCCAATGATCTTGCGCAGATTGCCTCAGGGTATCGGCTGAATAGGCAGGTTGAGGTTGAGATAGCCGATATTGACATCCAGAACAAGGCCGATGACTGGAGACAGGAGATAATTGATTACTTGCAAAATCCGTCGCAATCGGTTTCCAAAAAAATTTGATATAAAGCTACTAACTATGTGCTGCTTCATGGGGAACTGTATTATCGGACTTTTGAGGGAGTTCTGCTTAGGTGCCTGAATTTGGAAGAAGCCAAAGTGGTTATGTGTGAAGTGCATGAAGGCGTCTGTGGGACTCATCAATCGGCTCATAAGATGAAGTGGTTGCTGAGAAGAGTAGGATATTTTTGGCTGACGATGTTGGAAGATTGCTTCAGGTACTATAAAGGATGTCAAGATTGTCAGAAATTTGGAAATGTACAACGAGCACCAGCATCGGCTATGAATCCTATCATCAAACCGTGGCCGTTCAGAGGATGGGGAATTGACATGATCGGCCAGGTTTTTCCTCCATCAAGTAAAGGACATAAGTTCATATTGGCGGCAACAGATTATTTTACCAAGTGGGTAGAGGCGATTCCTTTGAAGAAAGTTACGTCCAAGGAAGCGATCGAGTTTGTGAAGGAGCATACTATTTATCGGTTTGGGATTCCTCAGACGATAACCACTGATCAGGGGTCTATCTTTGTATCTGACTAGTTTCAACAGTTTGCTGCCAGTATGGGAATCAAGCTATTAAATTCGTCGCCTTACTATGCTCAGGCCAATGGACAAGCAGAAGCTTCTAACAAGAGTTTGATCAAGTTGATTAAGCGGAAAATTGATGAGCAGCCGCGGCGATGGCATACTACATTAGCCGATTCACTATGGGCCTATCGGATGGTATGTCATGGATCTACTTGGGTGCCACTGTATCAGTTAGTATATGGACATGAGGCATTTTTACCGTGGGAGTCTAACATTGGTTCTAGGAGAATTTCTTTGCAGAATCAGTTGATAGCCGATGATTATTATAATTTAATGACAGATGAACTTGAAGATTTGGCTCAGAATCGGGTAAGGGCGTTGGAAAGGATCAAGGAAAACAAGGCTATGGCAGCTCGGCATTACAACAAAAAGGTGGTGAATAAATCGTTTGCCGAGGGAGATCTTGTGTGGAAGTTGATTTTGCCGATCGGATCCAGGGATAATAAGTATGGAAAATGGTCGCCTAATTGGGAAGGGCCCTATCGGATTAATCGCTGTGTGCCTGGTAATGCCTATGTATTAGAAGATCTTGACGGGACGGAGTTTGCTAAAGCACTTAACGGAAAATATCTCAAGAAATACTATCCTAGCATTTGGATCAATTCTTAAATCGGTTAAGTGTAGCTGATTTCTAAAATAATCTGGAAAGCCGATGTTTTGCATCGCCTAAAGACAGCCGATATCAATCGATATCGCCTTTAGATCAAGCAAACATAAATATTATCGGGGAGGAAGCAGGCAGCAGAGCCGATCAGGATATATTACAGTACAATTAATGTTTTAGGAGGCCATCGGTCATTAATTTACATGAACTTTTGGATCGTTTTGATTGCGTGCAGGCGGATTTGGTCAATTTCATTGATGGCCCGGATGTCGCCTTCATCGGAGCCTGGGATAGTTTTCATGTTCTTGCGCCGATGAATGACTTGACGCACCATCGCTGCGACCTTAGCCTCTTGGTCTTGGATGGCTTGCAGCAGGCCGATAAGCTGGGATTCTGTGGCTTCAAGATCCTTGCGAACTTTTTCAAGTTCTACCAGCAAATTGGCCTCCTTCTTCTTCAGTTGATCTAGCTTGGGTTGGAGCTCTTGGGGGGCAGCTGCCATGTCATCAAGTCTTTTTCTTCTCTATCTGGGCTAGCAGCCGATCGGCTTGGATGTCTTTGGTAATCTTCTGTTGACCAGCGCGATCGACTATGCGCTGTCTAAGCTTGATGAGTTTAAACCTATGAGACTCCAGGTATGCTGCAGGGGTTAGCGCGTCAACGAGTTCTTCGGGCAGATGGTGTTCAATTTCTGCAAGTCTTGCCCGAATAGGCCCACAATCTTCCACCAGCGCATCGCTTGGGTTGTCTAGCCGATTGTTGATGCTTGATAAGTAATCGCGCACATCGGCTGGGAACGACGGTTTGGTTGCTGCGCTGGTGGCTGGTTCGTCTTCTGCCTCAAGATACTTGCTGATGTCAAAGGAAAACAAATCGGCTAAGGAGTGCAAAATTGGCATCGGTAAAAGGATCAGTAGAAAGTTAAAAGCAAAATATGGGCATAAAGGGGTTACCTGAGGAAGGACATCAGCAGCTCGGATGGCATCGGCTTTAGGGAGGTGAATGGGTTGTTCTTCGGAGGGGCCGATGTCAGCCGATGGAATAGGAGCAGTCTCATCGACGGCTGGAGGAATTGGTGCCGAGAGTGGGGCAGCTGAAGAAGCCATCGGCTCGGTGCTTGGAGGGATGTCGGAAGAAGGTTGAGGTTCTAGAGCCGATGATTCAGGCTAAAAGTGAAACTGGTAAGATAAGTGGAAAGCGAGTAATAATATTGAGACTTGGCGCATACCTGAGGAGATGAGGGAGCCGATGTTGTTTGAGGAGAAGGTGGCGTCGGGGCAACGACATCGGCATCGGTTTTCTGCTTCTTCGAAGAGGGGCGATGCGCTAACTTCTTCCGTTTTTGTCCTATTGGCCGAGGCGCCTTGAGGAGAGCCGATGGAGATGGAGCGTCGCGCCCTAAGTTTGGAGTGGCCGATGGAGGTTGATACAGAATAGGCCGACCGCTGTTGCTTGTTGTTGGGGGCTCGACGCTGGCAGCCTGCAAAATTAGGAGTAAGAGTTGATCGGAGAAGGCGATTAAGGTTTACAGGTGTTACCTCTTCATCGGATTTGTTGTACTCGGTGTCAAGACGGGAACAGTAGCAGGTGGCCGCTAAGCTGAATAAATGTTTCTTCCATTCTGACCACCATCGGACAAAAAGCTTGGTGTTGGCAGTGCAAATATACACCTCGGTGGCGGCGCCTAGAAGAAGGGGGTCCGTCAAAGTCCGCATCCGATCATATTCTAGGGCGTTGCTAAACATTGCCCAGACCTGAAGTTTGTCGATGAAGAATAGGCCGATCAGAAGCTGACCAAGGCCAAACTGGCGGGAGCCGACTTGATGGATGGTAAAACTCATATGAAGGTGCGATCGGCAGAGAGAAGCCAGTTGGCAGACGGGGGGTGATGGCGATAGGTAATATTGGCTTCGGACACATCATTTATCCAAAGCGTTGAGTGGGTTCGAAGTTAGAAGGCATCTCAAATGACGATGCATCATTGTATGCGAACCAGAGAGTGGCCTCCTGGTGAAACCATAATAAATCCCTTGAACCACTGACTGAGTCAGTGGGGTTATCTTGCCGCAGAGAGGGCCGATGCAGCTTCGCCCATCGCACAAACGCATCAGCGGTAAATGGGATTTGGTCATTCTGTGTGGTTAATCGGCTGGAAAGGATTGATCGTTGAGAAGAGAGTCGAGAAGGCCTTAGAAGGTGTAGAATTGAGCCAGAGCTGTGCATAAACCACAGGGACCGATCAGACTGGCCGACGGGCTGGCGCTATAGCTTGGTTGCGCTAACTTGTGAAGCAGTGATAAGTGGCGCCAAGGAGGAATTGACCCACAAGGGAATTATTCCGATCAACCACAGCATGCAAACAATCTGCACCTGCTCTGATCGTCTGGGGCCGAGGCTTGCGCCACCAAAGCAAACCGCTCCAGCCATAAGTTCAGAAAGCAACATGTTTCCGGTCATCAACCGATCAAGTTCCCTTATTGTGAATGGATATGTACCTCGACCAGCCGCCGATGTTTTTTGCTTAGGAGCGATGAGCAAGTTGAAAGCGCGAGTTTGAAGGGTCGATGTAGCTCGTTGTCGTAGACAGGTGAGCATGGTCACATCCAGCAAGGTGGGGGTCATCGGCCCCAGTGCCCGAACATGGAAGGCATTGAGGGCATCGGACCAGAAGTATTAGGCCGATGCGAGAGAAGGGGTTCATTCCTTTCCATATCGGCCAGAGAGAGATTGATGCAATGGCCGATATGTGATTCCTCCCAGTAGGTTCTCTTCGCAGCCGTACTGGTGTCAATCTCTCCACCAGGGCATTGCTCGGCCATGACTGAAGCTAGTAGTCAGTGTAAACAGCCATTTTGATCCTTGGTGCATAAAACCATTTTTTAACCATCTGCATGCTTTCATGGTCATCTTTCATGCATTAAAAACCGCACCTTGCCCAAGTTTCGTTCCGTGGAATCATGCTGCCCCTATCGGAGCCATCTCTTGGGATTGGATGGTCCGAATGCTTCCATCGGACGGGATGCTTCCCATCGTGACCAGCCGCCTTTCCCGATCGGACCTCGCGCCGCCGCCCGCGCCAAGCGACTTCGCTGCGCCGAGGCCGGCACACGCTGTCCCTCTCTCCCGAGCCGGCGCCGCGCCCTCTCTCAGCGGGGCACTTGGCCTCTTTTCTTCCGCGCCGGCCCTTCTTTGCTTCGCCCGCTTCTCTCCGCAGACCCCACCTTCGCGCCCAGCGCCTTTGCCTGTTTCTTCTCTCTCGAGGGCCGCGCCTCCTTCTCCCGAGCTCGCGCACGCGCCCTTATCTCGCGAACCCGCGCCTATCAGCTGGCTTTTTACTGCCGTATGTTGTCATCGGCTTCTAGTGATGCTCAGTATGCGAATACCTATCGGCAATCAGCCGGTTTGCTTTCACTTATAAATCATCGGCTTGTATCAATTGTATCGGCTGATTGGTTTCGGCGTCAACCCAGAGCATAGTCCTTAGAAAGGTGTGCTGAAGTGATGCTATCGCTGTGCCTGTCCTCCATCGTCCAAACGAGATCACAGCGAGGATCTCTCTCCGCCCGTGGGCTCGGCCAGGTGGCTTCTCTGAGCCCTAGAACCACGTGAGAGGGAGAGGCAGAGCCGCCTTGGGACCAGTGTCGCGAGATAACCCGCGCAACCTCAGCAGCGGCCCTGCCCTGTCCCATCTGTCTGCTGCACGCTTGCCGTGCACACGCCTCGGCGAGACCGTGGAGCAGAGGAGCGCCCTCCCTCTCCTCTCTTTCCCTGCCTTCCTTTTAACCAAGCCTATGTCCCTCCTGCCTCCCAGCGCGTCTTCTCACACGCACCAAGGACGGCCGATTGTTCTTGGTCGCTGAGAACGTGAGGTGCCGCCCCACGGCGCCGGCGAGCAACGCTTTTCGTCTGAGAGCTCGGTGAGTTTTACCTGTCTCAGCTGTGTCACACGCGTTCTTGCTCGACCTAACTCCGTTTTCGCCCTCGGAAGGCAGCAGCACCCACGCAGCTCATCGTCTTTGCATACGCGACCGGGTGCCGCCGTGACCTTGCAGCCGGCTAATCTGCGCCCTGGTGAGTTAGCGCTGTCCTGGCGGTATCACCATCTTCCATTCACATCTTTGAACTCATCACAGTGCTTGACTGCAGCCTCCATCGTGAGCAACTTTTGCCGGCCGATCACCGCTCAACATTGCTCCCCCACCGCCTGACTCCTCGGTGAGCTTCTGTTTCTGGCATGTACCTCCTTTTTTATTCCTGGGAGGCCACTTGTTCTCCTGCCCACGTCCTTGGCTTGGCCTGTCATGCCATTGTTTTGCCATCCACCAAGCATCACCACCGTGGGCTATGTGTGGATGAGGCTCAATCGGACCATGGCCGCATGTAGTAGAGAGTTCGATCTTGCATGCAGGACCTAGAGCTTCCCCATCGTGCCTCACTGGCTAGCATTGCACCTCTAGAGTCATGAGAGGCATAAGAGGCTAGACAAGCCGTGCATTTTAGCTTGTGTTTCACCGAACACTTAGTGCGCTTGTGGTTGAGTGGGTAAGCAAGCCACACATCAGCCCCAAGCAAGCCAGGTTGGCCTCACTAGCATTAGAGCGGGATAACTGCGAGAGTTGACGATGCTGCTGCCTGTTTTCCCGATTCCTGTCCGGTTGTCGTTAACGTGCGAAGACGTGTAGTTGTGGTGCGGGGAAAGACAATCGTTTTGGACTGAGGCGTTCGCCCTCTACCGAAGCCTTTTACGTAGGTTCCACCTGTACATCCAATGACTCCGTAGTGTGCCCCTAGAAACCTCCTCACGCCCCAAATGCCTTAGTATTAAAACTTCACGCCCGGTGGATTTCACGTGTTAGGCCGTTTTTAGTGACGTGTGAGCGTGTGTGGATTAATATCCTAGCGGTTGTTGAGTATATCCACTTTTTGGGAGTTGTCCTTAGGTTCATTGGCAGCAGCTCAATGTAGGTTTCGTACATAAAAAATGCCCTATGAACTCTGAAAACGTCCTAACTAGACAATCCCGTTTAATCGGTAGCATCAATGTTTTCAGGCGTTTTCTGCAGTTCGGTCGATCGAAAACGCTGTTCTCATTTTTATTTTCGAGATTTTAGGGACAGAGCAGTCGTTCGTTAGAATCCGTATCTCCCCTCATACAAACTCGATTCAATAGGGACGGCGTATTTTCGATTGCGTTTTTCTAAATCATCTAAAATCATTTCGCACTTGCATATTCTGCAAAAATATTCGTACTCCTGTTCTGTTTAAATATTTTGCCGTTGTTTTCATTGCATTCGTTTGGTATTTTGCTCTGTAGTAAGAACACGACGTTGTTGACCGCTTGTGCCGAAGGATCAGCCCAAGAGTCCCTCCAAAGAGGAGTCCAGGACAAGGCAAGCACCCTTGATCATTGTCTCCTATATTTCAAATTTACAAACTATATTGATTGCACTTTTATGCATGCGATTTTACTAGAAATATAGGTGGATTCATTGGTAGTTAACCTCTTGTTGCATATTGCCTTAAACCTATTTGTTACTTGGAGTACTATCATGAATTCCTTGTCAGCTATATTTGCCAGAGGCTGAAAATTTGGGTTCAATGTGGTTGGGAAGATGTCAATAGGTATGTCTTAGTTTGCTTTTTAATCAAGGCTACTTGTACTTGATTTGGGATGTTGGGAAAAATGAAGCATTTGCGAAAATAGGAAATGAACAGTGGGGTATTCTTCCTGTGCTCTTGGTGGAAAACTCAATGAGCCCCGGAAAAAGAATGTGTTGCTGCCCCCGCAAAACACATTCCTTGCTCGCATTTTCCGAAACCCTATGTTCCTTTTGCGTCTGTACTTGGGTCCGGCCCAGTGGAAACCCTTGTTCTGTAGGCCCCCTGTTCCGACAACGTGCGGGAAATGGCCAGCATTTTTGCCCCCATAGATGACCAGGTGGTGTTATCTTACTTGGCCCCCTTCTCTTCCCGGGTGCTGATGCAAAACGGCAATAGGGACTGGGGGGTCGGAAAAATTGCCCACTCGGACGGAGAAAAGAATCTTTTCTTCAACTTTACAAAGGGAAACACTTGCATTCAACGCCTGTTTGATTGCCCCTTCCGGCCCCTTCACTGGCGAATCTTCTGGGTAGCTTTCGTTCCTTTTCAGGAAGGAACCTTGATTGGGGAGGTTCGCCAAATCCCCCCTTGGGAGAACATAAATTAAGTACTTATTTTTCCGACGTAGGTTTTCAGCCCTAGATTTTTGCTCCAAGAACTTAGTTTTTCTTCCTTTGAATAATATGGGCCCCAACAACTTGTACAAGCCTCTTTTGAGCCTCTGGTTGGGGCGCGGAAATTACCCTCTGGGGACATGTGGGCTATCCGGTTAGTTCGCCGCTTCTGCAAGTGGGCCTCACTAAGGAGGAGTTCCTCGTTGTAGCTAGAAATGCACACTGCGAGTATATGTGGCCTCTTGTGTGGGATTGTTTGACTTAACCATTGGAGTATATTGTTTGTCTAGGCAATAGACCCTTGCGCGGTGGTAGTCTGTAACAGGTCATTTTTTTGTTGACATTGGAAAATAGTGGGGTTATGGTTTTGTCCATAGCTGAAGGTACCTTGATTATTGTTCAAATGGGGGTGACCAGCACATCGTATGAGCCTTGGGGATTTTTTGGGAGGTTTCCTCCCAACTCCTAGGGATGGCTCATAAAAGCGGATTTGCTAGGTCTAACGGTGGAAAGGCTTTGTCATTGATGGTGCTGAGCCCTCAGTGTGGTAGCTCATGTTGTCCTTGTCATGTGGGTAAGTTGTACACTCTCGGAGAGTTAAACTATTCGAATTAGCCGTGTCCTCGGTCATAACGACTTGGGAAATTCTCCAAGACCGTAGTTTAGTTTTTTAATTTATTGGGAACTGTTTTGGGGAAAGATCTTGGTGCGAACGAGGGTTCGCTGGATCCGGTTGTGGCAGCGTTGGTGGCCACTGTTGGCTGGCATGGGTAGGTGAGCCCATATGGTTCGGAAACAATTGGGGATTATCCCGCTTATATACTTGTTTGCTGTGCTAGCTTGTTTTACACATGACAAAATTTCGTTGCAAAAATTCCGCAATGTTTTGCGAGCTATCGTAACCGAGTATTATGATTTATGCAAACTGCAGGACTGAACCATTCCTTGTTTACCTTCGCATATTATGGAATACCATTGCAACCTACTAGAGAGATCTTGCGGAGTACGTATTGTACTCACACACGCTTATCGTGTGACTTCTTTTTTTTAGAAGATGGTTCTCGAAGGAGGGCGCGGACCGCAAATCGGGTACTTCTATGCAGCGGGTTTTCGGAGACGACGACGACGGTGCTTACTAGGGCTTACCGGTTGGTTTGCACTGTGGTCGGGGGCAGAGGCATACCCGATTGCTGGTTTTTTGGTGCCTCTATTATCCTTGTTTCCGCTGTTGAAGGGCTTTTTGTTAAATTTGCTGTTCTACTTTGGCCCGGTGCAGCTCTATGTAACCGCTAAAGTCTAGACTCTTGTATGGGGGAAGACGCCTTATGTTTGGTCTGTCTGATGCGCTGAACCTGTTGATGTATGGATTATTGAATGGGGCAATGTTGAATGTGGTGCTAGCAATTGATAAAGCGTGGACTAAGCACGGTACACACATAGGGTTTCGGGGAGGATCAAACCCGGGTCCGACAGAGCTTGGTATCAGAGCCAACCGACCATGGTTAAGTCATAGTAAGCCATGTCGTTAGGTAGGTTTGGTTATGAAACACCTGTTCAAATAATTCTCATCTATCTTCTAAAACTCTAAGTAGTCACATTACTATTTAGCATATCAATTTTTGCTCCACTTACCTCCCTTTGGACAAAAGATTTTGACTTAACTTATGCTCTTCAATGTTTAAACTGTAGCGGCCCTTGCCCTTGAAAATGGTTTCAGTAACTTTTGAATTTTAGCTCTAAATGATTTTATGTGAAAAGTTGTTAAATCTTAGTGACAGCTGCTGCAAAAATGTTTGCAAAAGGTGTTACAGCAAATCTAGACTTCTATCTCATACCTATTGTCATTTGGTTTGAAGATGACCCGTGTGATGAACGCTAGACGTTATTAGCATTATAGGATAAGGACTTAAGGGGGGTAGGGAGTACTAAGATGGGAAGCGTTGCTTCTTCTTTTTATTCTTGTTGTTTATCTTTGCCGGTTGTGCGATATACTTGTTATGTTCGCATCACCCATGCTTGTTTGGAATCTGAAAACTAATTGCTAAAACTTGTGAAAACTAAGGACTATACATATATCACTCATCTCATATATGTTTTACTCTAATAACCTGCCCAACTTTCATTTTTGAATCATGATTTTTATTTTGTGTTGTTGCTAACTTGCTGCAGATGGCCGGTGGGTTGTTTGCCATTGGACAGTGACGCCGGCCCCACCGGTTTGCCATCGTGATTTGTGGAACATGCTGCCGCGTGCACATTATCACCACCTCCTGAGTATACAGTTGCTCACACCAACATTGGCCCTGCTTCAGTTGAGTACGTGCACGAGTTCTTATACTCGCCAGGGCTTATGTGGGAAGCCGGCCCTTGGAGTTCACCGGCTATGGCTCCTCCCTCCACAAGAGCCAGTCAATGATAGCTGCGCATTTGCTATGGCCCACATGCTGCATCTCCATGTGGGTTACGCTACACAATACCGCGTACCCACCCGGCACGCCCTCATGAGGGGAGGAAGTTCCACTCTAACGCATCTCTCACAAAACTGAGAGAGTGAGCCAAACATGTCCTTCGCATTGCGGAGTACGTGCGCTCCTATCACAAAGATCGTTACCACCGTGTCATTGGCTTGGAGCTAGTTGTCGGCAAGCTCGTGGCGCATCGCTCACTTGGAGCGCCTCGTTGAGCCTTATCGTCCGGCGGCGTATGGGCCAAATTCCCCGCATCGAAGCTGTATGGTGTGGAGAATGTTGCTGCAGTCCTCCCCTGCCCTGCTCTGCGGAACCTAGGCCTGCTGCCACCATGCTCCCCGCACTCTGTCGCCAACACCCGCGCGTTGCCCGGAGCCGATGGTAGTTTAGCGCTGCCTGCTAACCCGGTGCCTTGTCCGCTCAGCCTGCTCCAACTGACTACGCAACGCATGACCAGCTGCAGAGTATCGTGGCCTCTTCAAGCCGGTCAGATAGATCTGAAAGCTCACGATCAGCTCCCCAACTCTCTACGACGTCGGTCATCGCCCCTGCTCCCACATGGAGTCTGCTGCAAGATGAGGAGGATTAATGAGTCACCAGTGTAACCCACTTCGCCAGAAGATGGTGACATACAGAGCTTACCCAGGAGTAGGTCTTCCACAGTTGGTAGAGCTCACTAGTATTGAGGTGTTTTGGTAGTGAGCGGGTAGTGCTTTTGTCTCAAACGGTCCGTTAGGCCGTGGGTGGATACCGTGATGATGGTGGGTGATGTGGTGTAATTGACTCGCTGATGTTGTGCTGTACCCCGCTAGCATGCTTGATTCACTCGAGCCGCCTGGGCTTGTATGTTTGCTGAATCGACTAAGGCTTGTCCATGATTATGTAACTGTATGATTTAAGTGTTTCACAGTGCGGCTTAATCGGATCTTATTTTGCTGTCAGTTGACATTTTATTTGGAATCTTTTTTCTGCGTCGGTCCTGGGCTGTTTAGATTTGTCATGCCTATCAACATCAGAGCGCGAGTATGTGGTTTGTGCATCCTTTATGCCCACAGTATAATGGGAGATTGTTCTGTACACGGATGACTGCAGCACGGAACGCCGTACGACGCTGTCGGAGTGGCTTCAAGTTATGATATGGGGCCTCTTGAACCTACAGTCCTCTGATGGGTCAAGCCCAGCAGCAACGAGGGTGGCTTCAAAACGGCACAGGGAGGGTTTACTCCGTGTCCCCTGCACCCCTGCCGGGGGCAGGCTCGAACGCCGGTCACTTACTTTGGCCGAAAGGTGCTCATGTTGGCTGATGCAAAAACCGCTGATGGGACAACTCAATTTGCTTGGAGAAGGATTGCAAAGAGAACATTTCGCCTGCTGCGCATGGTGCGCGCACAAGCCTTACCGTAAGGAGACAGACATGGGCAAACAACTCAGAACAATGTCTCAGTGGTTCGTTTTCACGCGCGACAAAAACAACCTCTCGTTTATTGCACGTCTGCGTGTGCGCCCAACCGTTCCCGGATTATTAAGGTTATAAGGGTGCAAACCATAAGAAGAAATCTTATTTGGTGACGGCTTGAGGGATATCCCTTATCTTGGGAGGTTGCCCCCGTCATGGGGGAAATTCCGGCCTTAGAAACCGAAAGTTCGCAGGAAACTAGGCCCCCCCTCCCTGTGTTACTTTGGGTTGCCCATATGCCCAGGCCCTTTGCCCCGCCCCCGCTTTGCCTATTGGAACCCACAAACATCCGTGCCCTTGAACTTACCTAAGAGGGGCAGCCATAAGTTGGGTTCCTTGGGGGGCATAGGATGGAATTGCCAACATGGGTGGGGGCAAAAGAACCATGAAGGAATTTCACCCTTAAATTTCCAACTCGAAAGGGTTTTGGCCCTGGGCTATTCTGGGTGGCGGGTTCCATTGGAAAAGAAATTGGTTCCGAACTTTACGGGACTTCACACTATAAATAAACAAGAAGAAGACACAAAAATATATTATTGCACTGACGGCGAAATGGACTGAACATTGGGTGGGCCTCGGAGAGAAAGTCGACTTTGGGTTCAATTGCGACGAATGCTTTGAACCAAGGTGGCATTTGCAGCACGGAACACTCTTCATCGCGCCGCTAGTGATTTTCGGTGGACAATTACGCCGTGCACATGCACACGAGGCATGTTCGTAACGTGGAGATGAGTTAAAGGTTGCTTTTACAGCAAAGAGCACAGCGAGTACAGATAGATATCATAGAAGATCCAACGAGAGACGGAATTTGAAAACCCATCGAGGAGGCAACATGCTCCGTTAGCGAGTACTCTCCACCGTCTTGGCAACCACCAGTTGGCTCGGTAGCGGTGTCGAGTAGCCCAAATGAAGAGACAAGAATGGGGAAGATTCTGGAAGAAGCTAGATGAGGAGAATGCAGCTGGCTTTGAGCCATTTTGATCTTCCTGACTTTCCCCTTTGGGTGAACAAGGCAATTGATGGGAGCAAGCACCTGAAGTGGCTTGTCTGCAGAAACGTGTATGTGGGTCTGCCGCAAGCCGCAGAGAGGAGCTCCCTGCAGCAGCGGGTATGGCGGCTCCAGCAGCGGTTCGTGCCCGCGCGCGGCGCAGTCCCGGCAGGTATCCTAGCGCCTTTCTAGCAGCGCCTCAGGCCTACCAGACCCTCGATCCGGTGCTCTCACGCACCGCCTCGCCCGGCTGCACAACAACGCCTTATTAGACTTCAGGCCGGTAGAGTTGCTACAGATTGTGGAGAGTACGGGCTGTACTCTCCAATTGCGGTGCCGTAGATCCCAGAAGTAAGCCGCGGGGCCGTGTCTATGGCTTGCCCGCCTCCCCGTGCTCCAACCGGCAGCTAGCGCGCGTGGGAGTTAGGCCGTGCGACACCACGCCGCAACCCAGCCTCCCAAGCCTGCTCAGAAGGCATATGGGGGAGCAGCAGGGTTAAGTCTATTGGGTGAACCCTTTGCCGAGTGGAGCTTCACGGATGCGCCTGCATGCTGTGTGCTTGCTTTAATGTTTTCGTGAACTGGTCAATAGTCCCTGGTCAAATGGGTTCCTTATTCTCTGATTCTGGAGCTGTCGGACATCTTTCACTACTCCAAGAGCTCTTTGCTGCAAATCATAATGACAGTGACACCTCCTAGATTAATTGCGGCAAATGATTAATGTAACAATCCTGGGTCAGAGTTGACAACAAAGCTAGTTTTGTCACTGATGTGCCATTGTATCAATGGGATAATAAGTTTCTCTGACAATCGATTTGTGATTGGACATCAAGTTTTGATTGAGAGTAACTAAGAAACGATGGTATTTGTCGTAGCCATAAGTAAAAGCAC